>OY284491.1:51392263-51755791 GCA_958336395.1 Ctenicera cuprea | reverse complement strand
TATGATGGAGGAGCCTTGGAGGCTAATAAAAGTGGGGCTGGTGTTGGGGATGCGGGAAAGGTCGAGACGGAGAAGGCAGTCGGTCAGGGCTCTCCCTTTCGGGTTGGTTCCGTGGTCTCCAAAGGCGGTGTGGCGGGCGTTGAGGTCTCCCATCACGATGGCACGTGGAAGCGATGCGGCAAACTCCAGAAAGTCCACCGGCAGGGGATCCGCTGGAGGGACGTATATGGCAAAGACGTGCGTCGGCCCGGCGGGCGTGTAGAGGATGGCCCCGCAGCACTGGAGATCTTCATGTTCCTCTGGCAACTGAAATTCAGAAAAGGAGAGGCGATTAGACAGAGCTAGTGCAACTCCGTGTATACCCCTGATCCTATCCTTCCTGAAGCAGTGGAATCCTGTTATGGTGAGCGACTGGGAGGGCCCCAACTTAGTCTCGTTTATCCCCAGCACGTGGATTCCGTCGGTCCGGATCAGGTTCTCGACCAGCGGGCGTTTGCGGAGCCATCCGCAGGCGTTGACTGTTCCGAACTTCAAGTCCATAAACGGTGTCGGTCTGAGTGGAGGGCGATGGCGGCGTCTACTTCGTGAGGGAGACGTGGACGTAGTTTCCGGCGTAGGATGCGGAGACCTGTAAGCCAAAGAATTGAGAGATTAGTGGGCGTAGAACAGTTTGGACGTGCTCTCTACGGGTAGGGAAGAGGTTGAGGAGGGAAGTGATTGTGAACCGGAGGAAGGTGGTGAGTTCGGTAGAGGGGGGGGAGCGGTCGGCGTCGGCGCGATCTTCAGGCGTCGGGGCGTCGGTGGTCTTCAGGAGGACAACCGCTTCCGGTGTGGCTGGTTCTTGTGGCCGGTTGGGGCACCTCATCGAGAAGGCGACGTGGTCACCCCCGCAGTTGGCGCACTTGGTGACGGACTCCGGTTTGCAGCTTGCAGTGGCATGGCTTCCTCCGCAGATTCCGCAGACGGTCCTCTTCTGAGGGCAGGCGTTGGTGGCGTGGTTGAATTGCAGGCACCGACCGCATTGGATGGGTTGAGGTTTAGGTGCATGGGAAGGTTCGGCAGAGTAGGTGTGGGAATACATCCTTAGGCCGAAACCAAGAAGCCTGTCTAGAGACGCCTTGCAACTGGTTACAATGCGGATCAGACGGGTATCGCGGTCCGTGGCCTTCGATCGTATTCTCCACACTTTATCGGCCTGGAGGTTGGAGGAGGCGATGGCTTTCCTGACATCTTCGGGGGAGATGTCAAGTTGGACATCTCGGAGGACACAGGAGAAGGTGGGAGCCTTGGGGGTGTGTGGGGGTCTAGTAGCGGTCCTGGAGGCGATCCGGAGGGGCTGTCCGACTTGTTCCCCGACGGCGGCGAGCCGCTGGCGGAGATCCTCTTGGTGGGAAGAGATCTTGGCTGTGCCGTTGGAGTACACGGTCACGTTGCTGGCAGTAAGGTTGACCTTCTTGAAGAGTTCATCGAGGGCCTTGGGGGTGGCGGCGTTCCTTGGCAGACCTGAGACAAAGAAAGTTTTAATTAGAGGCCGTGATGTGGAGGAGGCGGAGGAATTGATGGAGGAGGTGGAAGAGTGCCGACGCCGTTGAGCGGTGGTCCATTCGCTGGCGTCGGGTTGAGGAGAGGGAGGAGGATCCATGGGCCTGTCGACGGCGACGTCCATCAGTCCCGGTAGAGGCTGAGAGGCGGCGCCGGCGGCAGGGATGGCGGCGGCAGGGATAGCGGCAGCAGGGATAGCGGCGGCAGGGATAGCGGCGGCAGGGATAGCGGCAGCAGGGATAGCGGCGGCAGGGATAGCGGCGGCAAGGATGGCGGCGGCGGCAGCGTCGTCTGCGGCGGGGGCGGCGAAGGCGGGTGCGGCGGCGATGTTGGCGTTGGAGGTGGTGGAGTTGTCGACGGCTTTGGTCCTCTTCTTCAGCTTCGTCTTTTCCCTCGCATCCGGCGGCGGGCCAACCTTCTGGGTGGTTCGGCTTGAGCCCGATCCTAAGACCGTCTCTAGCGTCACCGTCTTGGAGCGGGTGGCGTACTCTGTCCGGAGGATGGTTGGCTTGGCTGGGAGCGGCGGAGAGCGGACGGTAGACATCTCGGTGGTGGCGGCGATGGGCGTCGGGACGGATGAGGAGGTGGTGGTAGTGGTGGTGGTGGTTGAAGCTATGCAAGCATAGCTTCGCGGAGGGGTTCGGGTAACAGACATTGCGTTATCCCTAAGGAAATCTTTTTCTAAGAGCGAGCCGGAGAATTGAGAAATTCTCCGGACTCAAATCGATGCGCTGCCGGCTGGCTTCCTGGAGCAGGAGGCTGGCTGGCGGTGTTCCTGTACGGTTAAAACCGGACAGAAAAAACTGAGCTCGAACAGCACAAGTGTACAGTTCGAGAACTCAGAGCGGAGTGACTCGCGTATACGCTCGGTGTGCTATATAACCTCGGCCAGCTAATCGGAGCATTCGATTGGTCAGTGGAGTGCTTGGGAACGCCCCGATAAGAAACCGAGGTGATAAAAACAACGGTCGAACCGCGATCGGTCGGTATTCTGGTTCGACACTCAGGACGATTCGCATCGCACTTCAACACATTTAACTAGAAAAAAAAAGAGAAGCCAAACAATGACCGGTCGCGGAAAGGGAGGAAAAGGATTGGGCAAAGGGGGCGCCAAACGTCATCGCAAAGTTTTGCGCGACAACATCCAGGGCATCACGAAGCCGGCCATCAGGCGTCTAGCTCGGCGAGGCGGCGCACAGTGGGCCGGATTTAAATTCTAGGTGGACAAAAATCTATACATCACCAAATCAGCCCAAAATATTTGTTAGAAAACGAAAAAAATAGTGAAAAAATTGTAGCACTAAGGGGTGGTTTTTCGATGGGGGATGCAAATATAGTTTTTCCAAAAATTCTGAAACTTTGCGGACATATCAGTACTATACCTGTGAAGACACAAAAAATAATGAAAAAATTTTAAACACTCAGGGGTGGTTTTTAGAGGGTGGATGAAAAATTAATTATTTTCAAAAATTCTAAAACTTTGCATAATACTGATATGTTCGCAAAGTTTCAGAATTTTTGTAAAAAATATATTTTGCATCCCCCATCGAAAAACCACCCCTTGGTGCTAAAATTTTTTCACTATTGTTTTCGTTTTTTAACAAATATTTTGGTCTGATTTGGTGATTTATAGATTTTTGTCCACCTAGAACTTAAATCTGTCCTTATGTGGGCGTGAAGTAGAATTCTTTAATTGAAAGAATGAATAAATGAATGAATGAAAAAATACTTTATTGCTTACATACTATAACAAGTTTAGAAAATAAATTTTTGCAAACATCTATAGTATACTTAAGTAAGGTATTAACACTTAACAATAATTATCAGGTAAATATCAGTCAATGCCACTGGTTTCTTCTTCACTCGTATATATTACACTAAACACAAAATCGGATTCGAATTGATTTAGTAGAGATATATTTGACAAATATAATTTTTGGCTTGGAACGTTGCATTTCAATAAACGCAGCACTTCAGGGTCCAATGGCCCGTTATGTTTTTGAACAGGTTTTCGAAAACTAGCAACGATAGGGTCAGATGAAACTAAAAGCATACTTAATAAATCAGTGTTTGTTGACAAACGTGAATTTTTCCTCGTACACCGTTCCCTAAATCGTCGACAATCTTTGTTTCTGGCCTCTTGGGCCTCTTCAGTTAATTGCCCGATTGGAATCATTTGATTTTCAATTATTTGAGCACTGTGGTCCAAAATTTTGTGAATCGTGGGAGTCATTCCATACCAAGGATACAAATCTAAATACAGCCGCTTAGTTTCAGATGTATACTCATTAAAATTTTGAACATCGATTTCATATCCCGAAGAAAGAGTTTGAAGTATCACTCTGATCTATTAATAAGAGTTTCATCTAAGCCAGTGATTGATGCACTCACAGCAGAATTTAAAAAGAATCGTCTGGCCATGTTACCATCATTGGTATTACCGAACCCTTGTTTTGGTTGGTCTACATTGAGGCCTAACTGGTCTTTGAATTTCTTTTGAATGTTTGCCTTCTGTAAAGCAAAGTCCTGACGATCTTCTTCAGTTTTCACAGTCTTTCTTCTTTCTTTTAATGTCAATCTGTATGCAATATTCAAGAGAAATTCAAAAGTCCGAATCCAACCATGTAATGTAGCCAAACCGAAACTGTAGTTTTTGGTGTTGTCAAGTGGGAGTGTACAATTAGGGTCGTTAAATATCTTTGGAGTAGCTTTGCAAATGTAGCATGTCTGAGTTGACTTAGTGTCAGTCAATGCGTTACATGCTTTACCATCTAGCATAGTTAAAGCCAAATTGTGTGAAATGGATATTTCGTTTCCTTCGACATTAACTTTGGTAGGAGATAATTCCCGAATCTGTTCTTTTACCAGATTGGTTTCTGAAACAATCAAAGAGGCCGTTTCTTTTTGAAACATAAATTTTATCGGATGACAGAACCTGGTTGATCCAGGAACACTGTTTTGCCACACGTAAGATTGACCATTCATCGGTTGCAAACGTATAGGTACCAGCGAAAACATGAAAATGTTTTCATCATTACCAGAATCACTAGAAAATTTTTGATGATATTTACTCTGTCCCCCACTTCCATCGCAACCCCATTTACTAAATAAGGTGAAGTCATAAGCCCCCGTATCGACTAGTTGCTTCAACACCGGATGTTGTACCTCACACAATCTTTGGGCTGTTCTGTTTAATAATGCCTGCAATGGCAATTCAGCTCTAGATTCGGTTATAACTCTTTCTTCAGGAATACAAGATTTTTTGGCCTCTTGTACCCGGTAGTACGATGGATACAAATCGTGACCAACTTCTTTTGCCCTTTGTCTCAACAAACAGTAAGAAGCTTTTGTCAATTTGCAGTCTACAAACAAGGCCAACGCTTCATCAGGTGACAAACATCGTACATTCGTAGAAGTCGATTGTCTTGAAGAAGAAGATGTGGCAGAAGAAGGTTGTTGAGAGGTAGTTGCTTTTTTTACTACTTTTGCAGCACTACGCTTACCAGAAGAATAAAGGGAGAGTTGCGTAGCGTAACTTAATTTTTCGCACTCAACAGCCAATAAATCACGGATTTTTCTTTTTTTAGTTTTCTCGCTAGAATCTAAAAAATTTTTTTCAGGGCGTCCTGTACGTTGAGACGTAGGTTGAATGATTTGTCGAGAAATAATAAACTCTAAGTCATCCTTATCAAGCCAAGACGAATATTTGCTTGACAAACTTGCAGTTTTCTGTGGCATTTTTCCCACCGCTCAGAAATTTTGTTGGAAACATGAGCCACACTGTCTTTCAAAGGTTCTATGACCACGGCGTCTTCTGGACTAGCGTCAACAAGAGTTATGACGTACCTCACCAAACTTTCATTACGGATCTTTTTGGGAAATTTCGCCCACTGTTCAAATAACTGCCTTCGTGGAATTCGAACCGCAGACTCTGGAAGGATCAATTAAAGCGCTAAATCAGTAAAAACGCAAAAAATCGCAAAAAATCTCAAGCATATTTTTAAACTAGAAGGATCAATGAAACAAATTCTGAAAAAAAATGCTTGGGAGCTTTTGGCGGTGACTAATAAAGTATTTGAGAATAATTTACAAATTGTTAATATAGGTAATTTAAACTCCTCCTAAGCCGATTCCTTGTTAGTAATAAGATAAATTGTAATAATAATAATTAAAATATAAGGTCTTACCTGTTACAGTAACGTCCATTATCTCGGGAAAATTTATCCTGGATAACAATTGCAGGTGAGAGAAGCTATGCCAACGCAGCGCATTAAGTGCACGTGTTTATACCTGAATCACTCACTCATTTAAGCACCTGCAAACAACGTTAACCGGAAAGTATTAGTATTCTGCGACATTTCAACTAACAAGAACAACAACTCAATATCGGAAATTTCAAATTTTTGACATGACTTTTGTCCACCTAAATTGGTGATTTTGCCCACTGTGCGGCGTCAAGCGCATCTCCGGTCTAATCTACGAGGAGACCCGCGGAGTGCTGAAGGTATTTCTCGAAAACGTGATCAGAGACGCGGTCACCTACACGGAGCACGCCAAGAGGAAGACCGTGACCGCCATGGACGTGGTGTACGCTCTGAAACGCCAAGGTCGCACCCTGTACGGTTTCGGCGGTTAAACGTCTTTCGTCCCAACGGAAAAACGAAGCGAGCAAAAAAACGGTTCTTTTCAGAACCACAAAATTATTCGAAAAAAAAGAACGTTCCTTAATGATGAAAGCTTAACGTCGCTGGTTGCATTTCCTTTTTTTACCTACTTGGTGCACACAAATGTACCGATTGATAGATAGTGTGCGTTTTTCTTCTTCGCCTTCTATAATTTTAATTATAATTTGGCCAAGTTTTTTCGATTTTCGGCAATAACAATTTAATAAATTTGCAATAACATTCATTTCGAACTGAAATTAATTAGAAAAGTTACACAACGCGTCATTGATGTTTTCGCTTTATGACGGCGTGTAAACAGATAAAAGAAAAAAGAAAGAGAGCCGAGCTTTGCTTTTTTATAATACCGAAATTCTCTTTGAAACTAGTAAATTTGTGGCCCTGAGAAGGGCCGTTGTGTTGTTTGTTGTAGAGACGAGTATTTTTTTTAAGCTTTCTTCTCCGTCTTTTTCGGCAGCAGCACGGCCTGGATGTTGGGCAAGACGCCGCCCTGAGCGATCGTCACTCCGGAGAGGAGCTTGTTCAGTTCCTCGTCGTTCCGGATCGCGAGCTGCAGATGGCGGGGGATGATCCTGGTCTTCTTGTTGTCGCGAGCCGCGTTACCCGCCAACTCGAGCACTTCGGCGGCCAGGTACTCCATGACGGCGGCCAGGTAGACGGGCGCGCCGGCCCCGACGCGCTCCGCATAGTTGCCCTTCCTCAGGAGACGGTGTATCCTGCCGACTGGGAACTGCAGACCGGCCCGGCTGGACCTGGACTTGGCCTTTCCCTTGACTTTGCCTCCTTTACCGCGACCGGACATTTTTGTTCGTTTGGGATAATTGAACAGAAAGTATAAAAAGTGCGACCGCTTAGGTCGAATATGCGATTAGGTTTGAACGAGATTTTCAGGCTTGCTTCGTATTTATAGGGGAGAGCGTTTGCCAATGAGAGCGCTTCCGTTGGCGAGGGGCGGAGTCGGCTGGTAGAACGTCGTGCCTTTAAAACGCGATTCAAAAAAATTTTTTCCCATTCGCATATTATATTTCGATATCGAAACGTAACGTCAGTCAGTCAAGTCAAGTCAAGTTCAAGTCCAAGTCGGTCCAATATGCCTCCCAAGACGAGCGGTAAGGCCGCCAAGAAAGCCGGCAAAGCGCAAAAGAACATCTCGAAGACAGACAAGAAGAAGAAACGCAGGAGGAAGGAGAGCTACGCCATTTACATCTACAAGGTGCTCAAGCAGGTCCATCCAGACACCGGCATCTCCAGCAAGGCCATGAGCATCATGAACAGCTTCGTGAACGACATCTTCGAGCGGATCGCCGCCGAAGCCTCCCGACTCGCTCACTACAACAAGCGTTCGACGATCACCAGCAGGGAAATTCAGACCGCGGTGCGACTCCTCTTGCCCGGCGAACTGGCCAAGCACGCCGTCAGCGAAGGAACCAAGGCCGTCACCAAATACACCAGCTCCAAGTAGACCTGTCTCTCGTCTTTCCATTAAAAAAAAAACGGTTCTTTTCAGAACCACAATTTGTTTTAGAAAAAGTATTTCGTAGAGAGTGCGCAAACCTACGTATGTGTGGTGCGTCTATAAAATGCAATGGTAATAAAAATACAAGCTATTTTTTGTAAGGAACGCTTTCATCAATCCTGTGTGTCTGCCTGTCTGTCCGTGTATATTAATACATTCAAACCTTTACGTATTTTCATGCAAACCTCATTACAAATTGATTTAACATGTCTCCAGTGCAAACTGATGAAACATTTTGTGTTTTCTCTTGTCTGTCTGACAGCATTGTTTTTTTTTAAGAACAACATTTTTTCTACAACTTGTAAAAATTCAGCTGTTCTTAACCATAACCTCACTTAACCTAACCTGGTCTAACTTAACCTAAGCTAACCTAACCTAACTTAGGTAGGTACAGATGGCCGATTTGAGGCCCACCAGTGTTGCCAACGTAAATCTTGTGACAAAAAATTCCCCCAGACTCTGGTAAGAACATAATTCCCCTAGAATTTAGTGACAAAATTTCACAAAAAAAAAAAAAAAACAAATACACACGTATTCATTGTAACACATGATTCTGGGGGAATTTATTGTCACCAGCGCTCCTAGGGTATTTTTCGTCACCAGATTCTGGGGGAATCTATTTGTCGTCGGATTCTACGGGGATTTGTTTTACACTAGATTCTAGGGGAATTTTTTAGTCGCCAGATGCTACGGTTATTTTTTGTCACTGGATTCTAGGGTAATTTCTTGTCACCAGATTTAGGCTGGCAACACTTTCGCCACCAGGTTCTGGGAAAATTTTTTTGTTAGCAGATTCTAGGGGAATTTCTTGTCACCAGATTTAGGCTGGCAACACTTTCGTCACCAGGTTCTGGGGGAATTTTTTTGTTATCAGATTTTAGGGGAATTTTTTGGCACCAGATTTAGGCTGGCAACACTTTCGTCGCCAGGTTCTGGGGGAATTTTTTTGTTACCAGATTTTAGGGGAATTTTTTGGCACCAGATTTAGGCTGGCAACACTTTCGTCACCAGGTTCTGGGAGTTTTTTTTTTGTTGACAAATAATAGGGGAATTTTTTGTGACCAGATTTAGGTTGGCAACACTTTCGTCACCAGGTTCTGGGGGTTTTTTTTTTGGTTACCAGATTTTAGGGGAATTTTTTGTCACCAGATTTAGGCTGGCAACACTTTCGTCACCAGGTTCTGGGAGTTTTTTTTTTGTTGCCAAATAATAGGGGAATTTTTTGTGACCAGATTTAGGTTGGCAACACTTTCGTCACCAGGTTCTGGGTTTTTTTTTTTTGGTTACCAGATTTTAGGGGAATTTTTTGTCACCAGATTTAGGCTGGCAACACTTTCGTCACCAGGTTCTGGGGGAATTTTTTTGTTACCAGATTCTAGGGGAATTTTTTTCACCAGATTTAGGCTGGCAACACTTTCGTCACCAGGTTCTGGGGGAATTTTTTTGTTATCAGATTCTGGGAGAATTTTTTGTCGCCAGATTTCCCTAACCTCACTTTACCTAACTTAAGCTAACCTAACCTAACTTAAGTAGGTGCAGATGGCCGATTTGAGACCCACCAGTGTTGCCAACCTAAATCTTGTGACAAAAAAAATCCCCCAGAAATCTGGTAACATAATAATTCCCCTAGAATTTAGTGACAAAATTTCACAAACAAAAAAACACACACGTGCATATTTACTGTGACACATGATTCTAGGGCAATTTTTTGTCACCAGCTGTTAGGGGTATTTTTCGTCACCAGATTTTAGGGAAATTTTTTGGCACCAGATTTAGGCTGGCAACACTTTCGTCGCCAGGTTCTGGGGGAATTTTTTTGTTACCAGATTTTAGGGGAATTTTTTGGCACCAGATTTAGGCTGGCAACACTTTCGTCACCAGGTTCTGGGAGTTTTTTTTTTGTTGCCAAATAATAGGGGAATTTTTTGTGACCAGATTTAGGTTGGCAACACTTTCGTCACCAGGTTCTGGGGTTTTTTTTTTGGTTACCAGATTTTAGGGGAATTTTTTGTCACCAGATTTAGGCTGGCAACACTTTCGTCACCAGGTTCTGGGGGAATTTTTTTGTTACCAGATTCTAGGGGAATTTTTTTCACCAGATTTAGGCTGGCAACACTTTCGTCACCAGGTTCTGGGGGAATTTTTTTGTTATCAGATTCTGGGAGAATTTTTTGTCGCCAGATTTCCCTAACCTCACTTTACCTAACTTAAGCTAACCTAACCTAACTTAAGTAGGTGCAGATGGCCGATTTGAGACCCACCAGTGTTGCCAACCTAAATCTTGTGACAAAAAAAATCCCCCAGAAATCTGGTAACATAATAATTCCCCTAGAATTTAGTGACAAAATTTCACAAACAAAAAAACACACACGTGCATATTTACTGTGACACATGATTCTAGGGCAATTTTTTGTCACCAGCTGTTAGGGGTATTTTTCGTCACCAGATTTTAGGGAAATTTTTTGGCACCAGATTTAGGCTGGCAACACTTTCGTCGCCAGGTTCTGGGGGAATTTTTTTGTTACCAGATTTTAGGGGAATTGTTTGGCACCAGATTTAGGCTGGCAACACTTTCGTCGCCAGGTTCTGGGGGAATTTTTTTGTTACCAGATTTTAGGGGAATTTTTTGGCACCAGATTTAGGCTGGCAACACTTTCGTCACCAGGTTCTGGGAGTTTTTTTTTTGTTGCCAAATAATAGGGGAATTTTTTGTGACCAGATTTAGGTTGGCAACACTTTCGTCTCCAGGTTCTGGGTTTTTTTTTTTGGTTACCAGATTTTAGGGGAATTTTTTGTCACCAGATTTAGGCTGGCAACACTTTCGTCACCAGGTTCTGGGGGAATTTTTTTGTTACCAGATTCTAGGGGAATTTTTTTGTTACCAGATTTTAGGGGAATTTTTTGGCACCAGATTTAGGCTGGCAACACTTTCGTCACCAGGTTCTGGGGGAATTTTTTTGTTACCAGATTCTGGGAGAATTTTTTGTCACCAGATTTAGGCTGGCAACACTTTCGTCACCAGGTTCTGGGAGTTTTTTTTTTGTTACCAGATTTTAGGGGAATTTTTTGTCACCAGATTTAGGCTGGCAACACTTTCGTCACCAGGTTCTGGGGTTTTTTTTTTGTTACCAAATTTTAGGGGAATTTATTGTCACCAGATTTAGGCTGGCAACACTTTCGTCACCAGGTTCTGGGGGAATTTTTTTGTTACCAGATTCTGGGAGAATTTTTTGTCACCAGATTTAGGTTGGCAACACTGGTGAGCTTCGATTCGACCATCTGTACCTACTAACCTAACGTAACCTCGCGAATACCGCCTAGACCGACAACACTGTTTTGAACCCCCCCCCCCCCCCCGCCCGTTGCTTTATTCTTTCTCTTCTTTTAAATTAAGAAAATACGCGTTGTTGTTCTTAGAACAACAATGTTGTTGGTCTAGGCGGTCTACGCAAGGTTATACGTCTAAGATCGGGTTTATTTTGACACGATAAATTGAGAAAACGTGTTTTTCGGAATATTAACGTTGTTGATCTGGGCGGCATACGCGAGGTGTATATGGTTGAGAACAGGTATATTTAAGCAGGATAAATTGAGAAAAATCGTTTTTTCTTCCAGTATTATTTCGTTATTGGTGTAGCCGGTATACGCAGAAATATACATAAACAACAGAAATATCGATGTCATTTGGTTAGCCATTTACAGAAAAAAAAACACGGCATTTACAGTAAACACAAAAACCAGGTTTCTGTGCCAAACAATGTTAAATTTTGCAGAAAAAAATACTAGGTTTTTGTTTTTTACGTTTTTACAAAAAAAATATATCTAAAATTAAAGATTTTTTTGCTTTGACAATATTACTTTTTAGGTTATTTAAGCATCGTGAATATTTTATAAGAGTAGCAGGGAGAAAAAATACAAAAAGAGAGACAACGGCACGCGGTGTTCCCAAGCGGTCACCCATCCAAGTACTGACCGCGCCCGACGTTGCTTAACTTCGGTGATCGGACGAGAACCGGTGCTTTCAACGTGGTATGGCCGTTGTCGTGAAAATTTGCTGTTTTCCCGGTATTTCAGCACTGCTGGGCTCTCTTGCGCCTTAATCTTAGCTATTCAAAAGGTACTTTTTGTTTTACGGACCGATAAATTTTGCCGATACGAAATTCGGTGTCGTCGAGTGAGTATTAAAAAAAAATTACATTAGAATTGCAAATTTACTGCGGCCGGCGAACTAACGATCATGAAGCGAAAATTGAAAATTAAAATAAAACAACAAAAGTAATTAGCAAAAGGTGACTTTCTGCTCGCGCCGACGAGGTCAACGCCGCCACCGACCGTCCGCCAGCCAGCCCAGTTCCGTACCCAGTGACGGACCGAAGCAGTTTCGAACGGCTAAGTCGCGCTCGTAGCTTTCGACGATGCCACCGGCGAACCGGACGTGGGATCGCTTCGCTTTTCCGGCTCCGACCATCCCGTACTAGCAACTTTCAAATGCGGCCGCCCCCGACGCCGACGGTCCAGGTGCTAGGGCAGCAGGCGGCGTCAAAGCGCCGAGTGTGAAGACCGCGCTCCCGTCTCTTGCGAAATTCCAGGTTCTCCCGTCGTTTCCGTCCTACCCATCGAGAGGGTTTTTCGTCGAGCACGCGGAGCGGTCGTTCCTCCTTCGATCCGGTCGGTGGCGGAGTTCAAGAGAGCAAACCGTCGACCGCCGCCGCCGTCGAAATGCGAAGCAAGCGAACACGGAAGTTGCAAACTCGCGTTCGCCACGGCGGGGGCCGCGCGTCCTGCCGTTCTCTCGTCGGTACGTGCGCTCAGATAGGCTACCGGCTCTTTAAGTGTTTGTTGTATTAAAAAGTGACGACAGCTCGAATCACGTGCACGCGCGCTCATATTTTGCAATTTATTCGTAACATTTGTGGTCTAAAAGAAAAATGGCGGACGCAGCAGTAGCAGCACCCACGGCGGCTTCCGCCGCCCCAGCTTCTTCCCCGTCCGCGGGAAAGAAGGCGGCCGGACAAAGGAAATCGGGCGCGGCGGGCAAAGGCGCCGTTCGCGCCAAGCCCTCGCATCCCCGCACGTCCGAGATGGTTAACAACGCGATCAAGAGCTTGAAAGAGCGCGGCGGATCGTCCCTGCAGGCCGTCAAAAAATACGTTTCCGCGAACTACAAGGTGGACGCCGAGAAGCTCGCTCCGTTCATAAAGAAATACCTGAAGGCGGCCGTCGCGTCCGGGGACCTGGTGCAAACGAAGGGCAAGGGAGCCTCCGGCTCGTTCAAAATGGGCGGCGGCGCCGGTTCCGGCAAGCAGCAGTCCGAAAAGAAGGCGGCTGCGTCTTCGGCCGCCGCTTCTAGAGCGGCCTCCAGGTCCGGAAAGGGAGCAGGTCGCGGACGCCCGAAGGGGGGAGCCACCGCAGCGGCAGCCAAGAAAGCGAAGAAGCCCGTAGTCGCGAGCGCGGCAGAGAAGAAAGCCGGCGCCGCCGCCAAAGGCAGGAAGGCAGCTACGTCGGGCGCAGCTTCCGCTGCTCCAGCTGCCGAAAGAAGATCCGCCGCCAAGCCCAAGAGTCCTTCGAAAGCGAAGAAAACCACCAAGGTGCCTACCAAAAAACCGAAAGCACCTAAACCGAAGAAGGCGAAGGCGGCTGCCTCCCCCGGCAAAGCGAAGAAAGCCACCCCAAAGAAGAAGTGAACAGCTGCTCTTTCTTGCCTAGCATACGTTCGCCCGCATCCCCCAGCACAGCAAAAGGTGTGCGATCTACAAATGGCCCTTTTCAGGGCCACAAAATATGTAGGAAAAAGAAATTTTACAGAAAAGCGTAACGCCCACTAATAATAACATTGGTTTCTGTCTTGTCTGTCCGGCCTTTTATCCTCTTTTTTTGCTTTAGAAATTTTCTAGATCTTAATTAAATTTAACAAAATTGTGAATCTGTCTGTGGTCGAATTGTTGCTCTTTTACTTACTTTCTATCGGCTGCAGATTAGAGAACGCTTACACCTAGAGGGTTCATTTTAATTAAATATAATGAAAAGAAAGAATGACGCATGCTCAGGCAATTCTTCCAAAGTCTCGATGTAACTACCCGTTTAATGCCCTACGTACCCAAGCGAGTCGCTTTGATAATTTGGAAATCTCTTATTGCTAATCGAAGTGGTGGTTCTGAAAAGAACCGTTTTTTTTTTGTCAGATGTTTCATCTCCAAGAGCAATTTAAGCACGTTCTCCCCTTATACGCCTGGCCAACTGGATGTCCTTGGGCATGATGGTGACGCGTTTCGCGTGAATGGCGCACAAGTTTGTGTCTTCGAAGAGACCGACGAGATAGGCCTCGCTTGCCTCCTGAAGAGCCATGACGGCGGAGCTCTGGAAACGCAGGTCGGTCTTGAAATCCTGGGCGATCTCGCGAACTAGCCGTTGGAAGGGCAACTTGCGGATCAGAAGCTCGGTGCTCTTCTGATAACGACGGATCTCGCGGAGGGCGACCGTGCCGGGCCTGTAGCGATGAGGTTTCTTGACGCCCCCGGTGGCGGGTGCGCTCTTCCTTGCCGCCTTCGTGGCCAGCTGCTTGCGGGGCGCTTTGCCTCCGGTGGACTTGCGAGCGGTCTGTTTGGTACGGGCCATCGTTCGTGTTAATTAAAATAGTGCGTCCGTGCGACGTAACTCTACAGTGTCGAAGCGCAAATGGTACTCGCGTATAGTAGTACTTCAACGTCGAATCTGTAAAATAAAAAACATAATTAGTCCTAAGAAAGATAAGAAAACCTATGTTATTTATGTCACAGTGGCTGCTGTAGGAGTCATCTCCTCTTCAGCCGGGAAAATTGATGAGTATGGGTTGTCACGCGAACTTGAAATAAGGGGGCTAGTGGAATTAGGGTGCTAGTGGCGATAAGGGGGGCCGGTGGCGGTAAGGGGCGAAGCGCGGAGCTGGAGGCAAGGGAGGACGGCTTAATTGTGAAAAGTGGTAGTGAGAAGGGGGAGGGGGTTATTATACTCCCTGGGGTGATCCGGCCACTAGCGGAGGGCTAGTGGAATGTTGTCCAGGAAGTCTTCTAGGTCCTGGGGCAGGTCTTCTGAGTCGGCGAGGAAAGCTGCGGGAGGGAGCCTAAGCTTTCGCTTGGGTCTCCGTTGGTAGATGGAGGGTGTCGTGAGGGTTCTTAGGATGTCTTCCCGTTGCAGCGCAACGGTCCTGGCAACGTATCTCCTCCGGAGTCCCGCGAGTCTTCCATCGATGGGAGCGATTCTCGCTAGATCGCAAACCTCCTCGGAGGGGTGGAAGCGGTCAAGGCGGAGAATTTTCCTGGCGATGGCCCTCTCCTTCTGCCGGAGTTGATTGATGAGGCCAGGGGGTGCCACGCTGAAAACAGAAAAACGGTATTCAATGATAGGTCTGATAAAGGTTTTGTAGGTATGGAGGAGGGTGAGGGGGTGGCAGCCGATTAAGGTGCCGCGGAGGCGGGAAAGGAGGTTGCTACGCCGCTGAACCTGATCGAGGCATTTCCTTGTCTCCTGATACCAGTTCAGAGTGGCCGTGAAGGTCACCCCGAGGTAGGTAGCGTTTGGGGAGAGGCGAAGGGCCTGCCCCCATAGGGTCAGTTGGACGTTGCCGGAGTCAAGGCGGCGTTTTCGGGTAAGGTTGGGGTGACGAAACAGGATTACTTGGGTTTTGTTTGGATTGGGCTTTACTCTCCATCGTCGGAACCAAAGTTCCACTCTTTCGAGTTCGGCCGAGAGGATGTTGGATGAGTGGATGCTGTGGTAGGAGGGTGCCCAGAGAGCCGTGTCGTCGGCGTACTGGACAAGACGGACGGCAGGGTGGATAGGAGCGGGAATGTCTCGGCAGAAAATGGTGAATAGGAGTGGTGATAAGATGGATCCTTGGGGGACGCCCGCAGACGGAGTGTACGGCCGGGACCGGAAGCCCCGTACGCGCACCCGGTGTTGGCGGCCCTTCAGAAAGGAGTGGAGGATGCGGACAAACTGGGGTGGGATTTCGGCCTGAAGGAGCTTCTCCACGAGTCCCTCGTGCCAGACGGAGTCGAAGGCCCTCTCGATGTCAAGCATGACGGCTGTCATGCACTTGCCCGCGTTGACGGCGACGTTCGCGTCCGTGTGCAGTCGGAGCAGGAGATCGGCGGTGCTCCGGTGGGGTCGAAAGCCGTACTGGAGGTCTGGGAGAGGATTCCGGGAGTCAAGGAAAAGGCGTAGGCGGTTAGCGAGGATCCTCTCGAAGGTCTTCCCGAGCACGTTGAGGAGGGCTATGGGGCGATAGGAGGTTGGGTCCTTGTGGTCCTTCCCGGGCTTGGGGATCATAACCACGTTGGCCTCCTTCCATGGGGATGGGAAGTAACCTGCAAGCAAACAACAATTAAAAATCATGGTGATTGTAGAAATGGCGGGAGGAGGGAGATGGCGGAGAACACGGCGGGTTAGGGAGTCGATCCCGGGGGCGGAGTTTTTCCCGGAAGCGATTGCGGCGGTGGTGTCGTTGTCGGAGATGGGGTGAAGAATTTCGGGGACGAAATCTGGGGTGGGTTCGGGGAGGGGTTGGGGGATGTGAAAAGTGGGAAATACTCCCTGGTTTCCGTTGACCAAACGGTTGGTAGTCTGGAAGGCGCCCGCGTCGAATAAGGGGTCCTCCGGAACACGGTGGGC
This sequence comes from Ctenicera cuprea, assembly GCA_958336395.1. NCBI lineage: Eukaryota > Metazoa > Arthropoda > Insecta > Coleoptera > Elateridae > Ctenicera > Ctenicera cuprea. The sequence goes on along the minus strand of OY284491.1, from coordinate 51,739,402 downwards.
TAATTCCAGCGTCTCGGCGAAGATGTCGGCCTGGCGTTGGGCGTCCGCGACGATTTCTCCCTGGTGATGCAGAGGGGTAGTTGTTGACTTGCGTTGTCCGGTGAGGATCTGAAACTTCTTCCAGAAGCGAGATCCCTGGCGGTAGTCCAGCTTTGCGCATTCCGAGTTCCAGCGAGCTTCGCGAAACCTCGTTGTTTGCAGTCGGACGATGGCGTTCAGTCGGTTCCATTGCGTTTTCACCAGGGGGTCTCGGGTGCGGGCGAACTGGCGGTACAGGCGTCTTTTTTCCCTGATCAGCTGGACGACGTTCGGAGGCAACGGTGGGCGGTCCGTGTCGATGGTTTTCTCGGGGACGGAGTTCTCCACGGCATCCTGTATGACAGAAGTAAGATTAGTGACTACCCTGTTGAGTTCTTCTAGATTTGCGGGACGAAGGATTCCCCTGCATCCGGTCTCGACAGTTTCTCCGAACTCATCCCAGCGGGCATTCTCCCAATCCCGAAACCTCTTGATCGTTGCCACGCGTGGGGGCGGGTTGGCGATGTCAGAGGTGGCCGTTAGAGGGAGATGATCGCTGGCGATTGAAGTTCCGATCACTGCTTCGTCCGAGAAGTGGGCGGTGAGACGGTCTGAAACTAGGATGTGGTCTATGATGGAGGAGCCTTGGAGGCTAATAAAAGTGGGGCTGGTGTTGGGGATGCGGGAAAGGTCGAGACGGAGAAGGCAGTCGGTCAGGGCTCTCCCTTTCGGGTTGGTTCCGTGGTCTCCAAAGGCGGTGTGGCGGGCGTTGAGGTCTCCCATCACGATGGCACGTGGAAGCGATGCGGCAAACTCCAGAAAGTCCACCGGCAGGGGATCCGCTGGAGGGACGTATATGGCAAAGACGTGCGTCGGCCCGGCGGGCGTGTAGAGGATGGCCCCGCAGCACTGGAGATCTTCATGTTCCTCTGGCAACTGAAATTCAGAAAAGGAGAGGCGATTAGACAGAGCTAGTGCAACTCCGTGTATACCCCTGATCCTATCCTTCCTGAAGCAGTGGAATCCTGTTATGGTGAGCGACTGGGAGGGCCCCAACTTAGTCTCGTTTATCCCCAGCACGTGGATTCCGTCGGTCCGGATCAGGTTCTCGACCAGCGGGCGTTTGCGGAGCCATCCGCAGGCGTTGACTGTTCCGAACTTCAAGTCCATAAACGGTGTCGGTCTGAGTGGAGGGCGATGGCGGCGTCTACTTCGTGAGGGAGACGTGGACGTAGTTTCCGGCGTAGGATGCGGAGACCTGTAAGCCAAAGAATTGAGAGATTAGTGGGCGTAGAACAGTTTGGACGTGCTCTCTACGGGTAGGGAAGAGGTTGAGGAGGGAAGTGATTGTGAACCGGAGGAAGGTGGTGAGTTCGGTAGAGGGGGGGGAGCGGTCGGCGTCGGCGCGATCTTCAGGCGTCGGGGCGTCGGTGGTCTTCAGGAGGACAACCGCTTCCGGTGTGGCTGGTTCTTGTGGCCGGTTGGGGCACCTCATCGAGAAGGCGACGTGGTCACCCCCGCAGTTGGCGCACTTGGTGACGGACTCCGGTTTGCAGCTTGCAGTGGCATGGCTTCCTCCGCAGATTCCGCAGACGGTCCTCTTCTGAGGGCAGGCGTTGGTGGCGTGGTTGAATTGCAGGCACCGACCGCATTGGATGGGTTGAGGTTTAGGTGCATGGGAAGGTTCGGCAGAGTAGGTGTGGGAATACATCCTTAGGCCGAAACCAAGAAGCCTGTCTAGAGACGCCTTGCAACTGGTTACAATGCGGATCAGACGGGTATCGCGGTCCGTGGCCTTCGATCGTATTCTCCACACTTTATCGGCCTGGAGGTTGGAGGAGGCGATGGCTTTCCTGACATCTTCGGGGGAGATGTCAAGTTGGACATCTCGGAGGACACAGGAGAAGGTGGGAGCCTTGGGGGTGTGTGGGGGTCTAGTAGCGGTCCTGGAGGCGATCCGGAGGGGCTGTCCGACTTGTTCCCCGACGGCGGCGAGCCGCTGGCGGAGATCCTCTTGGTGGGAAGAGATCTTGGCTGTGCCGTTGGAGTACACGGTCACGTTGCTGGCAGTAAGGTTGACCTTCTTGAAGAGTTCATCGAGGGCCTTGGGGGTGGCGGCGTTCCTTGGCAGACCTGAGACAAAGAAAGTTTTAATTAGAGGCCGTGATGTGGAGGAGGCGGAGGAATTGATGGAGGAGGTGGAAGAGTGCCGACGCCGTTGAGCGGTGGTCCATTCGCTGGCGTCGGGTTGAGGAGAGGGAGGAGGATCCATGGGCCTGTCGACGGCGACGTCCATCAGTCCCGGTAGAGGCTGAGAGGCGGCGCCGGCGGCAGGGATGGCGGCGGCAGGGATAGCGGCAGCAGGGATAGCGGCGGCAGGGATAGCGGCGGCAGGGATAGCGGCAGCAGGGATAGCGGCGGCAGGGATAGCGGCGGCAAGGATGGCGGCGGCGGCAGCGTCGTCTGCGGCGGGGGCGGCGAAGGCGGGTGCGGCGGCGATGTTGGCGTTGGAGGTGGTGGAGTTGTCGACGGCTTTGGTCCTCTTCTTCAGCTTCGTCTTTTCCCTCGCATCCGGCGGCGGGCCAACCTTCTGGGTGGTTCGGCTTGAGCCCGATCCTAAGACCGTCTCTAGCGTCACCGTCTTGGAGCGGGTGGCGTACTCTGTCCGGAGGATGGTTGGCTTGGCTGGGAGCGGCGGAGAGCGGACGGTAGACATCTCGGTGGTGGCGGCGATGGGCGTCGGGACGGATGAGGAGGTGGTGGTAGTGGTGGTGGTGGTTGAAGCTATGCAAGCATAGCTTCGCGGAGGGGTTCGGGTAACAGACATTGCGTTATCCCTAAGGAAATCTTTTTCTAAGAGCGAGCCGGAGAATTGAGAAATTCTCCGGACTCAAATCGATGCGCTGCCGGCTGGCTTCCTGGAGCAGGAGGCTGGCTGGCGGTGTTCCTGTACGGTTAAAACCGGACAGAAAAAACTGAGCTCGAACAGCACAAGTGTACAGTTCGAGAACTCAGAGCGGAGTGACTCGCGTATACGCTCGGTGTGCTATATAACCTCGGCCAGCTAATCGGAGCATTCGATTGGTCAGTGGAGTGCTTGGGAACGCCCCGATAAGAAACCGAGGTGATAAAAACAACGGTCGTCTAGCTCGGCGAGGCGGCGCACAGTGGGCCGGATTTAAATTCTAGGTGGACAAAAATCTATACATCACCAAATCAGCCCAAAATATTTGTTAGAAAACGAAAAAAATAGTGAAAAAATTGTAGCACTAAGGGGTGGTTTTTCGATGGGGGATGCAAATATAGTTTTTCCAAAAATTCTGAAACTTTGCGGACATATCAGTACTATACCTGTGAAGACACAAAAAATAATGAAAAAATTTTAAACACTCAGGGGTGGTTTTTAGAGGGTGGATGAAAAATTAATTATTTTCAAAAATTCTAAAACTTTGCATAATACTGATATGTTCGCAAAGTTTCAGAATTTTTGTAAAAAATATATTTTGCATCCCCCATCGAAAAACCACCCCTTGGTGCTAAAATTTTTTCACTATTGTTTTCGTTTTTTAACAAATATTTTGGTCTGATTTGGTGATTTATAGATTTTTGTCCACCTAGAACTTAAATCTGTCCTTATGTGGGCGTGAAGTAGAATTCTTTAATTGAAAGAATGAATAAATGAATGAATGAAAAAATACTTTATTGCTTACATACTATAACAAGTTTAGAAAATAAATTTTTGCAAACATCTATAGTATACTTAAGTAAGGTATTAACACTTAACAATAATTATCAGGTAAATATCAGTCAATGCCACTGGTTTCTTCTTCACTCGTATATATTACACTAAACACAAAATCGGATTCGAATTGATTTAGTAGAGATATATTTGACAAATATAATTTTTGGCTTGGAACGTTGCATTTCAATAAACGCAGCACTTCAGGGTCCAATGGCCCGTTATGTTTTTGAACAGGTTTTCGAAAACTAGCAACGATAGGGTCAGATGAAACTAAAAGCATACTTAATAAATCAGTGTTTGTTGACAAACGTGAATTTTTCCTCGTACACCGTTCCCTAAATCGTCGACAATCTTTGTTTCTGGCCTCTTGGGCCTCTTCAGTTAATTGCCCGATTGGAATCATTTGATTTTCAATTATTTGAGCACTGTGGTCCAAAATTTTGTGAATCGTGGGAGTCATTCCATACCAAGGATACAAATCTAAATACAGCCGCTTAGTTTCAGATGTATACTCATTAAAATTTTGAACATCGATTTCATATCCCGAAGAAAGAGTTTGAAGTATCACTCTGATCTATTAATAAGAGTTTCATCTAAGCCAGTGATTGATGCACTCACAGCAGAATTTAAAAAGAATCGTCTGGCCATGTTACCATCATTGGTATTACCGAACCCTTGTTTTGGTTGGTCTACATTGAGGCCTAACTGGTCTTTGAATTTCTTTTGAATGTTTGCCTTCTGTAAAGCAAAGTCCTGACGATCTTCTTCAGTTTTCACAGTCTTTCTTCTTTCTTTTAATGTCAATCTGTATGCAATATTCAAGAGAAATTCAAAAGTCCGAATCCAACCATGTAATGTAGCCAAACCGAAACTGTAGTTTTTGGTGTTGTCAAGTGGGAGTGTACAATTAGGGTCGTTAAATATCTTTGGAGTAGCTTTGCAAATGTAGCATGTCTGAGTTGACTTAGTGTCAGTCAATGCGTTACATGCTTTACCATCTAGCATAGTTAAAGCCAAATTGTGTGAAATGGATATTTCGTTTCCTTCGACATTAACTTTGGTAGGAGATAATTCCCGAATCTGTTCTTTTACCAGATTGGTTTCTGAAACAATCAAAGAGGCCGTTTCTTTTTGAAACATAAATTTTATCGGATGACAGAACCTGGTTGATCCAGGAACACTGTTTTGCCACACGTAAGATTGACCATTCATCGGTTGCAAACGTATAGGTACCAGCGAAAACATGAAAATGTTTTCATCATTACCAGAATCACTAGAAAATTTTTGATGATATTTACTCTGTCCCCCACTTCCATCGCAACCCCATTTACTAAATAAGGTGAAGTCATAAGCCCCCGTATCGACTAGTTGCTTCAACACCGGATGTTGTACCTCACACAATCTTTGGGCTGTTCTGTTTAATAATGCCTGCAATGGCAATTCAGCTCTAGATTCGGTTATAACTCTTTCTTCAGGAATACAAGATTTTTTGGCCTCTTGTACCCGGTAGTACGATGGATACAAATCGTGACCAACTTCTTTTGCCCTTTGTCTCAACAAACAGTAAGAAGCTTTTGTCAATTTGCAGTCTACAAACAAGGCCAACGCTTCATCAGGTGACAAACATCGTACATTCGTAGAAGTCGATTGTCTTGAAGAAGAAGATGTGGCAGAAGAAGGTTGTTGAGAGGTAGTTGCTTTTTTTACTACTTTTGCAGCACTACGCTTACCAGAAGAATAAAGGGAGAGTTGCGTAGCGTAACTTAATTTTTCGCACTCAACAGCCAATAAATCACGGATTTTTCTTTTTTTAGTTTTCTCGCTAGAATCTAAAAAATTTTTTTCAGGGCGTCCTGTACGTTGAGACGTAGGTTGAATGATTTGTCGAGAAATAATAAACTCTAAGTCATCCTTATCAAGCCAAGACGAATATTTGCTTGACAAACTTGCAGTTTTCTGTGGCATTTTTCCCACCGCTCAGAAATTTTGTTGGAAACATGAGCCACACTGTCTTTCAAAGGTTCTATGACCACGGCGTCTTCTGGACTAGCGTCAACAAGAGTTATGACGTACCTCACCAAACTTTCATTACGGATCTTTTTGGGAAATTTCGCCCACTGTTCAAATAACTGCCTTCGTGGAATTCGAACCGCAGACTCTGGAAGGATCAATTAAAGCGCTAAATCAGTAAAAACGCAAAAAATCGCAAAAAATCTCAAGCATATTTTTAAACTAGAAGGATCAATGAAACAAATTCTGAAAAAAAATGCTTGGGAGCTTTTGGCGGTGACTAATAAAGTATTTGAGAATAATTTACAAATTGTTAATATAGGTAATTTAAACTCCTCCTAAGCCGATTCCTTGTTAGTAATAAGATAAATTGTAATAATAATAATTAAAATATAAGGTCTTACCTGTTACAGTAACGTCCATTATCTCGGGAAAATTTATCCTGGATAACAATTGCAGGTGAGAGAAGCTATGCCAACGCAGCGCATTAAGTGCACGTGTTTATACCTGAATCACTCACTCATTTAAGCACCTGCAAACAACGTTAACCGGAAAGTATTAGTATTCTGCGACATTTCAACTAACAAGAACAACAACTCAATATCGGAAATTTCAAATTTTTGACATGACTTTTGTCCACCTAAATTGGTGATTTTGCCCACTGTGCGGCGTCAAGCGCATCTCCGGTCTAATCTACGAGGAGACCCGCGGAGTGCTGAAGGTATTTCTCGAAAACGTGATCAGAGACGCGGTCACCTACACGGAGCACGCCAAGAGGAAGACCGTGACCGCCATGGACGTGGTGTACGCTCTGAAACGCCAAGGTCGCACCCTGTACGGTTTCGGCGGTTAAACGTCTTTCGTCCCAACGGAAAAACGAAGCGAGCAAAAAAACGGTTCTTTTCAGAACCACAAAATTATTCGAAAAAAAAGAACGTTCCTTAATGATGAAAGCTTAACGTCGCTGGTTGCATTTCCTTTTTTTACCTACTTGGTGCACACAAATGTACCGATTGATAGATAGTGTGCGTTTTTCTTCTTCGCCTTCTATAATTTTAATTATAATTTGGCCAAGTTTTTTCGATTTTCGGCAATAACAATTTAATAAATTTGCAATAACATTCATTTCGAACTGAAATTAATTAGAAAAGTTACACAACGCGTCATTGATGTTTTCGCTTTATGACGGCGTGTAAACAGATAAAAGAAAAAAGAAAGAGAGCCGAGCTTTGCTTTTTTATAATACCGAAATTCTCTTTGAAACTAGTAAATTTGTGGCCCTGAGAAGGGCCGTTGTGTTGTTTGTTGTAGAGACGAGTATTTTTTTTAAGCTTTCTTCTCCGTCTTTTTCGGCAGCAGCACGGCCTGGATGTTGGGCAAGACGCCGCCCTGAGCGATCGTCACTCCGGAGAGGAGCTTGTTCAGTTCCTCGTCGTTCCGGATCGCGAGCTGCAGATGGCGGGGGATGATCCTGGTCTTCTTGTTGTCGCGAGCCGCGTTACCCGCCAACTCGAGCACTTCGGCGGCCAGGTACTCCATGACGGCGGCCAGGTAGACGGGCGCGCCGGCCCCGACGCGCTCCGCATAGTTGCCCTTCCTCAGGAGACGGTGTATCCTGCCGACTGGGAACTGCAGACCGGCCCGGCTGGACCTGGACTTGGCCTTTCCCTTGACTTTGCCTCCTTTACCGCGACCGGACATTTTTGTTCGTTTGGGATAATTGAACAGAAAGTATAAAAAGTGCGACCGCTTAGGTCGAATATGCGATTAGGTTTGAACGAGATTTTCAGGCTTGCTTCGTATTTATAGGGGAGAGCGTTTGCCAATGAGAGCGCTTCCGTTGGCGAGGGGCGGAGTCGGCTGGTAGAACGTCGTGCCTTTAAAACGCGATTCAAAAAAATTTTTTCCCATTCGCATATTATATTTCGATATCGAAACGTAACGTCAGTCAGTCAAGTCAAGTCAAGTTCAAGTCCAAGTCGGTCCAATATGCCTCCCAAGACGAGCGGTAAGGCCGCCAAGAAAGCCGGCAAAGCGCAAAAGAACATCTCGAAGACAGACAAGAAGAAGAAACGCAGGAGGAAGGAGAGCTACGCCATTTACATCTACAAGGTGCTCAAGCAGGTCCATCCAGACACCGGCATCTCCAGCAAGGCCATGAGCATCATGAACAGCTTCGTGAACGACATCTTCGAGCGGATCGCCGCCGAAGCCTCCCGACTCGCTCACTACAACAAGCGTTCGACGATCACCAGCAGGGAAATTCAGACCGCGGTGCGACTCCTCTTGCCCGGCGAACTGGCCAAGCACGCCGTCAGCGAAGGAACCAAGGCCGTCACCAAATACACCAGCTCCAAGTAGACCTGTCTCTCGTCTTTCCATTAAAAAAAAAACGGTTCTTTTCAGAACCACAATTTGTTTTAGAAAAAGTATTTCGTAGAGAGTGCGCAAACCTACGTATGTGTGGTGCGTCTATAAAATGCAATGGTAATAAAAATACAAGCTATTTTTTGTAAGGAACGCTTTCATCAATCCTGTGTGTCTGCCTGTCTGTCCGTGTATATTAATACATTCAAACCTTTACGTATTTTCATGCAAACCTCATTACAAATTGATTTAACATGTCTCCAGTGCAAACTGATGAAACATTTTGTGTTTTCTCTTGTCTGTCTGACAGCATTGTTTTTTTTTAAGAACAACATTTTTTCTACAACTTGTAAAAATTCAGCTGTTCTTAACCATAACCTCACTTAACCTAACCTGGTCTAACTTAACCTAAGCTAACCTAACCTAACTTAGGTAGGTACAGATGGCCGATTTGAGGCCCACCAGTGTTGCCAACGTAAATCTTGTGACAAAAAATTCCCCCAGACTCTGGTAAGAACATAATTCCCCTAGAATTTAGTGACAAAATTTCACAAAAAAAAAAAAAAAACAAATACACACGTATTCATTGTAACACATGATTCTGGGGGAATTTATTGTCACCAGCGCTCCTAGGGTATTTTTCGTCACCAGATTCTGGGGGAATCTATTTGTCGTCGGATTCTACGGGGATTTGTTTTACACTAGATTCTAGGGGAATTTTTTAGTCGCCAGATGCTACGGTTATTTTTTGTCACTGGATTCTAGGGTAATTTCTTGTCACCAGATTTAGGCTGGCAACACTTTCGCCACCAGGTTCTGGGAAAATTTTTTTGTTAGCAGATTCTAGGGGAATTTCTTGTCACCAGATTTAGGCTGGCAACACTTTCGTCACCAGGTTCTGGGGGAATTTTTTTGTTATCAGATTTTAGGGGAATTTTTTGGCACCAGATTTAGGCTGGCAACACTTTCGTCGCCAGGTTCTGGGGGAATTTTTTTGTTACCAGATTTTAGGGGAATTTTTTGGCACCAGATTTAGGCTGGCAACACTTTCGTCACCAGGTTCTGGGAGTTTTTTTTTTGTTGACAAATAATAGGGGAATTTTTTGTGACCAGATTTAGGTTGGCAACACTTTCGTCACCAGGTTCTGGGGGTTTTTTTTTTGGTTACCAGATTTTAGGGGAATTTTTTGTCACCAGATTTAGGCTGGCAACACTTTCGTCACCAGGTTCTGGGAGTTTTTTTTTTGTTGCCAAATAATAGGGGAATTTTTTGTGACCAGATTTAGGTTGGCAACACTTTCGTCACCAGGTTCTGGGTTTTTTTTTTTTGGTTACCAGATTTTAGGGGAATTTTTTGTCACCAGATTTAGGCTGGCAACACTTTCGTCACCAGGTTCTGGGGGAATTTTTTTGTTACCAGATTCTAGGGGAATTTTTTTCACCAGATTTAGGCTGGCAACACTTTCGTCACCAGGTTCTGGGGGAATTTTTTTGTTATCAGATTCTGGGAGAATTTTTTGTCGCCAGATTTCCCTAACCTCACTTTACCTAACTTAAGCTAACCTAACCTAACTTAAGTAGGTGCAGATGGCCGATTTGAGACCCACCAGTGTTGCCAACCTAAATCTTGTGACAAAAAAAATCCCCCAGAAATCTGGTAACATAATAATTCCCCTAGAATTTAGTGACAAAATTTCACAAACAAAAAAACACACACGTGCATATTTACTGTGACACATGATTCTAGGGCAATTTTTTGTCACCAGCTGTTAGGGGTATTTTTCGTCACCAGATTTTAGGGAAATTTTTTGGCACCAGATTTAGGCTGGCAACACTTTCGTCGCCAGGTTCTGGGGGAATTTTTTTGTTACCAGATTTTAGGGGAATTTTTTGGCACCAGATTTAGGCTGGCAACACTTTCGTCACCAGGTTCTGGGAGTTTTTTTTTTGTTGCCAAATAATAGGGGAATTTTTTGTGACCAGATTTAGGTTGGCAACACTTTCGTCACCAGGTTCTGGGGTTTTTTTTTTGGTTACCAGATTTTAGGGGAATTTTTTGTCACCAGATTTAGGCTGGCAACACTTTCGTCACCAGGTTCTGGGGGAATTTTTTTGTTACCAGATTCTAGGGGAATTTTTTTCACCAGATTTAGGCTGGCAACACTTTCGTCACCAGGTTCTGGGGGAATTTTTTTGTTATCAGATTCTGGGAGAATTTTTTGTCGCCAGATTTCCCTAACCTCACTTTACCTAACTTAAGCTAACCTAACCTAACTTAAGTAGGTGCAGATGGCCGATTTGAGACCCACCAGTGTTGCCAACCTAAATCTTGTGACAAAAAAAATCCCCCAGAAATCTGGTAACATAATAATTCCCCTAGAATTTAGTGACAAAATTTCACAAACAAAAAAACACACACGTGCATATTTACTGTGACACATGATTCTAGGGCAATTTTTTGTCACCAGCTGTTAGGGGTATTTTTCGTCACCAGATTTTAGGGAAATTTTTTGGCACCAGATTTAGGCTGGCAACACTTTCGTCGCCAGGTTCTGGGGGAATTTTTTTGTTACCAGATTTTAGGGGAATTGTTTGGCACCAGATTTAGGCTGGCAACACTTTCGTCGCCAGGTTCTGGGGGAATTTTTTTGTTACCAGATTTTAGGGGAATTTTTTGGCACCAGATTTAGGCTGGCAACACTTTCGTCACCAGGTTCTGGGAGTTTTTTTTTTGTTGCCAAATAATAGGGGAATTTTTTGTGACCAGATTTAGGTTGGCAACACTTTCGTCTCCAGGTTCTGGGTTTTTTTTTTTGGTTACCAGATTTTAGGGGAATTTTTTGTCACCAGATTTAGGCTGGCAACACTTTCGTCACCAGGTTCTGGGGGAATTTTTTTGTTACCAGATTCTAGGGGAATTTTTTTGTTACCAGATTTTAGGGGAATTTTTTGGCACCAGATTTAGGCTGGCAACACTTTCGTCACCAGGTTCTGGGGGAATTTTTTTGTTACCAGATTCTGGGAGAATTTTTTGTCACCAGATTTAGGCTGGCAACACTTTCGTCACCAGGTTCTGGGAGTTTTTTTTTTGTTACCAGATTTTAGGGGAATTTTTTGTCACCAGATTTAGGCTGGCAACTCTTTCGTCACCAGGTTCTGGGGTTTTTTTTTTGTTACCAAATTTTAGGGGAATTTATTGTCACCAGATTTAGGCTGGCAACACTTTCGTCACCAGGTTCTGGGGGAATTTTTTTGTTACCAGATTCTGGGAGAATTTTTTGTCACCAGATTTAGGTTGGCAACACTGGTGAGCTTCGATTCGACCATCTGTACCTACTAACCTAACGTAACCTCGCGAATACCGCCTAGACCGACAACACTGTTTTGAACCCCCCCCCCCCCCCCGCCCGTTGCTTTATTCTTTCTCTTCTTTTAAATTAAGAAAATACGCGTTGTTGTTCTTAGAACAACAATGTTGTTGGTCTAGGCGGTCTACGCAAGGTTATACGTCTAAGATCGGGTTTATTTTGACACGATAAATTGAGAAAACGTGTTTTTCGGAATATTAACGTTGTTGATCTGGGCGGCATACGCGAGGTGTATATGGTTGAGAACAGGTATATTTAAGCAGGATAAATTGAGAAAAATCGTTTTTTCTTCCAGTATTATTTCGTTATTGGTGTAGCCGGTATACGCAGAAATATACATAAACAACAGAAATATCGATGTCATTTGGTTAGCCATTTACAGAAAAAAAAACACGGCATTTACAGTAAACACAAAAACCAGGTTTCTGTGCCAAACAATGTTAAATTTTGCAGAAAAAAATACTAGGTTTTTGTTTTTTACGTTTTTACAAAAAAAATATATCTAAAATTAAAGATTTTTTTGCTTTGACAATATTACTTTTTAGGTTATTTAAGCATCGTGAATATTTTATAAGAGTAGCAGGGAGAAAAAATACAAAAAGAGAGACAACGGCACGCGGTGTTCCCAAGCGGTCACCCATCCAAGTACTGACCGCGCCCGACGTTGCTTAACTTCGGTGATCGGACGAGAACCGGTGCTTTCAACGTGGTATGGCCGTTGTCGTGAAAATTTGCTGTTTTCCCGGTATTTCAGCACTGCTGGGCTCTCTTGCGCCTTAATCTTAGCTATTCAAAAGGTACTTTTTGTTTTACGGACCGATAAATTTTGCCGATACGAAATTCGGTGTCGTCGAGTGAGTATTAAAAAAAAATTACATTAGAATTGCAAATTTACTGCGGCCGGCGAACTAACGATCATGAAGCGAAAATTGAAAATTAAAATAAAACAACAAAAGTAATTAGCAAAAGGTGACTTTCTGCTCGCGCCGACGAGGTCAACGCCGCCACCGACCGTCCGCCAGCCAGCCCAGTTCCGTACCCAGTGACGGACCGAAGCAGTTTCGAACGGCTAAGTCGCGCTCGTAGCTTTCGACGATGCCACCGGCGAACCGGACGTGGGATCGCTTCGCTTTTCCGGCTCCGACCATCCCGTACTAGCAACTTTCAAATGCGGCCGCCCCCGACGCCGACGGTCCAGGTGCTAGGGCAGCAGGCGGCGTCAAAGCGCCGAGTGTGAAGACCGCGCTCCCGTCTCTTGCGAAATTCCAGGTTCTCCCGTCGTTTCCGTCCTACCCATCGAGAGGGTTTTTCGTCGAGCACGCGGAGCGGTCGTTCCTCCTTCGATCCGGTCGGTGGCGGAGTTCAAGAGAGCAAACCGTCGACCGCCGCCGCCGTCGAAATGCGAAGCAAGCGAACACGGAAGTTGCAAACTCGCGTTCGCCACGGCGGGGGCCGCGCGTCCTGCCGTTCTCTCGTCGGTACGTGCGCTCAGATAGGCTACCGGCTCTTTAAGTGTTTGTTGTATTAAAAAGTGACGACAGCTCGAATCACGTGCACGCGCGCTCATATTTTGCAATTTATTCGTAACATTTGTGGTCTAAAAGAAAAATGGCGGACGCAGCAGTAGCAGCACCCACGGCGGCTTCCGCCGCCCCAGCTTCTTCCCCGTCCGCGGGAAAGAAGGCGGCCGGACAAAGGAAATCGGGCGCGGCGGGCAAAGGCGCCGTTCGCGCCAAGCCCTCGCATCCCCGCACGTCCGAGATGGTTAACAACGCGATCAAGAGCTTGAAAGAGCGCGGCGGATCGTCCCTGCAGGCCGTCAAAAAATACGTTTCCGCGAACTACAAGGTGGACGCCGAGAAGCTCGCTCCGTTCATAAAGAAATACCTGAAGGCGGCCGTCGCGTCCGGGGACCTGGTGCAAACGAAGGGCAAGGGAGCCTCCGGCTCGTTCAAAATGGGCGGCGGCGCCGGTTCCGGCAAGCAGCAGTCCGAAAAGAAGGCGGCTGCGTCTTCGGCCGCCGCTTCTAGAGCGGCCTCCAGGTCCGGAAAGGGAGCAGGTCGCGGACGCCCGAAGGGGGGAGCCACCGCAGCGGCAGCCAAGAAAGCGAAGAAGCCCGTAGTCGCGAGCGCGGCAGAGAAGAAAGCCGGCGCCGCCGCCAAAGGCAGGAAGGCAGCTACGTCGGGCGCAGCTTCCGCTGCTCCAGCTGCCGAAAGAAGATCCGCCGCCAAGCCCAAGAGTCCTTCGAAAGCGAAGAAAACCACCAAGGTGCCTACCAAAAAACCGAAAGCACCTAAACCGAAGAAGGCGAAGGCGGCTGCCTCCCCCGGCAAAGCGAAGAAAGCCACCCCAAAGAAGAAGTGAACAGCTGCTCTTTCTTGCCTAGCATACGTTCGCCCGCATCCCCCAGCACAGCAAAAGGTGTGCGATCTACAAATGGCCCTTTTCAGGGCCACAAAATATGTAGGAAAAAGAAATTTTACAGAAAAGCGTAACGCCCACTAATAATAACATTGGTTTCTGTCTTGTCTGTCCGGCCTTTTATCCTCTTTTTTTGCTTTAGAAATTTTCTAGATCTTAATTAAATTTAACAAAATTGTGAATCTGTCTGTGGTCGAATTGTTGCTCTTTTACTTACTTTCTATCGGCTGCAGATTAGAGAACGCTTACACCTAGAGGGTTCATTTTAATTAAATATAATGAAAAGAAAGAATGACGCATGCTCAGGCAATTCTTCCAAAGTCTCGATGTAACTACCCGTTTAATGCCCTACGTACCCAAGCGAGTCGCTTTGATAATTTGGAAATCTCTTATTGCTAATCGAAGTGGTGGTTCTGAAAAGAACCGTTTTTTTTTTGTCAGATGTTTCATCTCCAAGAGCAATTTAAGCACGTTCTCCCCTTATACGCCTGGCCAACTGGATGTCCTTGGGCATGATGGTGACGCGTTTCGCGTGAATGGCGCACAAGTTTGTGTCTTCGAAGAGACCGACGAGATAGGCCTCGCTTGCCTCCTGAAGAGCCATGACGGCGGAGCTCTGGAAACGCAGGTCGGTCTTGAAATCCTGGGCGATCTCGCGAACTAGCCGTTGGAAGGGCAACTTGCGGATCAGAAGCTCGGTGCTCTTCTGATAACGACGGATCTCGCGGAGGGCGACCGTGCCGGGCCTGTAGCGATGAGGTTTCTTGACGCCCCCGGTGGCGGGTGCGCTCTTCCTTGCCGCCTTCGTGGCCAGCTGCTTGCGGGGCGCTTTGCCTCCGGTGGACTTGCGAGCGGTCTGTTTGGTACGGGCCATCGTTCGTGTTAATTAAAATAGTGCGTCCGTGCGACGTAACTCTACAGTGTCGAAGCGCAAATGGTACTCGCGTATAGTAGTACTTCAACGTCGAATCTGTAAAATAAAAAACATAATTAGTCCTAAGAAAGATAAGAAAACCTATGTTATTTATGTCACAGTGGCTGCTGTAGGAGTCATCTCCTCTTCAGCCGGGAAAATTGATGAGTATGGGTTGTCACGCGAACTTGAAATAAGGGGGCTAGTGGAATTAGGGTGCTAGTGGCGATAAGGGGGGCCGGTGGCGGTAAGGGGCGAAGCGCGGAGCTGGAGGCAAGGGAGGACGGCTTAATTGTGAAAAGTGGTAGTGAGAAGGGGGAGGGGGTTATTATACTCCCTGGGGTGATCCGGCCACTAGCGGAGGGCTAGTGGAATGTTGTCCAGGAAGTCTTCTAGGTCCTGGGGCAGGTCTTCTGAGTCGGCGAGGAAAGCTGCGGGAGGGAGCCTAAGCTTTCGCTTGGGTCTCCGTTGGTAGATGGAGGGTGTCGTGAGGGTTCTTAGGATGTCTTCCCGTTGCAGCGCAACGGTCCTGGCAACGTATCTCCTCCGGAGTCCCGCGAGTCTTCCATCGATGGGAGCGATTCTCGCTAGATCGCAAACCTCCTCGGAGGGGTGGAAGCGGTCAAGGCGGAGAATTTTCCTGGCGATGGCCCTCTCCTTCTGCCGGAGTTGATTGATGAGGCCAGGGGGTGCCACGCTGAAAACAGAAAAACGGTATTCAATGATAGGTCTGATAAAGGTTTTGTAGGTATGGAGGAGGGTGAGGGGGTGGCAGCCGATTAAGGTGCCGCGGAGGCGGGAAAGGAGGTTGCTACGCCGCTGAACCTGATCGAGGCATTTCCTTGTCTCCTGATACCAGTTCAGAGTGGCCGTGAAGGTCACCCCGAGGTAGGTAGCGTTTGGGGAGAGGCGAAGGGCCTGCCCCCATAGGGTCAGTTGGACGTTGCCGGAGTCAAGGCGGCGTTTTCGGGTAAGGTTGGGGTGACGAAACAGGATTACTTGGGTTTTGTTTGGATTGGGCTTTACTCTCCATCGTCGGAACCAAAGTTCCACTCTTTCGAGTTCGGCCGAGAGGATGTTGGATGAGTGGATGCTGTGGTAGGAGGGTGCCCAGAGAGCCGTGTCGTCGGCGTACTGGACAAGACGGACGGCAGGGTGGATAGGAGCGGGAATGTCTCGGCAGAAAATGGTGAATAGGAGTGGTGATAAGATGGATCCTTGGGGGACGCCCGCAGACGGAGTGTACGGCCGGGACCGGAAGCCCCGTACGCGCACCCGGTGTTGGCGGCCCTTCAGAAAGGAGTGGAGGATGCGGACAAACTGGGGTGGGATTTCGGCCTGAAGGAGCTTCTCCACGAGTCCCTCGTGCCAGACGGAGTCGAAGGCCCTCTCGATGTCAAGCATGACGGCTGTCATGCACTTGCCCGCGTTGACGGCGACGTTCGCGTCCGTGTGCAGTCGGAGCAGGAGATCGGCGGTGCTCCGGTGGGGTCGAAAGCCGTACTGGAGGTCTGGGAGAGGATTCCGGGAGTCAAGGAAAAGGCGTAGGCGGTTAGCGAGGATCCTCTCGAAGGTCTTCCCGAGCACGTTGAGGAGGGCTATGGGGCGATAGGAGGTTGGGTCCTTGTGGTCCTTCCCGGGCTTGGGGATCATAACCACGTTGGCCTCCTTCCATGGGGATGGGAAGTAACCTGCAAGCAAACAACAATTAAAAATCATGGTGATTGTAGAAATGGCGGGAGGAGGGAGATGGCGGAGAACACGGCGGGTTAGGGAGTCGATCCCGGGGGCGGAGTTTTTCCCGGAAGCGATTGCGGCGGTGGTGTCGTTGTCGGAGATGGGGTGAAGAATTTCGGGGACGAAATCTGGGGTGGGTTCGGGGAGGGGTTGGGGGATGTGAAAAGTGGGAAATACTCCCTGGTTTCCGTTGACCAAACGGTTGGTAGTCTGGAAGGCGCCCGCGTCGAATAAGGGGTCCTCCGGAACACGGTGGGCTAATTCCAGCGTCTCGGCGAAGATGTCGGCCTGGCGTTGGGCGTCCGCGACGATTTCTCCCTGGTGATGCAGAGGGGTAGTTGTTGACTTGCGTTGTCCGGTGAGGATCTGAAACTTCTTCCAGAAGCGAGATCCCTGGCGGTAGTCCAGCTTTGCGCATTCCGAGTTCCAGCGAGCTTCGCGAAACCTCGTTGTTTGCAGTCGGACGATGGCGTTCAGTCGGTTCCATTGCGTTTTCACCAGGGGGTCTCGGGTGCGGGCGAACTGGCGGTACAGGCGTCTTTTTTCCCTGATCAGCTGGACGACGTTCGGAGGCAACGGTGGGCGGTCCGTGTCGATGGTTTTCTCGGGGACGGAGTTCTCCACGGCATCCTGTATGACAGAAGTAAGATTAGTGACTACCCTGTTGAGTTCTTCTAGATTTGCGGGACGAAGGATTCCCCTGCATCCGGTCTCGACAGTTTCTCCGAACTCATCCCAGCGGGCATTCTCCCAATCCCGAAACCTCTTGATCGTTGCCACGCGTGGGGGCGGGTTGGCGATGTCAGAGGTGGCCGTTAGAGGGAGATGATCGCTGGCGATTGAAGTTCCGATCACTGCTTCGTCCGAGAAGTGGGCGGTGAGACGGTCTGAAACTAGGATGTGGTCTATGATGGAGGAGCCTTGGAGGCTAATAAAAGTGGGGCTGGTGTTGGGGATGCGGGAAAGGTCGAGACGGAGAAGGCAGTCGGTCAGGGCTCTCCCTTTCGGGTTGGTTCCGTGGTCTCCAAAGGCGGTGTGGCGGGCGTTGAGGTCTCCCATCACGATGGCACGTGGAAGCGATGCGGCAAACTCCAGAAAGTCCACCGGCAGGGGATCCGCTGGAGGGACGTATATGGCAAAGACGTGCGTCGGCCCGGCGGGCGTGTAGAGGATGGCCCCGCAGCACTGGAGATCTTCATGTTCCTCTGGCAACTGAAATTCAGAAAAGGAGAGGCGATTAGACAGAGCTAGTGCAACTCCGTGTATACCCCTGATCCTATCCTTCCTGAAGCAGTGGAATCCTGTTATGGTGAGCGACTGGGAGGGCCCCAACTTAGTCTCGTTTATCCCCAGCACGTGGATTCCGTCGGTCCGGATCAGGTTCTCGACCAGCGGGCGTTTGCGGAGCCATCCGCAGGCGTTGACTGTTCCGAACTTCAAGTCCATAAACGGTGTCGGTCTGAGTGGAGGGCGATGGCGGCGTCTACTTCGTGAGGGAGACGTGGACGTAGTTTCCGGCGTAGGATGCGGAGACCTGTAAGCCAAAGAATTGAGAGATTAGTGGGCGTAGAACAGTTTGGACGTGCTCTCTACGGGTAGGGAAGAGGTTGAGGAGGGAAGTGATTGTGAACCGGAGGAAGGTGGTGAGTTCGGTAGAGGGGGGGGAGCGGTCGGCGTCGGCGCGATCTTCAGGCGTCGGGGCGTCGGTGGTCTTCAGGAGGACAACCGCTTCCGGTGTGGCTGGTTCTTGTGGCCGGTTGGGGCACCTCATCGAGAAGGCGACGTGGTCACCCCCGCAGTTGGCGCACTTGGTGACGGACTCCGGTTTGCAGCTTGCAGTGGCATGGCTTCCTCCGCAGATTCCGCAGACGGTCCTCTTCTGAGGGCAGGCGTTGGTGGCGTGGTTGAATTGCAGGCACCGACCGCATTGGATGGGTTGAGGTTTAGGTGCATGGGAAGGTTCGGCAGAGTAGGTGTGGGAATACATCCTTAGGCCGAAACCAAGAAGCCTGTCTAGAGACGCCTTGCAACTGGTTACAATGCGGATCAGACGGGTATCGCGGTCCGTGGCCTTCGATCGTATTCTCCACACTTTATCGGCCTGGAGGTTGGAGGAGGCGATGGCTTTCCTGACATCTTCGGGGGAGATGTCAAGTTGGACATCTCGGAGGACACAGGAGAAGGTGGGAGCCTTGGGGGTGTGTGGGGGTCTAGTAGCGGTCCTGGAGGCGATCCGGAGGGGCTGTCCGACTTGTTCCCCGACGGCGGCGAGCCGCTGGCGGAGATCCTCTTGGTGGGAAGAGATCTTGGCTGTGCCGTTGGAGTACACGGTCACGTTGCTGGCAGTAAGGTTGACCTTCTTGAAGAGTTCATCGAGGGCCTTGGGGGTGGCGGCGTTCCTTGGCAGACCTGAGACAAAGAAAGTTTTAATTAGAGGCCGTGATGTGGAGGAGGCGGAGGAATTGATGGAGGAGGTGGAAGAGTGCCGACGCCGTTGAGCGGTGGTCCATTCGCTGGCGTCGGGTTGAGGAGAGGGAGGAGGATCCATGGGCCTGTCGACGGCGACGTCCATCAGTCCCGGTAGAGGCTGAGAGGCGGCGCCGGCGGCAGGGATGGCGGCGGCAGGGATAGCGGCAGCAGGGATAGCGGCGGCAGGGATAGCGGCGGCAGGGATAGCGGCAGCAGGGATAGCGGCGGCAGGGATAGCGGCGGCAAGGATGGCGGCGGCGGCAGCGTCGTCTGCGGCGGGGGCGGCGAAGGCGGGTGCGGCGGCGATGTTGGCGTTGGAGGTGGTGGAGTTGTCGACGGCTTTGGTCCTCTTCTTCAGCTTCGTCTTTTCCCTCGCATCCGGCGGCGGGCCAACCTTCTGGGTGGTTCGGCTTGAGCCCGATCCTAAGACCGTCTCTAGCGTCACCGTCTTGGAGCGGGTGGCGTACTCTGTCCGGAGGATGGTTGGCTTGGCTGGGAGCGGCGGAGAGCGGACGGTAGACATCTCGGTGGTGGCGGCGATGGGCGTCGGGACGGATGAGGAGGTGGTGGTAGTGGTGGTGGTGGTTGAAGCTATGCAAGCATAGCTTCGCGGAGGGGTTCGGGTAACAGACATTGCGTTATCCCTAAGGAAATCTTTTTCTAAGAGCGAGCCGGAGAATTGAGAAATTCTCCGGACTCAAATCGATGCGCTGCCGGCTGGCTTCCTGGAGCAGGAGGCTGGCTGGCGGTGTTCCTGTACGGTTAAAACCGGACAGAAAAAACTGAGCTCGAACAGCACAAGTGTACAGTTCGAGAACTCAGAGCGGAGTGACTCGCGTATACGCTCGGTGTGCTATATAACCTCGGCCAGCTAATCGGAGCATTCGATTGGTCAGTGGAGTGCTTGGGAACGCCCCGATAAGAAACCGAGGTGATAAAAACAACGGTCGTCTAGCTCGGCGAGGCGGCGCACAGTGGGCCGGATTTAAATTCTAGGTGGACAAAAATCTATACATCACCAAATCAGCCCAAAATATTTGTTAGAAAACGAAAAAAATAGTGAAAAAATTGTAGCACTAAGGGGTGGTTTTTCGATGGGGGATGCAAATATAGTTTTTCCAAAAATTCTGAAACTTTGCGGACATATCAGTACTATACCTGTGAAGACACAAAAAATAATGAAAAAATTTTAAACACTCAGGGGTGGTTTTTAGAGGGTGGATGAAAAATTAATTATTTTCAAAAATTCTAAAACTTTGCATAATACTGATATGTTCGCAAAGTTTCAGAATTTTTGTAAAAAATATATTTTGCATCCCCCATCGAAAAACCACCCCTTGGTGCTAAAATTTTTTCACTATTGTTTTCGTTTTTTAACAAATATTTTGGTCTGATTTGGTGATTTATAGATTTTTGTCCACCTAGAACTTAAATCTGTCCTTATGTGGGCGTGAAGTAGAATTCTTTAATTGAAAGAATGAATAAATGAATGAATGAAAAAATACTTTATTGCTTACATACTATAACAAGTTTAGAAAATAAATTTTTGCAAACATCTATAGTATACTTAAGTAAGGTATTAACACTTAACAATAATTATCAGGTAAATATCAGTCAATGCCACTGGTTTCTTCTTCACTCGTATATATTACACTAAACACAAAATCGGATTCGAATTGATTTAGTAGAGATATATTTGACAAATATAATTTTTGGCTTGGAACGTTGCATTTCAATAAACGCAGCACTTCAGGGTCCAATGGCCCGTTATGTTTTTGAACAGGTTTTCGAAAACTAGCAACGATAGGGTCAGATGAAACTAAAAGCATACTTAATAAATCAGTGTTTGTTGACAAACGTGAATTTTTCCTCGTACACCGTTCCCTAAATCGTCGACAATCTTTGTTTCTGGCCTCTTGGGCCTCTTCAGTTAATTGCCCGATTGGAATCATTTGATTTTCAATTATTTGAGCACTGTGGTCCAAAATTTTGTGAATCGTGGGAGTCATTCCATACCAAGGATACAAATCTAAATACAGCCGCTTAGTTTCAGATGTATACTCATTAAAATTTTGAACATCGATTTCATATCCCGAAGAAAGAGTTTGAAGTATCACTCTGATCTATTAATAAGAGTTTCATCTAAGCCAGTGATTGATGCACTCACAGCAGAATTTAAAAAGAATCGTCTGGCCATGTTACCATCATTGGTATTACCGAACCCTTGTTTTGGTTGGTCTACATTGAGGCCTAACTGGTCTTTGAATTTCTTTTGAATGTTTGCCTTCTGTAAAGCAAAGTCCTGACGATCTTCTTCAGTTTTCACAGTCTTTCTTCTTTCTTTTAATGTCAATCTGTATGCAATATTCAAGAGAAATTCAAAAGTCCGAATCCAACCATGTAATGTAGCCAAACCGAAACTGTAGTTTTTGGTGTTGTCAAGTGGGAGTGTACAATTAGGGTCGTTAAATATCTTTGGAGTAGCTTTGCAAATGTAGCATGTCTGAGTTGACTTAGTGTCAGTCAATGCGTTACATGCTTTACCATCTAGCATAGTTAAAGCCAAATTGTGTGAAATGGATATTTCGTTTCCTTCGACATTAACTTTGGTAGGAGATAATTCCCGAATCTGTTCTTTTACCAGATTGGTTTCTGAAACAATCAAAGAGGCCGTTTCTTTTTGAAACATAAATTTTATCGGATGACAGAACCTGGTTGATCCAGGAACACTGTTTTGCCACACGTAAGATTGACCATTCATCGGTTGCAAACGTATAGGTACCAGCGAAAACATGAAAATGTTTTCATCATTACCAGAATCACTAGAAAATTTTTGATGATATTTACTCTGTCCCCCACTTCCATCGCAACCCCATTTACTAAATAAGGTGAAGTCATAAGCCCCCGTATCGACTAGTTGCTTCAACACCGGATGTTGTACCTCACACAATCTTTGGGCTGTTCTGTTTAATAATGCCTGCAATGGCAATTCAGCTCTAGATTCGGTTATAACTCTTTCTTCAGGAATACAAGATTTTTTGGCCTCTTGTACCCGGTAGTACGATGGATACAAATCGTGACCAACTTCTTTTGCCCTTTGTCTCAACAAACAGTAAGAAGCTTTTGTCAATTTGCAGTCTACAAACAAGGCCAACGCTTCATCAGGTGACAAACATCGTACATTCGTAGAAGTCGATTGTCTTGAAGAAGAAGATGTGGCAGAAGAAGGTTGTTGAGAGGTAGTTGCTTTTTTTACTACTTTTGCAGCACTACGCTTACCAGAAGAATAAAGGGAGAGTTGCGTAGCGTAACTTAATTTTTCGCACTCAACAGCCAATAAATCACGGATTTTTCTTTTTTTAGTTTTCTCGCTAGAATCTAAAAAATTTTTTTCAGGGCGTCCTGTACGTTGAGACGTAGGTTGAATGATTTGTCGAGAAATAATAAACTCTAAGTCATCCTTATCAAGCCAAGACGAATATTTGCTTGACAAACTTGCAGTTTTCTGTGGCATTTTTCCCACCGCTCAGAAATTTTGTTGGAAACATGAGCCACACTGTCTTTCAAAGGTTCTATGACCACGGCGTCTTCTGGACTAGCGTCAACAAGAGTTATGACGTACCTCACCAAACTTTCATTACGGATCTTTTTGGGAAATTTCGCCCACTGTTCAAATAACTGCCTTCGTGGAATTCGAACCGCAGACTCTGGAAGGATCAATTAAAGCGCTAAATCAGTAAAAACGCAAAAAATCGCAAAAAATCTCAAGCATATTTTTAAACTAGAAGGATCAATGAAACAAATTCTGAAAAAAAATGCTTGGGAGCTTTTGGCGGTGACTAATAAAGTATTTGAGAATAATTTACAAATTGTTAATATAGGTAATTTAAACTCCTCCTAAGCCGATTCCTTGTTAGTAATAAGATAAATTGTAATAATAATAATTAAAATATAAGGTCTTACCTGTTACAGTAACGTCCATTATCTCGGGAAAATTTATCCTGGATAACAATTGCAGGTGAGAGAAGCTATGCCAACGCAGCGCATTAAGTGCACGTGTTTATACCTGAATCACTCACTCATTTAAGCACCTGCAAACAACGTTAACCGGAAAGTATTAGTATTCTGCGACATTTCAACTAACAAGAACAACAACTCAATATCGGAAATTTCAAATTTTTGACATGACTTTTGTCCACCTAAATTGGTGATTTTGCCCACTGTGCGGCGTCAAGCGCATCTCCGGTCTAATCTACGAGGAGACCCGCGGAGTGCTGAAGGTATTTCTCGAAAACGTGATCAGAGACGCGGTCACCTACACGGAGCACGCCAAGAGGAAGACCGTGACCGCCATGGACGTGGTGTACGCTCTGAAACGCCAAGGTCGCACCCTGTACGGTTTCGGCGGTTAAACGTCTTTCGTCCCAACGGAAAAACGAAGCGAGCAAAAAAACGGTTCTTTTCAGAACCACAAAATTATTCGAAAAAAAAGAACGTTCCTTAATGATGAAAGCTTAACGTCGCTGGTTGCATTTCCTTTTTTTACCTACTTGGTGCACACAAATGTACCGATTGATAGATAGTGTGCGTTTTTCTTCTTCGCCTTCTATAATTTTAATTATAATTTGGCCAAGTTTTTTCGATTTTCGGCAATAACAATTTAATAAATTTGCAATAACATTCATTTCGAACTGAAATTAATTAGAAAAGTTACACAACGCGTCATTGATGTTTTCGCTTTATGACGGCGTGTAAACAGATAAAAGAAAAAAGAAAGAGAGCCGAGCTTTGCTTTTTTATAATACCGAAATTCTCTTTGAAACTAGTAAATTTGTGGCCCTGAGAAGGGCCGTTGTGTTGTTTGTTGTAGAGACGAGTATTTTTTTTAAGCTTTCTTCTCCGTCTTTTTCGGCAGCAGCACGGCCTGGATGTTGGGCAAGACGCCGCCCTGAGCGATCGTCACTCCGGAGAGGAGCTTGTTCAGTTCCTCGTCGTTCCGGATCGCGAGCTGCAGATGGCGGGGGATGATCCTGGTCTTCTTGTTGTCGCGAGCCGCGTTACCCGCCAACTCGAGCACTTCGGCGGCCAGGTACTCCATGACGGCGGCCAGGTAGACGGGCGCGCCGGCCCCGACGCGCTCCGCATAGTTGCCCTTCCTCAGGAGACGGTGTATCCTGCCGACTGGGAACTGCAGACCGGCCCGGCTGGACCTGGACTTGGCCTTTCCCTTGACTTTGCCTCCTTTACCGCGACCGGACATTTTTGTTTCGTTTTCAGAACCACAATTTGTTTTAGAAAAAAAAATTTCGTAGAGAGTGCGCAAACCTACGTATGTGTGGTGCGTCTATAAAATGCAATGGTAATAAAAATACAAGCTATTTTTTTGTAAGGAACGCTTTCATCAATCCTGTGTGTCTGCCTGTCTGTCCGTGTATATTAATACATTCAAACCTTTACGTATTTTCATGCAAACCTCATTACAAATTGATTTAACATGTCTCCAGTGCAAACTGATGAAACATTTTGTGTTTTCTCTTGTCTGTCTGACAGCATTGTTTTTTTTTAAGAACAACATTTTTTCTACAACTTGTAAAAATTCAGCTGTTCTTAACCATAACCTCACTTAACCTAACCTGGTCTAACTTAACCTAAGCTAACCTAACCTAACTTAGGTAGGTACAGATGGCCGATTTGAGGCCCACCAGTGTTGCCAACGTAAATCTTGTGACAAAAAATTCCCCCAGACTCTGGTAAGAACATAATTCCCCTAGAATTTAGTGACAAAATTTCACAAAAAAAAAAAAAAAACAAATACACACGTATTCATTGTAACACATGATTCTGGGGGAATTTATTGTCACCAGCGCTCCTAGGGTATTTTTCGTCACCAGATTCTGGGGGAATCTATTTGTCGTCGGATTCTACGGGGATTTGTTTTACACTAGATTCTAGGGGAATTTTTTAGTCGCCAGATGCTACGGTTATTTTTTGTCACTGGATTCTAGGGTAATTTCTTGTCACCAGATTTAGGCTGGCAACACTTTCGTCACCAGGTTCTGGGAAAAATTTTTTGTTAGCAGATTCTAGGGGAATTTATTGTCACCAGATTTAGGCTGGCAACACTTTCGTCACCAGCTTCTGGGGGAATTTTTTTGTTACCAGATTCTAGGGGAATTTTTTTCACCAGATTTAGGCTGGCAACACTTTCGTCACCAGGTTCTGGGGGAATTTTTTTGTTATCAGATTCTGGGAGAATTTTTGGTCGCCAGATTTCCCTAACCTCACTTTACCTAACTTAAGCTAACCTAACCTAACTTAAGTAGGTGCAGATGGCCGATTTGAGACCCACCAGTGTTGCCAACCTAAATCTTGTGACAAAAAAATCCCCCAGAAATCTGGTAACATAATAATTCCCCTAGAATTTAGTGACAAAATTTCACAAACAAAAAAACACACACGTGCATATTTACTGTGACACATGATTCTAGGGCAATTTTTTGTCACCAGGTGTTAGGGGTATTTTTCGTCACCAGATTTTAGGGAAATTTTTTGGCACCAGATTTAGGCTGGCAACACTTTCGTCGCCAGGTTCTGGGGGAATTTTTTTGTTACCAGATTTTAGGGGAATTTTTTGGCACCAGATTTAGGCTGGCAACACTTTCGTCGCCAGGTTCTGGGGGAATTTTTTTGTTACCAGATTTTAGGGGAATTTTCTGGCACCAGATTTAGGCTGGCAACACTTTCGTCACCAGGTTCTGGGAGTTTTTTTTTGTTGCCAAATAATAGGGGAATTTTTTGTGACCAGATTTAGGTTGGCAACACTTTCGTCACCAGGTTCTGGGGGTTTTTTTTTTGGTTACCAGATTTTAGGGGAATTTTTTGTCACCAGATTTAGGCTGGCAACACTTTCGTCACCAGGTTCTGGGGGAATTTTTTTGTTACCAGATTCTAGGGGAATTTTTTGTCACCAGATTTAGGCTGGCAACACTTTCGTCACCAGGTTCTGGGGGAATTTTTTTGTTACCAGATTCTAGGGGAATTTTTTTCACCAGATTTAGGCTGGCAACACTTTCGTCACCAGGTTCTGGGGGAATTTTTTTGTTATCAGATTCTGGGAGAATTTTTTGTCGCCAGATTTCCCTAACCTCACTTTACCTAACTTAAGCTAACCTAACCTAACTTAAGTAGGTGCAGATGGCCGATTTGAGACCCACCAGTGTTGCCAACCTAAATCTTGTGACAAAAAAAATCCCCCAGAAATCTGGTAACATAATAATTCCCCTAGAATTTAGTGACAAAATTTCACAAACAAAAAAACACACACGTGCATATTTACTGTGACACATGATTCTAGGGCAATTTTTTGTCACCAGCTGTTAGGGGTATTTTTCGTCACCAGATTTTAGGGAAATTTTTTGGCACCAGATTTAGGCTGGCAACACTTTCGTCGCCAGGTTCTGGGGGAATTTTTTTGTTACCAGATTTTAGGGGAATTTTTTGGCACCAGATTTAGGCTGGCAACACTTTCGTCGCCAGGTTCTGGGGGAATTTTTTTGTTACCAGATTTTAGGGGAATTTTTTGGCACCAGATTTAGGCTGGCAACACTTTCGTCACCAGGTTCTGGGAGTTTTTTTTTTGTTGCCAAATAATAGGGGAATTTTTTGTGACCAGATTTAGGTTGGCAACACTTTCGTCTCCAGGTTCTGGGGGTTTTTTTTTTGGTTACCAGATTTTAGGGGAATTTTTTGTCACCAGATTTAGGCTGGCAACACTTTCGTCACCAGGTTCTGGGGGAATTTTTTTGTTACCAGATTCTAGGGGAATTTTTTTGTTACCAGATTTTAGGGGAATTTTTTGGCACCAGATTTAGGCTGGCAACACTTTCGTCACCAGGTTCTGGGAGTTTTTTTTTTGTTGCCAAATAATAGGGGAATTTTTTGTGACCAGATTTAGGTTGGCAACACTTTCGTCACCAGGTTCTGGGGGTTTTTTTTTTGGTTACCAGATTTTAGGGGAATTTTTTGTCACCAGATTTAGGCTGGCAACACTTTCGTCACCAGGTTCTGGGGGAATTTTTTTGTTACCAGATTCTGGGAGAATTTTTTGTCACCAGATTTAGGCTGGCAACACTTTCGTCACCAGGTTCTGGGAGTTTTTTTTTTGTTACCAGATTTTAGGGGAATTTTTTGTCACCAGATTTAGGCTGGCAACACTTTCGTCACCAGGTTCTGGGGTTTTTTTTTTGTTACCAAATTTTAGGGGAATTTATTGTCACCAGATTTAGGCTGGCAACACTTTCGTCACCAGGTTCTGGGGGAATTTTTTTGTTACCAGATTCTGGGAGAATTTTTTGTCACCAGATTTAGGTTGGCAACACTGGTGAGCTTCGATTCGACCATCTGTACCTACTAACCTAACGTAACCTCGCGAATACCGCCTAGACCGACAACACTGTTTTGAACCCCCCCCCCCCCCGCCCGTTGCTTTATTCTTTCTCTTCTTTTAAATTAAGAAAATACGCGTTGTTGTTCTTAGAACAACAATGTTGTTGGTCTAGGCGGTCTACGCAAGGTTATACGTCTAAGATCGGGTTTATTTTGACACGATAAATTGAGAAAACGTGTTTTTCGGAATATTAACGTTGTTGATCTGGGCGGCATACGCGAGGTGTATATGGTTGAGAACAGGTATATTTAAGCAGGATAAATTGAGAAAAATCGTTTTTTCTTCCAGTATTATTTCGTTATTGGTGTAGCCGGTATACGCAGAAATATACATAAACAACAGAAATATCGATGTCATTTGGTTAGCCATTTACAGAAAAAAAAACACGGCATTTACAGTAAACACAAAAACCAGGTTTCTGTGCCAAACAATGTTAAATTTTGCAGAAAAAAATACTAGGTTTTTGTTTTTTACGTTTTTACAAAAAAAATATATCTAAAATTAAAGATTTTTTTGCTTTGACAATATTACTTTTTAGGTTATTTAAGCATCGTGAATATTTTATAAGAGTAGCAGGGAGAAAAAATACAAAAAAAAGAGACAACGGCACGCGGTGTTCCCAAGCGGTCACCCATCCAAGTACTGACCGCGCCCGACGTTGCTTAACTTCGGTGATCGGACGAGAACCGGTGCTTTCAACGTGGTATGGCCGTTGTCGTGAAAATTTGCTGTTTTCCCGGTATTTCAGCACTGCTGGGCTCTCTTGCGCCTTAATCTTAGCTATTCAAAAGGAACTTTTTGTTTTACGGACCGATAAATTTTGCCGATACGAAATTCGGTGTCGTCGAGTGAGTATTAAAAAAAAATTACATTAGAATTGCAAATTTACTGCGGCCGGCGAACTAACGATCATGAAGCGAAAATTGAAAATTAAAATAAAACAACAAAAGTAATTAGCAAAAGGTGACTTTCTGCTCGCGCCGACGAGGTCAACGCCGCCACCGACCGTCCGCCAGCCAGCCCAGTTCCGTACCCAGTGACGGACCGAAGCAGTTTCGAACGGCTAAGTCGCGCTCGTAGCTTTCGACGATGCCACCGGCGAACCGGACGTGGGATCGCTTCGCTTTTCCGGCTCCGACCATCCCGTACTAGCACCTTTCAAATGCGGCCGCCCCCGACGCCGACGGTCCAGGTGCTAGGGCAGCAGGCGGCGTCAAAGCGCCGAGTGTGAAGACCGCGCTCCCGTCTCTTGCGAAATTCCAGGTTCTCCCGTCGTTTCCGTCCTACCCATCGAGAGGGTTTTTCGTCGAGCACGCGGAGCGGTCGTTCCTCCTTCGATCCGGTCGGTGGCGGAGTTCAAGAGAGCAAACCGTCGACCGCCGCCGCCGTCGAAATGCGAAGCAAGCGAACACGGAAGTTGCAAACTCGCGTTCGCCACGGCGGGGGCCGCGCGTCCTGCCGTTCTCTCGTCGGTACGTGCGCTCAGATAGGCTACCGGCTCTTTAAGTGTTTGTTGTATTAAAAAGTGACGACAGCTCGAATCACGTGCACGCGCGCTCATATTTTGCAATTTATTCGTAACATTTGTGGTCTAAAAGAAAAATGGCGGACGCAGCAGTAGCAGCACCCACGGCGGCTTCCGCCGCCCCAGCTTCTTCCCCGTCCGCGGGAAAGAAGGCGGCCGGACAAAGGAAATCGGGCGCGGCGGGCAAAGGCGCCGTTCGCGCCAAGCCCTCGCATCCCCGCACGTCCGAGATGGTTAACAACGCGATCAAGAGCTTGAAAGAGCGCGGCGGATCGTCCCTGCAGGCCGTCAAAAAATACGTTTCCGCGAACTACAAGGTGGACGCCGAGAAGCTCGCTCCGTTCATAAAGAAATACCTGAAGGCGGCCGTCGCGTCCGGGGACCTGGTGCAAACGAAGGGCAAGGGAGCCTCCGGCTCGTTCAAAATGGGCGGCGGCGCCGGTTCCGGCAAGCAGCAGTCCGAAAAGAAGGCGGCTGCGTCTTCGGCCGCCGCTTCTAGAGCGGCCTCCAGGTCCGGAAAGGGAGCAGGTTGCGGACGCCCGAAGGGGGGAGCCACCGCAGCGGCAGCCAAGAAAGCGAAGAAGCCCGTAGTCGCGAGCGCGGCAGAGAAGAAAGCCGGCGCCGCCGCCAAAGGCAGGAAGGCAGCTACGTCGGGCGCAGCTTCCGCTGCTCCAGCTGCCGAAAGAAGATCCGCCGCCAAGCCCAAGAGTCCTTCGAAAGCGAAGAAAACCACCAAGGTGCCTACCAAAAAGCCGAAAGCACCTAAACCGAAGAAGGCGAAGGCGGCTGCCTCCCCCGGCAAAGCGAAGAAAGCCACCCCAAAGAAGAAGTGAACAGCTGCTCTTTCTTTCCTAGCATACGTTCGCCCGCATCCCCCAGCACAGCAAAAGGTGTGCGATCTACAAATGGCCCTTTTCAGGGCCACAAAATATGTAGGAAAAAGAAATTTTACAGAAAAGCGTAACGCCCACTAATAATAACATTGGTTTCTGTCTTGTCTGTCCGGCCTATTATCCTCTTTTTTTGCTTTAGAAATTTTCTAGATCTTAATTAAATTTAACAAAATTGTGAATCTGTCTGTGGTCGAATTGTTGCTCTTTTACTTACTTTCTATCGGCTGCAGATTAGAGAACGCTTACACCTAGAGGGTTCATTTTAATTAAATATAATGAAAAGAAAGAATGACGCATGCTCAGGCAATTCTTCCAAAGTCTCGATGTAACTACCCGTATAATGCCCTACGTACCCAAGCGAGTCGCTTTGATAATTTGGAAATCTCTTATTGCTAATCGAAGTGGTGGTTCTGAAAAGAACCGTTTTTTTTTTGTCAGATGTTTCATCTCCAAGAGCAATTTAAGCACGTTCTCCCCTTATACGCCTGGCCAACTGGATGTCCTTGGGCATGATGGTGACGCGTTTCGCGTGAATGGCGCACAAGTTTGTGTCTTCGAAGAGACCGACGAGATAGGCCTCGCTTGCCTCCTGAAGAGCCATGACGGCGGAGCTCTGGAAACGCAGGTCGGTCTTGAAATCCTGGGCGATCTCGCGAACTAGCCGTTGGAAGGGCAACTTGCGGATCAGAAGCTCGGTGCTCTTCTGATAACGACGGATCTCGCGGAGGGCGACCGTGCCGGGCCTGTAGCGATGAGGTTTCTTGACGCCCCCGGTGGCGGGTGCGCTCTTCCTTGCCGCCTTCGTGGCCAGCTGCTTGCGGGGCGCTTTGCCTCCGGTGGACTTGCGAGCGGTCTGTTTGGTACGGGCCATCGTTCGTGTTAATTAAAATAGTGCGTCCGTGCGACGTAACTCTACAGTGTCGAAGCGCAAATGGTACTCGCGTATACGCTCGGTGTGCTATATAACCTCGGCCAGCTAATCGGAGCATTCGATTGGTCAGTGGAGTGCTTGGGAACGCCCCGATAAGAAACCGAGGTGATAAAAACAACGGTCGAACCGCGATCGGTCGGTATTCTGGTTCGACACTCAGGACGATTCGCATCGCACTTCAACACATTTAACTAGAAAAAAAAAGAGAAGCCAAACAATGACCGGACGCGGAAAGGGAGGAAAAGGATTGGGCAAAGGGGGCGCCAAACGTCATCGCAAAGTTTTGCGCGACAACATCCAGGGCATCACGAAGCCGGCCATCAGGCGTCTAGCTCGGCGAGGCGGCGTCAAGCGCATCTCCGGTCTAATCTACGAGGAGACCCGCGGAGTGCTGAAGGTATTTCTCGAAAACGTGATCAGAGACGCGGTCACCTACACGGAGCACGCCAAGAGGAAGACCGTGACCGCCATGGACGTGGTGTACGCTCTGAAACGCCAAGGTCGCACCCTGTACGGTTTCGGCGGTTAAACGTCTTTCGTCCCGACGGAAAAACGAAGAAACAAAAAAAAAACGGTTCTTTTCAGAACCACAAAATTATTCGAAAAAAAAGAACGTTCCTTAATGATGAAAGCTTAACGTCGCTGGTTGCATTTCCTTTTTTTACCTACTTGGTGCACACAAATGTACCGATTGATAGATAGTGTGCGTTTTTCTTCTTCGCCTTCTATAATTTTAATTATAATTTGGCCAAGTTTTTTCGATTTTCGGCAATAACAATTTAATAAATTTGCAATAACATTCATTTCGAACTGAAATTAATTAGAAAAGTTACACAACGCGTCATTGATGTTTTCGCTTTATGACGGCGTGTAAACAGATAAAAGAAAAAAGAAAGAGAGCCGAGCTTTGCTTTTTTATAATACCGAAATTCTCTTTGAAACTAGTAAATTTGTGGCCCTGAGAAGGGCCGTTGTGTTGTTTGTTGTAGAGACGAGTATTTTTTTTAAGCTTTCTTCTCCGTCTTTTTCGGCAGCAGCACGGCCTGGATGTTGGGCAAGACGCCGCCCTGAGCGATCGTCACTCCGGAGAGGAGCTTGTTCAGTTCCTCGTCGTTCCGGATCGCGAGCTGCAGATGGCGGGGGATGATCCTGGTCTTCTTGTTGTCGCGAGCCGCGTTACCCGCCAACTCGAGCACTTCGGCGGCCAGGTACTCCATGACGGCGGCCAGGTAGACGGGCGCGCCGGCCCCGACGCGCTCCGCATAGTTGCCCTTCCTCAGGAGACGGTGTATCCTGCCGACTGGGAACTGCAGACCGGCCCGGCTGGACCTGGACTTGGCCTTTCCCTTGACTTTGCCTCCTTTACCGCGACCGGACATTTTTGTTCGTTTGGGATAATTGAACAGAAAGTATAAAAAGTGCGACCGCTTAGGTCGAATATGCGATTAGGTTTGAACGAGATTTTCAATTCAATCAATTTCAATTTTTCAATTTTCAAGGTCTATATTGAAACATAATATATACATGTCACACTTAACTAAGAACTAACTTATATATATTACATGTCAAAGGCTGTTTAGGAGCTGCTTCCTCTTCAGCCAGGTTAAAATTACGTATGTTAAAAAAAAAATCAAAAACAATATTACAATAGATATTAACTGAGTACGAAGTGGATAAAAATGAAATAATTAAATCGAGATAAAAAGTAACTATAATTAGGGTGTAGTCTTGTCATCGGTAGGCAAGGGGGGTGTCCTCCAGGATGGCTTCCAGTTCCGGCGGGAGATCTTCTGTGTCGCCGAGGAAAACCGCCGGCGGATGCCTGAGCTTCCGTCGGGGCTTTCCGAGGCGGCGGATGACGCGGGTGCTGATGGTGTCCAGGGTGTCCTCACGGTCTTCGGTCACGGCCCGTTCCGTGTAGCGGCCCCGAAGATTGGCGAGTCTGGTGTCGATCGGCGGAATACCGGCCAGGTCGCAAACCTCCCGCGATGGGTGGAAGCGATGGAGGCGGAGCATCCTCCTTGCGACGAGCCTCTCCTTGCTACGGAGCCTCTCCACGATGTCGGACGACGCGGTGCTGAAACATGAGAAACGGTAATCAATTATTGGTCGGATGTACGTCTTGTAGGTGTGGATTAGGGTGCGGGAGTGGCAACCACGGATGGTGCCGCGGAGTCTGGATAGAAGGTTGCAACGCCGCTGAACGCTGTCGAGAACCCTCCTGGCCTCCGTGTGCCAACTCAAGGTAGCCGTAAATGTTACCCCGAGGTAGGTCACGGTAGAATTAAGGCGAAGGCGAGTGTCCCAGAGGTTCAGTTGGACGTCGCGGGGGTCGAATGTGCGTTTGCGAGAGAGGTTCGGGTGGCGAAATAGGATGGTTTGGGTTTTGGCTGGATTCGGTCTCAATCTCCATTGTCGGAACCAAAGTTCGATTCTGGCGAGCTCGTCCGAAACCAACCGGGAGGAGCGGGAACTGGATCGGGCGGGAGCCCAGAGGGCGGTATCGTCGGCGTACTGCACTAACCGGACCGCTGGGTTACGGGGGGCAGGAAGGTCACTGCAAAAGAAGATAAATAGTAAGGGTGAAAGGATGGATCCCTGGGGGACGCCGGCCCTCGGCGAAAACGGCCTGCTGGTGCAGCCGCGGATCCGCACGTGGTGCCGGCGTCCCTTCAGGAAACTGTTTAGGATGCGGACAAAAGGGGGAGGTATCCCGGCCCGGAGAAGCTTCTCGAGTAGTCCCTGGTGCCATACGGTGTCGAAGGCCCTCTCGATGTCCAGCATCACGGCAACCATGCATTGCGCTGCGTTGACGGCGGTGGTGGCGTCGGTGTGTAGGCGCAGCAGTAGGTCGGCGGTGCTTCTCTGGGCACGGAAGCCGTACTGGAAGTTCGGGAGCAGATGGCGGTCGTCCATGAATTGGCGGAGGCGGTCTGCGAGGACTCTCTCGAAGGTCTTCCCGAGCACGTTGAGGAGGGAAATGGGTCGGTAGGAGGCTGGGTCGGAGCGGTCTTTCCTGGGTTTTGGGATCATCACGACGTTGGCGGTTTTCCAGGTGCGGGGGAAGTAACCTGTAAGCAGACAAAAGTTAAAAATTACGGTGATGAGGGAAACAGCTGCTGGAGGGAGTTGACGGAGGACATTCCGGGTAAGCGTGTCTTCGCCGGGGGCGGTGTTTTTCCCCGAGGCGATGGCGGCGTAAACCTCTGCTTCCGGAATGGGCTGGAGGATTTCGGGAATGGGTGCAGGGAGGGCTGCGGGAATATGAAAGTGTGGGAGGATTGTTGGGTTGCCGTTGATTCGCTCGTTGGTGGTCCTGAAAACTTCGTCGTCGTATAGGGGGTCCTCTGGAACGCGGTGCACGTTCTTGAGTGTTTCCCTGAATATGTCCGCTTGCCGTTGGGCGTCGGTGATGATTTCCCCCTGGTAGTTGATCTGACTGGTGGAGTTGCCTCTGCGTTGTCCGGTGAGGGACTGGAGTTTCCTCCAGAACTTCGTGCCATCGCGGTAATCTAGGCTGGCACAGGCGGTGTTCCAACGTGCTTCTCGGTACCTGGCGGAGCGGAGGCGAACGATGGCGTTGAGGCGGTTCCACTGGGTCTTCACTTGGGGATCACGGGTGCGAACAAACTCTCGATATAAGCGTCTCTTCTCCCGGATCAGGCGGATGACGTCTGGCGGCAGCGGGGGGCGACTGGTGTCGATGACCTTGGTGGGGACGGCTGCTTCAACGGCTTCCCTGATGGTAGTGGTGAGGGAACCTAAGGAATGGTTAAGTTGGTGGATGTTGGTGGGATGGGGGATAACCTGGCTTTCGGTCTCCACGGTCTCACGGAACTCATCCCAGCGAGCCTGCCTCCAGTCCCGGATTCTGCGGATGGTGGGGACCCTTTGCGGGGGCTCCATGATGGTGGTGGTAGCGGTGAGAGGCAGGTGATCGCTGGTGATGGAGGTTCCGATGAGAGCTTCGTCCGAAAAGTGTGGAGTGAGGGGATCGGTGATCAGGATGTGGTCGACGATGGAGCTTCCTAGGTGGCTGATGAAGGTTGGATTGGTGTTGTGGATGCGGGAGAGGTTGAGACGAAGTAGGCAGTCTGCCAGGGCTCTTCCCTTCGCATTGCTGATAGTGTCCCCGAAGGCCGTATGCCTGGCGTTGAAGTCGCCCAACACGATAGCCCTCGGGAAGGTTTCCGCAAATTCGAGGAAGTCTTCTGGCAGGGGGTGATTCGGGGGGATGTAGAGGGAGAAGATGTGGGTAGGCACTTGGGGTGTGTGGAGGATGGCTGCGCAGCACTGAAGATCGGTGAACTCGTCGGGCAGCTGGAATTCTGAAACAGGAAGACGATTACAGAAAGCTAGTGCTGTTCCGTGAATCCCTCTCTCTCCGTCCTTCCTGAAGCAGCGGAATCCGGGAATGGTCAGTGACTGTGCAGGCTTGAGGTGGGTTTCGGTGATGGATAGGATGTGGATGTTGTCGGCCTGGACCAGGTTCTCCACCAGGGGGCGTTTACGGCGCCACCCGTTGGCGTTGACTGTTCCGAGCTTTAGATCCATGGGAGTCGGGGCTGGTGCTGGTGGTGGTGTTCGTTCACTTGTTGAGGCCTACGTGGACGAAGCTTCCTGCGTAGGAGGTGGCAAGCTGTAACCCAAAAAACTGTGATATTAGGGGGCGGAGAACGGTTTGTACCCGTTCCCTGTTTTGGGGGTAGAGATTGAGGAGGGCGGTGGTAAGGAAACGGACAAGGAGCTGGATTGAAGGGTCTGCGGCCGGTGGTTGCTCTTCCGGGGTCGGTGCGTCGACGGTCTTCAGGAGTGCGGTGGCTTCGGGCGTGGCAGCTTCCTGGGGACGCTTGGGGCACTTCAGCGAAAACGCAGCGTGGTCACCTTCGCAGTTTCCGCATTTCAAAGGAGCTTCTGGCTTACAGGCAGCCGACGGGTGGCTGCCGCCGCAGACGCCGCACGTGGGCTTCCGCTCCTGGCAGGTGCTGGTTGGGTGGCCGAACTGCAAGCATCGGCCGCATTGCAAGGGCTGGGGTTTGGGAGGGTGGGAGGGTTCGGCCTTGTAAATGTGATTGTGCATTGCAAGACCGTTGGACAGGAGGGCGTCAAGGGATGTCTTGCAAGTAGTCAGGACTCTCACAAGACGGGTGGGTTCTGGGGGAATTTTTTTGTTATCAGATTCTGGGAGAATTTTTTGTCGCCAGATTTCCCTAACCTCACTTTACCTAACTTAAGCTAACCTAACCTAACTTAAGTAGGTGCAGATGGCCGATTTGAGACCCACCAGTGTTGCCAACCTAAATCTTGTGACAAAAAAAATTCCCCAGAAATCTGGTAACATAATAATTCCCCTAGAATTTAGTGACAAAATTTCACAAACAAAAAAACACACACGTGCATATTTACTGTGACACATGATTCTAGGGCAATTTTTTGTCACCAGCTGTTAGGGGTATTTTTCGTCACCAGATTTTAGGGAAATTTTTTGGCACCAGATTTAGGCTGGCAACACTTTCGTCGCCAGGTTCTGGGGGAATTTTTTTGTTACCAGATTTTAGGGGAATTTTTTGGCACCAGATTTAGGCTGGCAACACTTTCGTCACCAGGTTCTGGGAGTTTTTTTTTTGTTGCCAAATAATAGGGGAATTTTTTGTGACCAGATTTAGGTTGGCAACACTTTCGTCTCCAGGTTCTGGGGTTTTTTTTTTGGTTACCAGATTTTAGGGGAATTTTTTGTCACCAGATTTAGGCTGGCAACACTTTCGTCACCAGGTTCTGGGGGAATTTTTTTGTTACCAGATTCTAGGGGAATTTTTTTGTTACCAGATTTTAGGGGAATTTTTTGGCACCAGATTTAGGCTGGCAACACTTTCGTCACCAGGTTCTGGGGGAATTTTTTTGTTACCAGATTCTGGGAGAATTTTTTGTCACCAGATTTAGGCTGGCAACACTTTCGTCACCAGGTTCTGGGAGTTTTTTTTTTGTTACCAGATTTTAGGGGAATTTTTTGTCACCAGATTTAGGCTGGCAACACTTTCGTCACCAGGTTCTGGGGTTTTTTTTTTGTTACCAAATTTTAGGGGAATTTATTGTCACCAGATTTAGGCTGGCAACACTTTCGTCACCAGGTTCTGGGGGAATTTTTTTGTTACCAGATTCTGGGAGAATTTTTTGTCACCAGATTTAGGTTGGCAACACTGGTGAGCTTCGATTCGACCATCTGTACCTACTAACCTAACGTAACCTCGCGAATACCGCCTAGACCGACAACACTGTTTTGAACCCCCCCCCCCCCCGCCCGTTGCTTTATTCTTTCTCTTCTTTTAAATTAAGAAAATACGCGTTGTTGTTCTTAGAACAACAATGTTGTTGGTCTAGGCGGTCTACGCAAGGTTATACGTCTAAGATCGGGTTTATTTTGACACGATAAATTGAGAAAACGTGTTTTTCGGAATATTAACGTTGTTGATCTGGGCGGCATACGCGAGGTGTATATGGTTGAGAACAGGTATATTTAAGCAGGATAAATTGAGAAAAATCGTTTTTTCTTCCAGTATTATTTCGTTATTGGTGTAGCCGGTATACGCAGAAATATACATAAACAACAGAAATATCGATGTCATTTGGTTAGCCATTTACAGAAAAAAAAACACGGCATTTACAGTAAACACAAAAACCAGGTTTCTGTGCCAAACAATGTTAAATTTTGCAGAAAAAAATACTAGGTTTTTGTTTTTTACGTTTTTACAAAAAAAATATATCTAAAATTAAAGATTTTTTTGCTTTGACAATATTACTTTTTAGGTTATTTAAGCATCGTGAATATTTTATAAGAGTAGCAGGGAGAAAAAATACAAAAAGAGAGACAACGGCACGCGGTGTTCCCAAGCGGTCACCCATCCAAGTACTGACCGCGCCCGACGTTGCTTAACTTCGGTGATCGGACGAGAACCGGTGCTTTCAACGTGGTATGGCCGTTGTCGTGAAAATTTGCTGTTTTCCCGGTATTTCAGCACTGCTGGGCTCTCTTGCGCCTTAATCTTAGCTATTCAAAAGGTACTTTTTGTTTTACGGACCGATAAATTTTGCCGATACGAAATTCGGTGTCGTCGAGTGAGTATTAAAAAAAAATTACATTAGAATTGCAAATTTACTGCGGCCGGCGAACTAACGATCATGAAGCGAAAATTGAAAATTAAAATAAAACAACAAAAGTAATTAGCAAAAGGTGACTTTCTGCTCGCGCCGACGAGGTCAACGCCGCCACCGACCGTCCGCCAGCCAGCCCAGTTCCGTACCCAGTGACGGACCGAAGCAGTTTCGAACGGCTAAGTCGCGCTCGTAGCTTTCGACGATGCCACCGGCGAACCGGACGTGGGATCGCTTCGCTTTTCCGGCTCCGACCATCCCGTACTAGCAACTTTCAAATGCGGCCGCCCCCGACGCCGACGGTCCAGGTGCTAGGGCAGCAGGCGGCGTCAAAGCGCCGAGTGTGAAGACCGCGCTCCCGTCTCTTGCGAAATTCCAGGTTCTCCCGTCGTTTCCGTCCTACCCATCGAGAGGGTTTTTCGTCGAGCACGCGGAGCGGTCGTTCCTCCTTCGATCCGGTCGGTGGCGGAGTTCAAGAGAGCAAACCGTCGACCGCCGCCGCCGTCGAAATGCGAAGCAAGCGAACACGGAAGTTGCAAACTCGCGTTCGCCACGGCGGGGGCCGCGCGTCCTGCCGTTCTCTCGTCGGTACGTGCGCTCAGATAGGCTACCGGCTCTTTAAGTGTTTGTTGTATTAAAAAGTGACGACAGCTCGAATCACGTGCACGCGCGCTCATATTTTGCAATTTATTCGTAACATTTGTGGTCTAAAAGAAAAATGGCGGACGCAGCAGTAGCAGCACCCACGGCGGCTTCCGCCGCCCCAGCTTCTTCCCCGTCCGCGGGAAAGAAGGCGGCCGGACAAAGGAAATCGGGCGCGGCGGGCAAAGGCGCCGTTCGCGCCAAGCCCTCGCATCCCCGCACGTCCGAGATGGTTAACAACGCGATCAAGAGCTTGAAAGAGCGCGGCGGATCGTCCCTGCAGGCCGTCAAAAAATACGTTTCCGCGAACTACAAGGTGGACGCCGAGAAGCTCGCTCCGTTCATAAAGAAATACCTGAAGGCGGCCGTCGCGTCCGGGGACCTGGTGCAAACGAAGGGCAAGGGAGCCTCCGGCTCGTTCAAAATGGGCGGCGGCGCCGGTTCCGGCAAGCAGCAGTCCGAAAAGAAGGCGGCTGCGTCTTCGGCCGCCGCTTCTAGAGCGGCCTCCAGGTCCGGAAAGGGAGCAGGTCGCGGACGCCCGAAGGGGGGAGCCACCGCAGCGGCAGCCAAGAAAGCGAAGAAGCCCGTAGTCGCGAGCGCGGCAGAGAAGAAAGCCGGCGCCGCCGCCAAAGGCAGGAAGGCAGCTACGTCGGGCGCAGCTTCCGCTGCTCCAGCTGCCGAAAGAAGATCCGCCGCCAAGCCCAAGAGTCCTTCGAAAGCGAAGAAAACCACCAAGGTGCCTACCAAAAAACCGAAAGCACCTAAACCGAAGAAGGCGAAGGCGGCTGCCTCCCCCGGCAAAGCGAAGAAAGCCACCCCAAAGAAGAAGTGAACAGCTGCTCTTTCTTGCCTAGCATACGTTCGCCCGCATCCCCCAGCACAGCAAAAGGTGTGCGATCTACAAATGGCCCTTTTCAGGGCCACAAAATATGTAGGAAAAAGAAATTTTACAGAAAAGCGTAACGCCCACTAATAATAACATTGGTTTCTGTCTTGTCTGTCCGGCCTTTTATCCTCTTTTTTTGCTTTAGAAATTTTCTAGATCTTAATTAAATTTAACAAAATTGTGAATCTGTCTGTGGTCGAATTGTTGCTCTTTTACTTACTTTCTATCGGCTGCAGATTAGAGAACGCTTACACCTAGAGGGTTCATTTTAATTAAATATAATGAAAAGAAAGAATGACGCATGCTCAGGCAATTCTTCCAAAGTCTCGATGTAACTACCCGTTTAATGCCCTACGTACCCAAGCGAGTCGCTTTGATAATTTGGAAATCTCTTATTGCTAATCGAAGTGGTGGTTCTGAAAAGAACCGTTTTTTTTTTGTCAGATGTTTCATCTCCAAGAGCAATTTAAGCACGTTCTCCCCTTATACGCCTGGCCAACTGGATGTCCTTGGGCATGATGGTGACGCGTTTCGCGTGAATGGCGCACAAGTTTGTGTCTTCGAAGAGACCGACGAGATAGGCCTCGCTTGCCTCCTGAAGAGCCATGACGGCGGAGCTCTGGAAACGCAGGTCGGTCTTGAAATCCTGGGCGATCTCGCGAACTAGCCGTTGGAAGGGCAACTTGCGGATCAGAAGCTCGGTGCTCTTCTGATAACGACGGATCTCGCGGAGGGCGACCGTGCCGGGCCTGTAGCGATGAGGTTTCTTGACGCCCCCGGTGGCGGGTGCGCTCTTCCTTGCCGCCTTCGTGGCCAGCTGCTTGCGGGGCGCTTTGCCTCCGGTGGACTTGCGAGCGGTCTGTTTGGTACGGGCCATCGTTCGTGTTAATTAAAATAGTGCGTCCGTGCGACGTAACTCTACAGTGTCGAAGCGCAAATGGTACTCGCTAGAGATGTGTCGTTCGTGAACGAGTCGTTCAAAATGAACGACTCACTTTACTGTGCCGTGAACGAGTCGTTCAGCGTTGCCAAATGAATCGTTCAGTCCGCCATTACACAATCATAGCATATCTTCGTCTCAGTGCCATTCCGAAATAATGCGAATCCGACACGAGCAAAATTCTGTACCCAGAGTCGTTCAGTTTGAATGATTCGTTCACATTGCATCTAAGCACCGCATGCGATCTCTCTGCTTTGCACATTGCCATATTCAAAGTAAAGCCTCAAGGCGCACGCACGCAAGGAGTCGTTTAGAGCAAGTCGTTCAAATGAACGACTCGCTCTGAACGACTCCTTAAAGTGAGCTGAACGATATGTGTTTGCTCACTTCAAGTGAACGATCAGACCCATCGCTAGTACTCGCGTATACGCTCGGTGTGCTATATAACCTCGGCCAGCTAATCGGAGCATTCGATTGGTCAGTGGAGTGCTTGGGAACGCCCCGATAAGAAACCGAGG
Source organism: Ctenicera cuprea (assembly GCA_958336395.1). Lineage (NCBI taxonomy): Eukaryota > Metazoa > Arthropoda > Insecta > Coleoptera > Elateridae > Ctenicera > Ctenicera cuprea. Next base: position 51,698,427 of record OY284491.1, on the reverse strand, counting down.
TGATAAAAACAACGGTCGAACCGCGATCGGTCGGTATTCTGGTTCGACACTCAGGACGATTCGCATCGCACTTCAACACATTTAACTAGAAAAAAAAAGAGAAGCCAAACAATGACCGGTCGCGGAAAGGGAGGAAAAGGATTGGGCAAAGGGGGCGCCAAACGTCATCGCAAAGTTTTGCGCGACAACATCCAGGGCATCACGAAGCCGGCCATCAGGCGTCTAGCTCGGCGAGGCGGCGTCAAGCGCATCTCCGGTCTAATCTACGAGGAGACCCGCGGAGTGCTGAAGGTATTTCTCGAAAACGTGATCAGAGACGCGGTCACCTACACGGAGCACGCCAAGAGGAAGACCGTGACCGCCATGGACGTGGTGTACGCTCTGAAACGCCAAGGTCGCACCCTGTACGGTTTCGGCGGTTAAACGTCTTTCGTCCCAACGGAAAAACGAAGCGAGCAAAAAAACGGTTCTTTTCAGAACCACAAAATTATTCGAAAAAAAAGAACGTTCCTTAATGATGAAAGCTTAACGTCGCTGGTTGCATTTCCTTTTTTTACCTACTTGGTGCACACAAATGTACCGATTGATAGATAGTGTGCGTTTTTCTTCTTCGCCTTCTATAATTTTAATTATAATTTGGCCAAGTTTTTTCGATTTTCGGCAATAACAATTTAATAAATTTGCAATAACATTCATTTCGAACTGAAATTAATTAGAAAAGTTACACAACGCGTCATTGATGTTTTCGCTTTATGACGGCGTGTAAACAGATAAAAGAAAAAAGAAAGAGAGCCGAGCTTTGCTTTTTTATAATACCGAAATTCTCTTTGAAACTAGTAAATTTGTGGCCCTGAGAAGGGCCGTTGTGTTGTTTGTTGTAGAGACGAGTATTTTTTTTAAGCTTTCTTCTCCGTCTTTTTCGGCAGCAGCACGGCCTGGATGTTGGGCAAGACGCCGCCCTGAGCGATCGTCACTCCGGAGAGGAGCTTGTTCAGTTCCTCGTCGTTCCGGATCGCGAGCTGCAGATGGCGGGGGATGATCCTGGTCTTCTTGTTGTCGCGAGCCGCGTTACCCGCCAACTCGAGCACTTCGGCGGCCAGGTACTCCATGACGGCGGCCAGGTAGACGGGCGCGCCGGCCCCGACGCGCTCCGCATAGTTGCCCTTCCTCAGGAGACGGTGTATCCTGCCGACTGGGAACTGCAGACCGGCCCGGCTGGACCTGGACTTGGCCTTTCCCTTGACTTTGCCTCCTTTACCGCGACCGGACATTTTTGTTTCGTTTTCAGAACCACAATTTGTTTTAGAAAAAAAAATTTCGTAGAGAGTGCGCAAACCTACGTATGTGTGGTGCGTCTATAAAATGCAATGGTAATAAAAATACAAGCTATTTTTTTGTAAGGAACGCTTTCATCAATCCTGTGTGTCTGCCTGTCTGTCCGTGTATATTAATACATTCAAACCTTTACGTATTTTCATGCAAACCTCATTACAAATTGATTTAACATGTCTCCAGTGCAAACTGATGAAACATTTTGTGTTTTCTCTTGTCTGTCTGACAGCATTGTTTTTTTTTAAGAACAACATTTTTTCTACAACTTGTAAAAATTCAGCTGTTCTTAACCATAACCTCACTTAACCTAACCTGGTCTAACTTAACCTAAGCTAACCTAACCTAACTTAGGTAGGTACAGATGGCCGATTTGAGGCCCACCAGTGTTGCCAACGTAAATCTTGTGACAAAAAATTCCCCCAGACTCTGGTAAGAACATAATTCCCCTAGAATTTAGTGACAAAATTTCACAAAAAAAAAAAAAAAACAAATACACACGTATTCATTGTAACACATGATTCTGGGGGAATTTATTGTCACCAGCGCTCCTAGGGTATTTTTCGTCACCAGATTCTGGGGGAATCTATTTGTCGTCGGATTCTACGGGGATTTGTTTTACACTAGATTCTAGGGGAATTTTTTAGTCGCCAGATGCTACGGTTATTTTTTGTCACTGGATTCTAGGGTAATTTCTTGTCACCAGATTTAGGCTGGCAACACTTTCGTCACCAGGTTCTGGGAAAATTTTTTTGTTAGCAGATTCTAGGGGAATTTATTGTCACCAGATTTAGGCTGGCAACACTTTCGTCACCAGCTTCTGGGGGAATTTTTTTGTTACCAGATTCTAGGGGAATTTTTTTCACCAGATTTAGGCTGGCAACACTTTCGTCACCAGGTTCTGGGGGAATTTTTTTGTTATCAGATTCTGGGAGAATTTTTGGTCGCCAGATTTCCCTAACCTCACTTTACCTAACTTAAGCTAACCTAACCTAACTTAAGTAGGTGCAGATGGCCGATTTGAGACCCACCAGTGTTGCCAACCTAAATCTTGTGACAAAAAAATCCCCCAGAAATCTGGTAACATAATAATTCCCCTAGAATTTAGTGACAAAATTTCACAAACAAAAAAACACACACGTGCATATTTACTGTGACACATGATTCTAGGGCAATTTTTTGTCACCAGGTGTTAGGGGTATTTTTCGTCACCAGATTTTAGGGAAATTTTTTGGCACCAGATTTAGGCTGGCAACACTTTCGTCGCCAGGTTCTGGGGGAATTTTTTTGTTACCAGATTTTAGGGGAATTTTTTGGCACCAGATTTAGGCTGGCAACACTTTCGTCGCCAGGTTCTGGGGGAATTTTTTTGTTACCAGATTTTAGGGGAATTTTCTGGCACCAGATTTAGGCTGGCAACACTTTCGTCACCAGGTTCTGGGAGTTTTTTTTTGTTGCCAAATAATAGGGGAATTTTTTGTGACCAGATTTAGGTTGGCAACACTTTCGTCACCAGGTTCTGGGGGTTTTTTTTTTGGTTACCAGATTTTAGGGGAATTTTTTGTCACCAGATTTAGGCTGGCAACACTTTCGTCACCAGGTTCTGGGGGAATTTTTTTGTTACCAGATTCTAGGGGAATTTTTTGTCACCAGATTTAGGCTGGCAACACTTTCGTCACCAGGTTCTGGGGGAATTTTTTTGTTACCAGATTCTAGGGGAATTTTTTTCACCAGATTTAGGCTGGCAACACTTTCGTCACCAGGTTCTGGGGGAATTTTTTTGTTATCAGATTCTGGGAGAATTTTTTGTCGCCAGATTTCCCTAACCTCACTTTACCTAACTTAAGCTAACCTAACCTAACTTAAGTAGGTGCAGATGGCCGATTTGAGACCCACCAGTGTTGCCAACCTAAATCTTGTGACAAAAAAAATCCCCCAGAAATCTGGTAACATAATAATTCCCCTAGAATTTAGTGACAAAATTTCACAAACAAAAAAACACACACGTGCATATTTACTGTGACACATGATTCTAGGGCAATTTTTTGTCACCAGCTGTTAGGGGTATTTTTCGTCACCAGATTTTAGGGAAATTTTTTGGCACCAGATTTAGGCTGGCAACACTTTCGTCGCCAGGTTCTGGGGGAATTTTTTTGTTACCAGATTTTAGGGGAATTTTTTGGCACCAGATTTAGGCTGGCAACACTTTCGTCGCCAGGTTCTGGGGGAATTTTTTTGTTACCAGATTTTAGGGGAATTTTTTGGCACCAGATTTAGGCTGGCAACACTTTCGTCACCAGGTTCTGGGAGTTTTTTTTTTGTTGCCAAATAATAGGGGAATTTTTTGTGACCAGATTTAGGTTGGCAACACTTTCGTCTCCAGGTTCTGGGGGTTTTTTTTTTGGTTACCAGATTTTAGGGGAATTTTTTGTCACCAGATTTAGGCTGGCAACACTTTCGTCACCAGGTTCTGGGGGAATTTTTTTGTTACCAGATTCTAGGGGAATTTTTTTGTTACCAGATTTTAGGGGAATTTTTTGGCACCAGATTTAGGCTGGCAACACTTTCGTCACCAGGTTCTGGGAGTTTTTTTTTTGTTGCCAAATAATAGGGGAATTTTTTGTGACCAGATTTAGGTTGGCAACACTTTCGTCACCAGGTTCTGGGGGTTTTTTTTTTGGTTACCAGATTTTAGGGGAATTTTTTGTCACCAGATTTAGGCTGGCAACACTTTCGTCACCAGGTTCTGGGGGAATTTTTTTGTTACCAGATTCTGGGAGAATTTTTTGTCACCAGATTTAGGCTGGCAACACTTTCGTCACCAGGTTCTGGGAGTTTTTTTTTTGTTACCAGATTTTAGGGGAATTTTTTGTCACCAGATTTAGGCTGGCAACACTTTCGTCACCAGGTTCTGGGGTTTTTTTTTTGTTACCAAATTTTAGGGGAATTTATTGTCACCAGATTTAGGCTGGCAACACTTTCGTCACCAGGTTCTGGGGGAATTTTTTTGTTACCAGATTCTGGGAGAATTTTTTGTCACCAGATTTAGGTTGGCAACACTGGTGAGCTTCGATTCGACCATCTGTACCTACTAACCTAACGTAACCTCGCGAATACCGCCTAGACCGACAACACTGTTTTGAACCCCCCCCCCCCCCGCCCGTTGCTTTATTCTTTCTCTTCTTTTAAATTAAGAAAATACGCGTTGTTGTTCTTAGAACAACAATGTTGTTGGTCTAGGCGGTCTACGCAAGGTTATACGTCTAAGATCGGGTTTATTTTGACACGATAAATTGAGAAAACGTGTTTTTCGGAATATTAACGTTGTTGATCTGGGCGGCATACGCGAGGTGTATATGGTTGAGAACAGGTATATTTAAGCAGGATAAATTGAGAAAAATCGTTTTTTCTTCCAGTATTATTTCGTTATTGGTGTGGCCGGTATACGCAGAAATATACATAAACAACAGAAATATCGATGTCATTTGGTTAGCCATTTACAGAAAAAAAAACACGGCATTTACAGTAAACACAAAAACCAGGTTTCTGTGCCAAACAATGTTAAATTTTGCAGAAAAAAATACTAGGTTTTTGTTTTTTACGTTTTTACAAAAAAAATATATCTAAAATTAAAGATTTTTTTGCTTTGACAATATTACTTTTTAGGTTATTTAAGCATCGTGAATATTTTATAAGAGTAGCAGGGAGAAAAAATACAAAAAAAAGAGACAACGGCACGCGGTGTTCCCAAGCGGTCACCCATCCAAGTACTGACCGCGCCCGACGTTGCTTAACTTCGGTGATCGGACGAGAACCGGTGCTTTCAACGTGGTATGGCCGTTGTCGTGAAAATTTGCTGTTTTCCCGGTATTTCAGCACTGCTGGGCTCTCTTGCGCCTTAATCTTAGCTATTCAAAAGGAACTTTTTGTTTTACGGACCGATAAATTTTGCCGATACGAAATTCGGTGTCGTCGAGTGAGTATTAAAAAAAAATTACATTAGAATTGCAAATTTACTGCGGCCGGCGAACTAACGATCATGAAGCGAAAATTGAAAATTAAAATAAAACAACAAAAGTAATTAGCAAAAGGTGACTTTCTGCTCGCGCCGACGAGGTCAACGCCGCCACCGACCGTCCGCCAGCCAGCCCAGTTCCGTACCCAGTGACGGACCGAAGCAGTTTCGAACGGCTAAGTCGCGCTCGTAGCTTTCGACGATGCCACCGGCGAACCGGACGTGGGATCGCTTCGCTTTTCCGGCTCCGACCATCCCGTACTAGCACCTTTCAAATGCGGCCGCCCCCGACGCCGACGGTCCAGGTGCTAGGGCAGCAGGCGGCGTCAAAGCGCCGAGTGTGAAGACCGCGCTCCCGTCTCTTGCGAAATTCCAGGTTCTCCCGTCGTTTCCGTCCTACCCATCGAGAGGGTTTTTCGTCGAGCACGCGGAGCGGTCGTTCCTCCTTCGATCCGGTCGGTGGCGGAGTTCAAGAGAGCAAACCGTCGACCGCCGCCGCCGTCGAAATGCGAAGCAAGCGAACACGGAAGTTGCAAACTCGCGTTCGCCACGGCGGGGGCCGCGCGTCCTGCCGTTCTCTCGTCGGTACGTGCGCTCAGATAGGCTACCGGCTCTTTAAGTGTTTGTTGTATTAAAAAGTGACGACAGCTCGAATCACGTGCACGCGCGCTCATATTTTGCAATTTATTCGTAACATTTGTGGTCTAAAAGAAAAATGGCGGACGCAGCAGTAGCAGCACCCACGGCGGCTTCCGCCGCCCCAGCTTCTTCCCCGTCCGCGGGAAAGAAGGCGGCCGGACAAAGGAAATCGGGCGCGGCGGGCAAAGGCGCCGTTCGCGCCAAGCCCTCGCATCCCCGCACGTCCGAGATGGTTAACAACGCGATCAAGAGCTTGAAAGAGCGCGGCGGATCGTCCCTGCAGGCCGTCAAAAAATACGTTTCCGCGAACTACAAGGTGGACGCCGAGAAGCTCGCTCCGTTCATAAAGAAATACCTGAAGGCGGCCGTCGCGTCCGGGGACCTGGTGCAAACGAAGGGCAAGGGAGCCTCCGGCTCGTTCAAAATGGGCGGCGGCGCCGGTTCCGGCAAGCAGCAGTCCGAAAAGAAGGCGGCTGCGTCTTCGGCCGCCGCTTCTAGAGCGGCCTCCAGGTCCGGAAAGGGAGCAGGTTGCGGACGCCCGAAGGGGGGAGCCACCGCAGCGGCAGCCAAGAAAGCGAAGAAGCCCGTAGTCGCGAGCGCGGCAGAGAAGAAAGCCGGCGCCGCCGCCAAAGGCAGGAAGGCAGCTACGTCGGGCGCAGCTTCCGCTGCTCCAGCTGCCGAAAGAAGATCCGCCGCCAAGCCCAAGAGTCCTTCGAAAGCGAAGAAAACCACCAAGGTGCCTACCAAAAAGCCGAAAGCACCTAAACCGAAGAAGGCGAAGGCGGCTGCCTCCCCCGGCAAAGCGAAGAAAGCCACCCCAAAGAAGAAGTGAACAGCTGCTCTTTCTTTCCTAGCATACGTTCGCCCGCATCCCCCAGCACAGCAAAAGGTGTGCGATCTACAAATGGCCCTTTTCAGGGCCACAAAATATGTAGGAAAAAGAAATTTTACAGAAAAGCGTAACGCCCACTAATAATAACATTGGTTTCTGTCTTGTCTGTCCGGCCTTTTATCCTCTTTTTTTGCTTTAGAAATTTTCTAGATCTTAATTAAATTTAACAAAATTGTGAATCTGTCTGTGGTCGAATTGTTGCTCTTTTACTTACTTTCTATCGGCTGCAGATTAGAGAACGCTTACACCTAGAGGGTTCATTTTAATTAAATATAATGAAAAGAAAGAATGACGCATGCTCAGGCAATTCTTCCAAAGTCTCGATGTAACTACCCGTATAATGCCCTACGTACCCAAGCGAGTCGCTTTGATAATTTGGAAATCTCTTATTGCTAATCGAAGTGGTGGTTCTGAAAAGAACCGTTTTTTTTTTGTCAGATGTTTCATCTCCAAGAGCAATTTAAGCACGTTCTCCCCTTATACGCCTGGCCAACTGGATGTCCTTGGGCATGATGGTGACGCGTTTCGCGTGAATGGCGCACAAGTTTGTGTCTTCGAAGAGACCGACGAGATAGGCCTCGCTTGCCTCCTGAAGAGCCATGACGGCGGAGCTCTGGAAACGCAGGTCGGTCTTGAAATCCTGGGCGATCTCGCGAACTAGCCGTTGGAAGGGCAACTTGCGGATCAGAAGCTCGGTGCTCTTCTGATAACGACGGATCTCGCGGAGGGCGACCGTGCCGGGCCTGTAGCGATGAGGTTTCTTGACGCCCCCGGTGGCGGGTGCGCTCTTCCTTGCCGCCTTCGTGGCCAGCTGCTTGCGGGGCGCTTTGCCTCCGGTGGACTTGCGAGCGGTCTGTTTGGTACGGGCCATCGTTCGTGTTAATTAAAATAGTGCGTCCGTGCGACGTAACTCTACAGTGTCGAAGCGCAAATGGTACTCGCGTATACGCTCGGTGTGCTATATAACCTCGGCCAGCTAATCGGAGCATTCGATTGGTCAGTGGAGTGCTTGGGAACGCCCCGATAAGAAACCGAGGTGATAAAAACAACGGTCGAACCGCGATCGGTCGGTATTCTGGTTCGACACTCAGGACGATTCGCATCGCACTTCAACACATTTAACTAGAAAAAAAAAGAGAAGCCAAACAATGACCGGACGCGGAAAGGGAGGAAAAGGATTGGGCAAAGGGGGCGCCAAACGTCATCGCAAAGTTTTGCGCGACAACATCCAGGGCATCACGAAGCCGGCCATCAGGCGTCTAGCTCGGCGAGGCGGCGTCAAGCGCATCTCCGGTCTAATCTACGAGGAGACCCGCGGAGTGCTGAAGGTATTTCTCGAAAACGTGATCAGAGACGCGGTCACCTACACGGAGCACGCCAAGAGGAAGACCGTGACCGCCATGGACGTGGTGTACGCTCTGAAACGCCAAGGTCGCACCCTGTACGGTTTCGGCGGTTAAACGTCTTTCGTCCCAACGGAAAAACGAAGCGAGCAAAAAAAAAAAAAACGGTTCTTTTCAGAACCACAAAATTATTCGAAAAAAAAGAACGTTCCTTAATGATGAAAGCTTAACGTCGCTGGTTGCATTTCCTTTTTTTACCTACTTGGTGCACACAAATGTACCGATTGATAGATAGTGTGCGTTTTTCTTCTTCGCCTTCTATAATTTTAATTATAATTTGGCCAAGTTTTTTCGATTTTCGGCAATAACAATTTAATAAATTTGCAATAACATTCATTTCGAACTGAAATTAATTAGAAAAGTTACACAACGCGTCATTGATGTTTTCGCTTTATGACGGCGTGTAAACAGATAAAAGAAAAAAGAAAGAGAGCCGAGCTTTGCTTTTTTATAATACCGAAATTCTCTTTGAAACTAGTAAATTTGTGGCCCTGAGAAGGGCCGTTGTGTTGTTTCTTGTAGAGACGAGTATTTTTTTTAAGCTTTCTTCTCCGTCTTTTTCGGCAGCAGCACGGCCTGGATGTTGGGCAAGACGCCGCCCTGAGCGATCGTCACTCCGGAGAGGAGCTTGTTCAGTTCCTCGTCGTTCCGGATCGCGAGCTGCAGATGGCGGGGGATGATCCTGGTCTTCTTGTTGTCGCGAGCCGCGTTACCCGCCAACTCGAGCACTTCGGCGGCCAGGTACTCCATGACGGCGGCCAGGTAGACGGGCGCGCCGGCCCCGACGCGCTCCGCATAGTTGCCCTTCCTCAGGAGACGGTGTATCCTGCCGACTGGGAACTGCAGACCGGCCCGGCTGGACCTGGACTTGGCCTTTCCCTTGACTTTGCCTCCTTTACCGCGACCGGACATTTTTGTTCGTTTGGGATAATTGAACAGAAAGTATAAAAAGTGCGACCGCTTAGGTCGAATATGCGATTAGGTTTGAACGAGATTTTCAATTTCAATTTTCAATTTTCAAGGTCTATATTGAAACATAATATATACATGTCACACTTAACTAAGAACTAACTTATATATATTACATGTCAAAGGCTGTTTAGGAGCTGCCTCCTCTTCAGCCAGGTTAAAATTACGTATGTTAAAAAAAAAAAAAACCAAAAACAATATTACAATAGATATTAACTGAGTACGAAGTGAATAAAAATGAAATAATTAAATCGAGATAAAAAGTAACTATAATTAGGGTGTAGTCTTGTCATCGGTAGGCAAGGGGGGTGTCCTCCAGGATGGCTTCCAGTTCCGGCGGGAGATCTTCTGTGTCGCCGAGGAAAACCGCCGGCGGATGCCTGAGCTTCCGTCGGGGCTTTCCGAGGCGGCGGATGACGCGGGTGCTGATGGTGTCCAGGGTGTCCTCACGGTCTTCGGTCACGGCCCGTTCCGTGTAGCGGCCCCGAAGATTGGCGAGTCTGGTGTCGATCGGCGGAATACCGGCCAGGTCGCAAACCTCCCGCGATGGGTGGAAGCGATGGAGGCGCAGCATCCTCCTTGCGACGAGCCTCTCCTTGCTACGGAGCCTCTCCACGATGCCGGACGACGCGGTGCTGAAACATAAGAAACGGTAATTAATTATTGGTCGGATGTACGTCTTGTAGGTGTGGATTAGGGTGCGGGAGTGGCAACCGCGGATGGTGCCGCGGAGTCTGGATAGAAGGTTGCAACGCCGCTGAACGCTGTCGAGAACCCTCCTGGCCTCCGTGTGCCAACTCAAGGTAGCCGTAAAGGTTACCCCGAGGTAGGTCACGGTAGAATTAAGGCGAAGGCGAGTGTCCCAGAGGTTCAGTTGGACGTCGCGGGGGTCGAATGTGCGTTTGCGAGAGAGATTCGGGTGGCGAAATAGAATGGTTTGGGTTTTGGCTGGGTTCGGTCTCAATCTCCATTGTCGGAACCAAAGTTCGATTCTGGCGAGCTCGTCCGAAACCAACCGGGAGGAGCGGGAACTGGATCGGGCGGGAGCCCAGAGGGCGGTATCGTCGGCGTACTGCACTAACCGGACCGCTGGGTTACGGGGGGCAGGAAGGTCACTGCAAAAGAAGATAAATAGAGCCGTTGGAATACACGTTGATGTTGGAGATGACGAGCCCGACGGACCGGAACACTGGAGCCAGGGCTTTGGGGGAGGAGTAGTTTTTCGGCAGACCTGAAACAAATACAGTGTGGATTAGTGGGGTGCTAGAGCTGGAGGCTGTGGAGGAGCGGGAATGGTTAGAGGCGGCGGAGGAGTTGGAATTAGAGCGCCGGCGGCGCACTGTCTCCCATGGGATGTCGGATTGGTTGGGCTTGGTGATGGGAAGGTCGAGGAGCGCGGAGTCGGCTGGTAGAACGTCGTGCCTTTAAAACGCGATTCAAAAAAATTTTTTCCCATTCGCATATTATATTTCGATATCGAAACGTAACGTCAGTCAGTCAAGTCAAGTCAAGTTCAAGTCCAAGTCGGTCCAATATGCCTCCCAAGACGAGCGGTAAGGCCGCCAAGAAAGCCGGCAAAGCGCAAAAGAACATCTCGAAGACAGACAAGAAGAAGAAACGCAGGAGGAAGGAGAGCTACGCCATTTACATCTACAAGGTGCTCAAGCAGGTCCATCCAGACACCGGCATCTCCAGCAAGGCCATGAGCATCATGAACAGCTTCGTGAACGACATCTTCGAGCGGATCGCCGCCGAAGCCTCCCGACTCGCTCACTACAACAAGCGTTCGACGATCACCAGCAGGGAAATTCAGACCGCGGTGCGACTCCTCTTGCCCGGCGAACTGGCCAAGCACGCCGTCAGCGAAGGAACCAAGGCCGTCACCAAATACACCAGCTCCAAGTAGACCTGTCTCTCGTCTTTCCATTAAAAAAAAAACTGTTCTTTTCAGAACCACAATTTGTTTTAGAAAAAAAAATTTCGTAGAGAGTGCGCAAACCTACGTATGTGTGGTGCGTCTATAAAATGCAATGGTAATAAAAATACAAGCTATTTTTTTGTAAGGAACGCTTTCATCAATCCTGTGTGTCTGCCTGTCTGTCCGTGTATATTAATACATTCAAACCTTTACGTATTTTCATGCAAACCTCATTACAAATTGATTTAACATGTCTCCAGTGCAAACTGATGAAACATTTTGTGTTTTCTCTTGTCTGTCTGACAGCATTGTTTTTTTTTAAGAACAACATTTTTTCTACAACTTGTAAAAATTCAGCTGTTCTTAACCATAACCTCACTTAACCTAACCTGGTCTAACTTAACCTAAGCTAACCTAACCTAACTTAGGTAGGTACAGATGGCCGATTTGAGGCCCACCAGTGTTGCCAACGTAAATCTTGTGACAAAAAATTCCCCCAGACTCTGGTAAGAACATAATTCCCCTAGAATTTAGTGACAAAATTTCACAAAAAAAAAAAAAAAACAAATACACACGTATTCATTGTAACACATGATTCTGGGGGAATTTATTGTCACCAGCGCTCCTAGGGTATTTTTCGTCACCAGATTCTGGGGGAATCTATTTGTCGTCGGATTCTACGGGGATTTGTTTTACACTAGATTCTAGGGGAATTTTTTAGTCGCCAGATGCTACGGTTATTTTTTGTCACTGGATTCTAGGGTAATTTCTTGTCACCAGATTTAGGCTGGCAACACTTTCGTCACCAGGTTCTGGGAAAATTTTTTTGTTAGCAGATTCTAGGGGAATTTATTGTCACCAGATTTAGGCTGGCAACACTTTCGTCACCAGGTTCTGGGGGAATTTTTTTGTTATCAGATTTTAGGGGAATTTTTTGGCACCAGATTTAGGCTGGCAACACTTTCGTCGCCAGGTTCTGGGGGAATTTTTTTGTTACCAGATTTTAGGGGAATTTTTTGGCACCAGATTTAGGCTGGCAACACTTTCGTCACCAGGTTCTGGGAGTTTTTTTTTTGTTGACAAATAATAGGGGAATTTTTTGTGACCAGATTTAGGTTGGCAACACTTTCGTCACCAGGTTCTGGGGGTTTTTTTTTGGTTACCAGATTTTAGGGGAATTTTTTGTCACCAGATTTAGGCTGGCAACACTTTCGTCACCAGGTTCTGGGAGTTTTTTTTTTGTTGACAAATAATAGGGGAATTTTTTGTGACCAGATTTAGGCTGGCAACACTTTCGTCACCAGCTTCTGGGGGAATTTTTTTGTTACCAGATTCTAGGGGAATTTTTTTCACCAGATTTAGGCTGGCAACACTTTCGTCACCAGGTTCTGGGGGAATTTTTTTGTTATCAGATTCTGGGAGAATATTTGTCGCCAGATTTCCCTAACCTCACTTTACCTAACTTAAGCTAACCTAACCTAACTTAAGTAGGTGCAGATGGCCGATTTGAGACCCACCAGTGTTGCCAACCTAAATCTTGTGACAAAAAAATCCCCCAGAAATCTGGTAACATAATAATTCCCCTAGAATTTAGTGACAAAATTTCACAAACAAAAAAACACACACGTGCATATTTACTGTGACACATGATTCTAGGGCAATTTTTTGTCACCAGCTGTTAGGGGTATTTTTCGTCACCAGATTTTAGGGAAATTTTTTGGCACCAGATTTAGGCTGGCAACACTTTCGTCGCCAGGTTCTGGGGGAATTTTTTTGTTACCAGATTTTAGGGGAATTTTTTGGCACCAGATTTAGGCTGGCAACACTTTCGTCGCCAGGTTCTGGGGGAATTTTTTTGTTACCAGATTTTAGGGGAATTTTTTGTCACCAGATTTAGGCTGGCAACACTTTCGTCACCAGGTTCTGGGGGAATTTTTTTGTTACCAGATTCTGGGAGAATTTTTTGTCACCAGATTTAGGCTGGCAACACTTTCGTCACCAGGTTCTGGGAGTTTTTTTTTTGTTGCCAAATTTTAGGGGAATTTATTGTGACCAGATTTAGGTTGGCAACACTTTCGTCACCAGGTTCTGGGGTTTTTTTTTTGGTTACCAGATTTTAGGGGAATTTTTTGTCACCAGATTTAGGCTGGCAACACTTTCGTCACCAGGTTCTGGGGGAATTTTTTTGTTACCAGATTCTGGGAGAATTTTTTGTCACCAGATTTAGGCTGGCAACACTTTCGTCACCAGGTTCTGGGAGTTTTTTTTTTGTTACCAGATTTTAGGGGAATTTTTTGTCACCAGATTTAGGCTGGCAACACTTTCGTCACCAGGTTCTGGGGTTTTTTTTTTGTTACCAAATTTTAGGGGAATTTATTGTCACCAGATTTAGGCTGGCAACACTTTCGTCACCAGGTTCTGGGGGAATTTTTTTGTTACCAGATTCTGGGAGAATTTTTTGTCACCAGATTTAGGTTGGCAACACTGGTGAGCTTCGATTCGACCATCTGTACCTACTAACCTAACGTCTAGGCGGTCTACGCAAGGGTATACGTCTAAGATCGGGTTTATTTTGACACGATAAATTGAGTAAACGTTTTTTTCGGAATATTAACGTTGTTGATCTGGGCGGCATACGCGAGGTGTATATGGTTGAGAACAGGTATATTTAAGCAGGATAAATTGAGAAATATCGTTTTTTCTTTCAGTATTATTTCGTTATTGGTGTAGCCGGTATACGCAGAAATATACATAAACAACAGAAATATCGATGTCATTTGGTTAGCCATTTACAGAAAAAAAAACACGGCATTTACAGTAAACACAAAAACCAGGTTTCTGTGCCAAACAATGTTAAATTTTGCAGAAAAAAATACTAGGTTTTTGTTTTTTACGTTTTTACAAAAAAAATATATCTAAAATTAAAGATTTTTTTGCTTTGACAATATTACTTTTTAGGTTATTTAAGCATCGTGAATATTTTATAAGAGTAGCAGGGAGAAAAAATACAAAAAAAAGAGACAACGGCACGCGGTGTTCCCAAGCGGTCACCCATCCAAGTACTGACCGCGCCCGACGTTGCTTAACTTCGGTGATCGGACGAGAACCGGTGCTTTCAACGTGGTATGGCCGTTGTCGTGAAAATTTGCTGTTTTCCCGGTATTTCAGCACTGCTGGGCTCTCTTGCGCCTTAATCTTAGCTATTCAAAAGGTACTTTTTGTTTTACGGACCGATAAATTTTGCCGATACGAAATTCGGTGTCGTCGAGTGAGTATTAAAAAAAAATTACATTAGAATTGCAAATTTACTGCGGCCGGCGAACTAACGATCATGAAGCGAAAATTGAAAATTAAAATAAAACAACAAGAGTAATTAGCAAAAGGTGACTTTCTGCTCGCGCCGACGAGGTCAACGCCGCCACCGACCGTCCGCCAGCCAGCCCAGTTCCGTACCCAGTGACAGTCCGAAGCAGTTTCGAACGGCTAAGTCGCGCTCGTAGCTTTCGACGATGCCACCGGCGAACCGGACGTGGGATCGCTTCGCTTTTCCGGCTCCGACCATCCCGTACTAGCAACTTTCAAATGCGGCCGCCCCCGACGCCGACGGTCCAGGTGCTAGGGCAGCAGGCGGCGTCAAAGCGCCGAGTGTGAAGACCGCGCTCCCGTCTCTTGCGAAATTCCAGGTTCTCCCGTCGTTTCCGTCCTACCCATCGAGAGGGTTTTTCGTCGAGCACGCGGAGCGGTCGTTCCTCCTTCGATCCGGTCGGTGGCGGAGTTCAAGAGAGCAAACCGTCGACCGCCGCCGCCGTCGAAATGCGAAGCAAGCGAACACGGAAGTTGCAAACTCGCGTTCGCCACGGCGGGGGCCGCGCGTCCTGCCGTTCTCTCGTCGGTACGTGCGCTCAGATAGGCTACCGGCTCTTTAAGTGTTTGTTGTATTAAAAAGTGACGACAGCTCGAATCACGTGCACGCGCGCTCATATTTTGCAATTTATTCGGAACATTTGTGGTCTAAAAGAAAAATGGCGGACGCAGCAGTAGCAGCACCCACGGCGGCTTCCGCCGCCCCAGCTTCTTCCCCGTCCGCGGGAAAGAAGGCGGCCGGACAAAGGAAATCGGGCGCGGCGGGCAAAGGCGCCGTTCGCGCCAAGCCCTCGCATCCCCGCACGTCCGAGATGGTTAACAACGCGATCAAGAGCTTGAAAGAGCGCGGCGGATCGTCCCTGCAGGCCGTCAAGAAGTACGTTTCCGCGAACTACAAGGTGGACGCCGAGAAGCTCGCTCCGTTCATAAAGAAATACCTGAAGGCGGCCGTCGCGTCCGGGGACCTGGTGCAAACGAAGGGCAAGGGAGCCTCCGGCTCGTTCAAAATGGGCGGCGGCGCCGGTTCCGGCAAGCAGCAGTCCGAAAAGAAGGCGGCTGCGTCTTCGGCCGCCGCTTCTAGAGCGGCCTCCAGGTCCGGGAAGGGAGCAGGTCGCGGACGCCCGAAGGGGGGAGCCACCGCAGCGGCAGCCAAGAAAGCGAAGAAGCCCGTAGTCGCGAGCGCGGCAGAGAAGAAAGCCGGCGCCGCCGACAAAGGCAGGAAGGCAGCTACGTCGGGCGCAGCTTCCGCTGCTCCAGCTGCCGAAAGAAGATCCGCCGCCAAGCCCAAGAGTCCTTCGAAAGCGAAGAAAACCACCAAGGTGCCTACCAAAAAGCCGAAAGCACCTAAACCGAAGAAGGCGAAGGCGGCTGCCTCCCCCGGCAAAGCGAAGAAAGCCACCCCAAAGAAGAAGTGAACAGCTGCTCTTTCTTGCCTAGCATACGTTCGCCCGCATCCCCCAGCACAGCAAAAGGTGTGCGATCTACAAATGGCCCTTTTCAGGGCCACAAAATATGTAGGAAAAAGAAATTTTACAGAAAAGCGTAACGCCCACTAATAATAACATTGGTTTCTGTCTTGTCTGTCCGGCCTTTTATCCTCTTTTTTTGCTTTAGAAATTTTCTAGATCTTAATTAAATTGTAGAATCTGTCTGTGGTCGAATTGTTGCTCTTTTACTTACTTTCTATCGGCTGCAGATTAGAGAACGCTTACACCTAGAGGGTTCATTTTAATTAAATATAATGAAAAGAAAGAATGACGCATGCTCAGGCAATTCTTCCAAAGTCTCGAGGTAACTACCCGTTTAATGCCCTACGTACCTAAGCGAGTCGCTTTGATAATTTGGAAATCTCTTATTGCTAATCGAAGTGGTGGTTCTGAAAAGAACCGTTTTTTTTTGTCAGATGTTTCATCTCCAAGAGCAATTTAAGCACGTTCTCCCCTTATACGCCTGGCCAACTGGATGTCCTTGGGCATGATGGTGACGCGTTTCGCGTGAATGGCGCACAAGTTTGTGTCTTCGAAGAGACCGACGAGATAGGCCTCGCTTGCCTCCTGAAGAGCCATGACGGCGGAGCTCTGGAAACGCAGGTCGGTCTTGAAATCCTGGGCGATCTCGCGAACTAGCCGTTGGAAGGGCAACTTGCGGATCAGAAGCTCGGTGCTCTTCTGATAACGACGGATCTCGCGGAGGGCGACCGTGCCGGGCCTGTAGCGATGAGGTTTCTTGACGCCCCCGGTGGCGGGTGCGCTCTTCCTTGCCGCCTTCGTGGCCAGCTGCTTGCGGGGCGCTTTGCCTCCGGTGGACTTGCGAGCGGTCTGTTTGGTACGGGCCATCGTTCGTGTTAATTAAAATAGTGCGTCCGTGCGACGTAACTCTACAGTGTCGAAGCGCAAATGGTACTCGCGTATACGCTCGGTGTGCTATATAACCTCGGCCAGCTAATCGGAGCATTCGATTGGTCAGTGGAGTGCTTGGGAACGCCCCGATAAGAAACCGAGGTGATAAAAACAACGGTCGAACCGCGATCGGTCACCATTTGCGCTTCGACACAGTAGACGCATTCTCGTTCTAGGTCTCGCACCGAGAACACCACCAACCAGCCAGCCCTACCAGAATATCTACCTCGGGTCCGGGGAATCTCAACGATTCTCCGTCACCCTAAGGAAGTACCAAAAACGCTAACCGCCATGGCATCCGCCACCTCCAACAACTCTGCCGCCTCCGGGAGCCTTCCAATTACAACGCTTGATGTGTCAGGCCTTCCAAAAAACGCAACATGCAAGAGCATATTGCATGACTTGAGGAGACTGGACCCCGACGACAACTTCGTATTATCGGCTATTTCCAACGGAAGGATCACCATTTCTTTGTGGAATCCTCACCTCCGCGAGATTCTGAAGGTGTTGGAGCAGATGCTGAACGTTCCACTGAAGATTTCGACCACCAGCAGAAAGCAGGAGCTGCCCCCGTCATGGAGTACCTGGCCGCCGAAGTGCTCGAGTTGGCGGGTAACGCGGCTCGCGACAACAAGAAGACCAGGATCATCCCCCGCCATCTGCAGCTCGCGATCCGGAACGACGAGGAACTGAACAAGCTCCTCTCCGGAGTGACGATCGCTCAGGGCGGCGTCTTGCCCAACATCCAGGCCGTGCTGCTGCCGAAAAAGACGGAGAAGAAAGCTTAAAATAAATACTCGTCTCTACAACAAACAACACAACAGCCCTTCTCAGGGCCACAAATTTACTAGTTTCAAAGAGAATATCCGGTATTATAAAGCAAAGCTCGGCTCTTTTTCTTTTTTTTTCCCCACCTTTACAGGCTCTCATAAAGCGAAAACGTCAATCAGGCGTTGCGTAACTTTCCTAACTAATTTCAGTTCGAAATTAATGTTACTGCGAATTTATTAAATTATTATACCCGAAAATCGAAAAAACTTAGCCAAATTATTATCAAAATTAAAGTGGGCGAAGAAGAAAAACCCACACAGCAATCAATCGGTACATTTGTGTGTGCCTAAATCTAAGAAAGAAATCTTCCACGAGCATATAACTCGCGCAAAATCGGCACAACTAAATGCGTAACTCCAAGTAGGTAAGAAAAGGAAACATTGGCAAAAAAAAAACAATGCAAGCCAGCGGCGTTAAGCTTTCAACATTAAGGTACGTTCTTTTTTTTCGACAAATTTTGTGGTTCTGAAAAGAACCGTTTTTTTTTGTTTCTTCGTTTTTCCGTCGGGACACGAAAGACGTTTAACCGCCGAAACCGTACAGGGTGCGACCTTGGCGTTTCAGAGCGTACACCACGTCCATGGCGGTCACGGTCTTCCTCTTGGCGTGCTCCGTGTAGGTGGCCGCGTCTCTGATCACGTTTTCGAGAAACACCTTCAGCACTCCGCGGGTCTCCTCGTAGATTAGACCGAAGATGCGCTTGACGCCGCCTCGCCGAGCTAGACGCCTGATGGCCGGCTTCGTGATGCCCTGGATGTTGTCGCGCAAAACTTTGCGATGACGTTTGGCGCCCCCTTTGCCCAATCCTTTTCCTCCCTTTCCGCGTCCGGTCATTGTTTGGCTTCTCTTTTTTTTTTCTGCGTAGTCCTGACTTCGTCCCGTTCAGCTTGATGCGGAAGGTCCTCCTCGTTAGGAACGAGGCTATCAGCTGCGTCATGGCTAAGGGGATGTTGGCTTCCAGCATCTTGTGAAGTAGTCCTTGGTGCCAGACCTTGTCGAATGCCTTCGACACGTCCAGGAAGATGGCGCCTGTAGATTGTCGTTTGTTGAAGCCCTCGGTGACGTGTTCCGTTACCCTCAGGATCTGGTGGACGGTGGAGTGGTTGGAGCGGAAGCCGAACTGCTCGTCTTGGATGGCGTGGGTGTCGTCGATGGTGGTCTTCAGTCTTGTGAGGATGATGCCTTCTGCTATCTTTCCCATGGCTGGGAGTAGGCTGATCGGTCGGTAGTTCTGTGGAAAAGTGTTGGATTGTCCTGGCTTCGGTAGTACGATGACGTCGGCACACTTCCACTGGGACGGGAAGTAGTGGAGTCGCAAGATGGCGTTGATGATGGCGGTCAGTGCAACCAGGGCTTTTCGCGGCAGTGCCTTGAGAGCCCTGTTGCCGATGGAGTCGGGACCGGGAGCCTTTCTGGGTTTGGTGGCCCGGATCAGCTGCTGGATCTCGTTTGGGGTGGCTGGTTGTAGGTGTTGTGGGTCTTGTTGTTGAAGTCGTCTTCTAACACTGCGGTGGATGCGGCCGATGTGTTCGATGTCTGCGTTGGTGTAGTTTGGGCTGCACTGGCGTTCGAGGTTTTCGGCGAAAGCTACAACCTTGTCGGCGTCCGTGTAGGCCATTCCGTTGACTCCGTGGATAGGCGGGGTTGTGGTCGTCGTGTTGCGTAGTGCCTTGGCCATTCTCCATAGGGAGTTGTCTTCGGTCGTCAGGACTTCGGCTGCTAGTCTGTTGGCCTCAGCTCGGTGAGGTGGGTACCAGGTTCGCTGCGCTAGTCTTCTTGCTCGATTCTTGGTGCGGATGAGGTCTTTGATGTGGTCTGGAAGGATGTCGCGTCTGTCATGTGCGCGCTTCGTGTTGGTGGCGTATTGGATCGAAGACTGGATGCTGGACGTGAGGCGCCCCACTGCGTCTTCTAGGTCTTCCGTGGAGTGGATTAGGTCGATCCTTCCCATGGTGTCTTGTAGGTGGTCGGTGAAGGCAGGCCAGGATACGGTGTTGATGACTTCGGGGAAATCGTCGCGCAGCTGTCCTAGGTGAAGGAGGACTGGGTTGTGGTCGGAGTCGAGTTCGGGTAGGGAGGTCAGTTGGTGTTGGAAGGTCACGTCTTTGAGGATTGCGATGTCCAGGACGTCCGGTCTGTTTCCGTTGGCTGGGTGGTGGGTGGCTTCGACGGGCCCGTCTACGATGATGTCTCGGCGGTTCTCGGCGTAGTCGTGTAGCAGCTGGCCGTTCCTGTTGGTGGTCCTGCTGTTCCAAGAGGGGTGTTTGCTGTTTAGGTCGCCTGCAACAATAGTTGCGTCGTTACCTTCCAGCAAGGTGTCCAGCTCCTGGGGCAGCAGTGTGCGGTCGGGCGCCTTGTAGACGGAGATTAGGCGGATGGCTTCGTGTCTTGCTGTCTGCACTCTAATCGCTGTGGACTCGATGTTCATCGTGTCGGGGGCATCCATCGCGTGGTGGTCCAGGGACGTTTTGGCGTAGATGGCTGTGCCGCCGCCTCTTCCGTCGGGGCGGTCGGTCCTGTAGAGGGTGTAGTTCGGTAGTCGTGGGTTGTCTGCAGCACGAAGGTGGGTCTCGTTGATGAGGATGACGTCTAGGTCGTGGTGTCGGGCGAACTCCAGGAGCTCCGGTTTCTTGTGTTTCAGTCCGTTGGCGTTCCAGAACGCTATCTGTAAAGAAGTCGGTTTATATGAATTACCCATTAAAGGACTGTACAAAGGATAGGATATCCGGAGTGCAACTCAGGAGGGCGGTGATGCATTCAGCGGTGGACGTGGCTTTGCTGGTTGCAAGGGAAAGTTTTCGGATCAATGAGAGGAATTTCGAGTAATCGAATTTGGCGAAGAGGCTTGTGAGGAAACCCCAGTCCATAGGGTTGTTGGGGGCAGGAGTTTGGATAGGTTTTTGCGTCCTGGGAAGGACGCTGGTGGGCGGGACTGGGTTAGGAGTGGTGACGGGAGCGGGCTGCCTGGAGGGTGGCTGGGGAGCGGATACTTGCTGCGAGGTCCTGGAGGCTGCTTGAACGTAGCTGGTTCCGTTCCTGAGGGCGGCGGCTGGCTTGGGCTTCGGGTAGGCTCTGCATCCCTTGTAGTTGGCGGGGTGGGCTTCGTTGCAGTTGGCGCAGGTAGCGGGAGTCGTCCTTTGCTTCTCGCAGGTGCCTGAGTGGTGGTTGCCGGCGCACTTGACGCACCTGGCGGCGGCGTGGCAGCTGCTCTGGGAGTGGCCGAACTTCTGGCATCGGTGGCACTGGCTGGTGGAAGTCTTCTTGTTGGGTAACTCCACGGCGATTTTGAGGGACAACACAGCTCTGCAGTCGAAAATGCGCCTGGCATCCTCGGACTTCTCAAGCTGCACCATGACGAGTGGCATCGGTTTCTTGTCGGCGCCGCGGCGCATCCTGAACACGGCGGTTACTGGATACCCCTTGGCGACGAGGTCTTCTTTAATGTCTTCTGCTGCAATGGTTTCCGGGATCCCGCGCAGCACAATCTTGAGTGGTTTTTCTTCCGCCAGCTGGTACGTGTGGAAGGGAATCTTGGCCTTGGTGAGGAAGTCCTGGATGCCTCTGTAGTCCTCTACTGTGGCGGGCTGGACGCTGATGCCGTCGGTAATGTTCTTCGCCTTCAACGTGTTGAGCTTCAGACGTCGGAACTCGGCGGAAATCTTCACCCAATTGTCCTTGCAGCGCAAGACAATTGGAGGGATGCGGGGCGTCTTCTGGGCGGGCTCCTGTTCCTCCTCGGACTCGGCGTCAGCGAGCTTTGAAAAGCTGTTTGAGGTCGAGACCGAAGCTTGGTTTGGCTCTTGGGGTTTGGTCTGGGTACGTCTTCTTTTATGCGCAACGGTTACGAACCCGGCGGCGTCGGGGTGGTTTTCGGAGGCGGTGTGGTCGTCGGTGACCATGGGTTCGGGGGTGGCGGCTGTCAGCGTCGCTGGCGGTTCCGGAAGAGGTCGGGTGTCCTCGGGGGCGGCGGTGTGGGTGGCGGCGGCGGTGGTGATGACGGCGGCGGTGACGGTGGCGGGGACGGCTGCTTCCCTCGCTTTTCGACTGGCTCGGAGGGCGGCCTCCATGAGTTTTATCTCCTCGGACGACATGGCTGGCACGAACTGGTTGATGAAATCCTCCATCGTTTGATTCTGCATAACAGAGAGTTAAATTAAAAATCAAACACTGAAGAAAACATAATACAATAGCGCTGCGTTTGCTAGAAAAATTTCTTTTTCTTTGTCGTGGGTGTAGCTAGGCTACGCCTGGGC
Source organism: Ctenicera cuprea (assembly GCA_958336395.1). Lineage (NCBI taxonomy): Eukaryota > Metazoa > Arthropoda > Insecta > Coleoptera > Elateridae > Ctenicera > Ctenicera cuprea. The sequence goes on along the minus strand of OY284491.1, from coordinate 51,676,416 downwards.
TTGCAGGTAGCTCGAGAACCAACCTCGCACAAGTGCTCAGAAGGGCTCGGTGACTAAATGCAAATTCTTGTCAGTAAATGGAGCTGTTCAAAAAACACGTCTGATCGTCTCGAAGTCTGGGCAAGAATAATACAACAAACACTTCAAGAGCTGGTAGCCTATCTGAGCGCACGTACCGACGAGAGAACGGCAGGACGCGCGGCCCCAGCCGTGGCGAACGCGTGTTTGCAACTTCCGTGTTCGCTTGCTCCGCATTTCGACGGCGGCGGCGATCGACGGTTTGCTCTCTTGAACTCCGCCACCGACCGGATCGAAGGAGGAACGACCGCTCCGCGTGCTCGACGAAAAACCCTCTCGATGGGTAGGACGGAAACGACGGGAGAACCTGGAATTTCGCAAGAGACGGGAGCGCGGTCTTCACACTCGGCGCTTTGACGCCGCCCGCTGCCCTAGCACCTGGACCGTCGGCGTCGGAGGCGGCCGCATTTGAACGTTGCTAGTACGGGATTGTCGGAGCCGGAAAATCGAAGCGATCCGACGTCCGGTTCGCCGGTGGCATCGGCGAAAGCTACGGGCGGCGACTTAGCCGTTCGAAACTGCTTCGGACTGTCACTGGGTACGGAACTGGGCTGGCTGGCTGACGGTCGGTGGCGGCGTTGACCTCGTCGGCGCGAGCAGAAAGTCAACTTTTGCTAATTACTTTTGTTGTTTTATTTTAATTTTCGCTTCATGATCGGTAGTTCGCCGGCCGCAGTAAATTTGCAATTGCAATTGAAATTTTTTTTTTTTTTTTAATCCACACTTGACGACACCGAATTTCGTATCGGCAAAATTTATCGGTCCGTAAAACAAAAAGTACCTTTTGAACAGCTAAAATTAAGGCGCAAGAGAGCCCAGCAGTGCTGAAATACCGGGAAAACTGCAAATTTTCACGACAACGGCCATACCACGTTGAAAGCACCGGTTCTCGTCCGATCACCGAAGTTAAGCAACGTCGGGCGCGGTCAGTACTTGGATGGGTGACCGCTTGGGAACACCGCGTGCCGTTGTCTCTTTTTTTTTGTATTTCTTCTCCCTGTTACTGTCATAAAATATTCACGATGCTTAAATAACCTAAAAAGTAATATTGTCAATGCAAAAAAAATCTTTAATTTTAGATATATTTTTTTTTTGTAAAAACGTAATAAACAAAAACCTAGTATTTTTTTCTGTAAAATTTAACATTGTTTGGCACAGAAACCTGGTTTTTGTGTTTACTGTAAATGTACGACAAGAAACGTTGTTTTTTGTGTAAAAATATAACATTTTTTTTTACCAAAAATAACTGGTATTCGAATTTTCTTGTAAAAACTATGACAAAAAAACGTGACTTGTTTTGTAAAAATGCAACACTCACAAAAAAATGTCGTGTTTTTTTTCTGTAAATGTCTAACCAAATGACATCGATATTTCTGTTTATGTATATTTCTGCGTATACCGCCTACACCAACAACGAACTTTTACACCTCGCGTATGCCGCCTAGATCAACAACGTTAATTTTCCGAAAAACACATTTTCTCAATTTATCGTGTCAAAATACATCTGATCTTAGACGTATAACCTCGCTTAGACCGCCTAGACCGACAACATTGATGTTCTAAGAAAAACGCGTATTTTCTTAATTTAAAAGAAGAGAAAGAAGAAAGCAAACGAGGGGAGAAGGGGGCGCGTGGCCGGGGGGGGGGGATTCAAAACGGTGTTGTCGGTCTAGGCAGTATTCGCGAGGTTACGTTAGGTTAGTAGGTACAGATGGTCGAATCGAAGCTCACCAGTGTTGCCAACCTAAATCTGGTGACAAAAAATTCTCCTAAAATCTGGTGACAAAAAATTCTACCAGAATCTGGTAACAAAAAAATTCCCCCAGAACCTGGTGACGAAAGTGTTGCCAGCCTAAATCTGGTGACAAAAAAATCCCCTAAAATCTGGTAACAAAAAAATTTCCCCAGAACCTGGTGACGAAAGTGTTGCCAGCCTAAATCTGGTGACAAGAAATTCCCCTAAAATCTGGTGACGAAAAATACCCCTAACAGCTGGTGACAAAAAATTGCCCTAGAATCATGTGTCACAGTAAATATGCACGTGTGTGTTTTTTTGTTTGTGAAATTTTGTCACTAAATTCCTGGGGGAATTATTTTGTTACCAGATTTCTGGGGGAATTTTTTGTCACAAGAGAAGCCAAACAATGACCGGACGCGGAAAGGGAGGAAAAGGATTGGGCAAAGGGGGCGCCAAACGTCATCGCAAAGTTTTGCGCGACAACATCCAGGGCATCACGAAGCCGGCCATCAGGCGTCTAGCTCGGCGAGGCGGCGTCAAGCGCATCTCCGGTCTAATCTACGAGGAGACCCGCGGAGTGCTGAAGGTGTTTCTCGAAAACGTGATCAGAGACGCGGTCACCTACACGGAGCACGCCAAGAGGAAGACCGTGACCGCCATGGACGTGGTGTACGCTCTGAAACGCCAAGGTCGCACCCTGTACGGTTTCGGCGGTTAAACGTCTTTCGTGTCCCGACGGAAAAACGAAGAAACAAAAAAAACGGTTCTTTTCAGAACCACAAAATTTGTCGAAAAAAAAGAACGTACCTTAATGTTGAAAGCTTAACGCCGCTGGCTTGCATTGTTTTTTTTTTTGCCAATGTTTCCTTTTCTTACCTACTTGGAGTTACGCATTTAGTTGTGCCGATTTTGCGCGAGTTATATGCTCGTGGAAGATTTCTTTCTTAGATTTAGGCACACACAAATGTACCGATTGATTGCTGTGTGGGTTTTTCTTCTTCGCCCACTTTAATTTTGATAATAATTTGGCTAAGTTTTTTCGATTTTCGGGTATAATAATTTAATAAATTCGCAGTAACATTAATTTCGAACTGAAATTAGTTAGGAAAGTTACGCAACGCCTGACTGACGTTTTCGCTTTATGAGAGCCTGTAAAGGTGGGGAAAAAAAAAGAAAAAGAGCCGAGCTTTGCTTTATAATACCGGAAATTCTCTTTGAAACTAGTAAATTTGTGGCCCTGAGAAGGGCCGTTGTGTTGTAGAGACGAGTTTTTCTTCTTCTTTTTTTAAGCTTTCTTTTCCGTCTTTTTCGGCAGCAGCACGGCCTGGATGTTGGGCAAGACGCCGCCCTGAGCGATCGTCACTCCGGAGAGGAGCTTGTTCAGTTCCTCGTCGTTCCGGATCGCGAGCTGCAGATGGCGGGGGATGATCCTGGTCTTCTTGTTGTCGCGAGCCGCGTTACCCGCCAACTCGAGCACTTCGGCGGCCAGGTACTCCATGACGGCGGCCAGGTAGACGGGCGCGCCGGCCCCGACGCGCTCCGCATAGTTGCCCTTCCTCAGGAGACGGTGTATCCTGCCGACTGGGAACTGCAGACCGGCCCGGCTGGACCTGGACTTGGCCTTTCCCTTGACTTTGCCTCCTTTACCGCCTTTACCTCCTTTACTTGCCTCCCAAGACGAGCGACAAGGCCGCCAAGAAAGCCGGCAAAGCGCAAAAGAACATCTCGAAGACAGACAAGAAGAAGAAACGCAGGAGGAAGGAGAGCTACGCCATTTACATCTACAAGGTGCTCAAGCAGGTCCATCCCGACACCGGCATCTCCAGCAAGGCGATGAGCATCATGAACAGCTTCGTGAACGACATCTTCGAGCGGATCGCCGCGGAAGCCTCCCGGCTCGCTCACTACAACAAGCGTTCCACGATCACCAGCAGGGAAATTCAGACCGCGGTGCGACTCCTCTTGCCCGGCGAACTGGCCAAGCACGCCGTCAGCGAAGGAACCAAGGCCGTCACCAAATACACCAGCTCCAAGTAGACCTGTCTCTCGTCTTTCCATTAAAAAAAAAACGGTTCTTTTCAGAACCACAATTTGTTTTAGAAAAAGTATTTCGTAGAGAGAGCGCAAACCTACGTATGTGTGGTGTGTCTATAAAATTCAATGGTAATAAAAAAAACCTGTGTGTCTGCCTGTCTGTCCGTGTGTATTAATACATTCAAACCTTTACGTATTTTCATGCAAACCTCATTACTAATTGATTTAACATGTCTCCAGTGCAAACTAATGAGAAATTTTGTGTTTTCTCTTGTCTGTCTGACAACATTGTTTTTTTGTTCTAAGAACAACATTTCCTACCCGGAGTGAAAGTCCTCGACACCTTCAGGTATAAGAGGTGAAAGATAAAGAAGAACAACATTTTTTTTGTAAAAATTCTTAACCATAACCTCACTTAACCTAACCTGGTCTAACTTAAGCTAAGCTAACCTAACCTAACTTAGGTAGGTACAGATGGCCGATTTGAGGCCCACCAGTGTTGCCAACGTAAATCTTGTGACAAAATATTCCCCCAGACTCTGGTAAGAAAATAATTCCCCTAGAATTTAGTGACAAAATTTCACAAACAAAAAAACAAATACACACGTATTCATTGTAACACATGATTCTAGGGGAATTTTTTGTCACCAGCGCTCCTAGGGTATTTTTCGTCACCATATTCTAGGGGAATCTATTTGTCGTCGGATTCAACGGGGATTTGTTTACACTAGATTCTAGGGGAATTTTTTTGTCGCCAGATTCTACTGTTAGTTTTTGTCACTGGATTCTAGGGGAATTTTTTTCACCAGATTTAGACTGGCAACACTTTCGTCACCAGGTTCTGAGGGAATTTTTTTGTTACCAGATTTTAGGGGATTTTTTTGTCACCAGATTGAGGCTGGCAACACTTTCGTCACCAGGTTCTGGGGGAATTTTTTTGTTACCAGATTCTAGGGGAATTTTTTTCACCAGATTTAGGCTGGCAACACTTTCGTCACCAGGTTCTGAGGGAATTTTTTTGTTATCAGATATTCTGGGAGAATTTTTTGTCGCCAGATTTCCCTAACCTCACTTTACCTAACTTAAGCTAAGCTAACCTAACCTAACTTAAGTAGGTGCAGATGGCCGATTTGAGACCCACCAGTGTTGCCAACCTAAATCTTGTGACAAAAAATTCCCCCAGAAATCTGGTAACAAAATAATTCCCCCAGGAATTTAGTGACAAAATTTCACAAACAAAAAAACACACACGTGCATATTTACTGTGACATGATTCTAGGGTAATTTTTTGTCACCAGCTGTTAGGGGTATTTTTCGTCACCAGATTTTAGGGGAATTTCTTGTCACCAGATTTAGGCTGGCAACACTTTCGTCACCAGGTTCTGGGAAAATTTTTTTGTTACCAGATTCTAGGGGAATTTTTTTTCACCAGATTTAGGCTGGCAACACTTTCGTCACCAGGTTCTGGGGGAATTTTTTTGTTATCAGATATTCTGGGAGAATTTTTTGTCGCCAGATTTCCCTAACCTCACTTTACCTAACTTAAGCTAAGCTAACCTAACCTAACTTAAGAAGGTGCAGATGGCCGATTTGAGACCCACCAGTGTTGCCAACCTAAATCTTGTGACAAAAAATTCCCCCAGAAATCTGGTAACAAAATAATTCCCCCAGGAATTTAGTGACAAAATTTCACAAACAAAAAAACACACACGTGTATATTTACTGTGACACATGATTCTAGGGCAATTTTTTGTCACCAGCTGTTAGGGGTATTTTTCGTCACCAGATTTTAGGGGAATTTCTTGTCACCAGATTTAGGCTGGCAACACTTTCGTCACCAGGTTCTGGGGGAATTTTTTTGTTACCAGATTTTAGGGGATTTTTTTGTCACCAGATTTAGGCTGGCAACACTTTCGTCACCAGGTTCTGGGGGAATTTTTTTGTTACCAGATTCTGGTAGAATTTTTTGTCACCAGTTTTTAGGAGAATTTTTTGTCACCAGATTTAGGTTGGCAACACTGGTGAGCTTCGATTCGACCATCTGTACCTACTAACCTAACGTAACCTCGCGAATACTGCCTAGACCGACAACACCGTTTTGAATCTCCCCCCCCCCCCCCCCCCCACCGGCCACGCGCCCCCTTCTCCCCTCGTTTGCTTTCTTCTTTCTCTTCTTTTAAATTAAGAAAATACGCGTTTTTCTTAGAACATCAATGTTGTCGGTCTAGGCGGTCTAAGCGAGGTTATACGTCTAAGATCAGATGTATTTTGACACGATAAATTGAGAAAATGTGTTTTTCGGAAAATTAACGTTGTTGATCTAGGCGGCATACGCGAGGTGTAAAAGTTCGTTGTTGGTGTAGGCGGTATACGCAGAAAGGCCAAGTCCAGGTCCAGCCGGGCCGGTCTGCAGTTCCCAGTCGGCAGGATACACCGTCTCCTGAGGAAGGGCAACTATGCGGAGCGCGTCGGGGCCGGCGCGCCCGTCTACCTGGCCGCCGTCATGGAGTACCTGGCCGCCGAAGTGCTCGAGTTGGCGGGTAACGCGGCTCGCGACAACAAGAAGACCAGGATCATCCCCCGCCATCTGCAGCTCGCGATCCGGAACGACGAGGAACTGAACAAGCTCCTCTCCGGAGTGACGATCGCTCAGGGCGGCGTCTTGCCCAACATCCAGGCCGTGCTGCTGCCGAAAAAGACGGAAAAGAAAGCTTAAAAAAAGAAGAAGAAAAACTCGTCTCTACAACACAACGGCCCTTCTCAGGGCCACAAATTTACTAGTTTCAAAGAGAATTTCCGGTATTATAAAGCAAAGCTCGGCTCTTTTTCTTTTTTTTTTTCCACCTTTACAGGCTCTCATAAAGCGAAAACGTCAATCAGGCGTTGCGTAACTTTCCTAACTAATTTCAGTTCGAAATTAATGTTACTGCGAATTTATTAAATTATTATACCCGAAAATCGAAAAAACTTAGCCAAATTATTATCAAAATTAAAGTGGGCGAAGAAGAAAAACCCACACAGCAATCAATCGGTACATTTGTGTGTGCCTAAATCTAAGAAAGAAATCTTCCACGAGCATATAACTCGCGCAAAATCGGCACAACTAAATGCGTAACTCCAAGTAGGTAAGAAAAGGAAACATTGGCAAAAAAAAACAATGCAAGCCAGCGGCGTTAAGCTTTCAACATTAAATTACGTTCTTTTTTTTCGACAAATTTTGTGGTTCTGAAAAGAACCGTTTTTTTTGTTTCTTCGTTTTTCCGTCGGGACACGAAAGACGTTTAACCGCCGAAACCGTACAGGGTGCGACCTTGGCGTTTCAGAGCGTACACCACGTCCATGGCGGTCACGGTCTTCCTCTTGGCGTGTTCCGTGTAGGTGACCGCGTCTCTGATCACGTTTTCGAGAAACACCTTCAGCACTCCGCGGGTCTCCTCGTAGATTAGACCGGAGATGCGCTTGACGCCGCCTCGCCGAGCTAGACGCCTGATGGCCGGCTTCGTGATGCCCTGGATGTTGTCGCGCAAAACTTTGCGATGACGTTTGGCGCCCCCTTTGCCCAATCCTTTTCCTCCCTTTCCGCGTCCGGTCATTGTTTGGCTTCTCTTTTTTTTTTTTTTTTTTTCTAGTTAAATGTGCTGAAGTGCGATGAGAATCGTCCTGAGCTTCGAACCGGAATACCGTCCGATCGCGTTTCTGTCGTTCTTTTTATCACCTCGGTTTCTTATCGGGGCGTTCCCAAACACTCCACCGACCAATCGAATGCTCCGATTAGCTAGCCGAGGTTATATAGGACACCGAGCGTCTACGCGAGTCGTTCGAGGTCTCGCACCGAGAACATCACCAACCAACCAGCTCCACCAGAATATCTACCGGGTCCGGGGAATCTCACCGATTCTCCGACTCCCACCAAACACCACCATGGCGACCGCCGCCTCCAACAACGCCGACTCCAGCAGCACTCCAACCACGTTTCACGTGTCAGGATTTCCAAGGGACTTCTCACCCAAGGCTTTATACTTCGCCTGGAATAAAGCACCTGGACCGAAACCCGAGTATAGTATCATCACCGGCTCCAATGGAAAATTCACCTTTTCCACCACCGAACCAAACTTCTACGAGAAGCTGATCGAGCTAGGACAGCTGCTGAACTATGAACTGAAGATCTCAACCACCAGCAGACAACAGAAGCAGCCGCCGCCCGACCAACCTTCCCCGGCCCAGACCCGCTCCAAGAACAGGAAAAGAAAGCCGAAGACCACCGTCGCCGCCTCCCCCACGCCACCGCCCGGACCACCCATCACCACCCTAGAAGAATTCGGCACCACCGAGTACTTCCTCAAGAACCCGCTCCCCGGAACATCCACACCTCATATTCCACCCCCTGCTCCTCTGTCCGACCTTCCCACCTCCGAATGGGTTACCGTTAATCACCGCCGCTCCAGAACCAACTCCATCGCCTCCAACCACTCCGCCACTTCCAACCGCTCCATCGCCTCCCACCACTCCGCCGCCTCCAACCACTCTACCACCTCCAGCAGTTCTCCCATTAAAACACTCTATGTTTCAGGCATTCCAAAGGAGTACGCATCAAACAAGGCCGTTCACCAGGTCATGATGAGAATTCCCGGACTGGTTCCCTCCAACATTTCTGTTTTCCCTAACGGAAACGCCACCATTTCTGCGCCTCACTCCGACCTCCGCGAGAAGCTCATCGCCCTAGGACACCAGATGGGGACTCCACTGATCATCTCCACCACCCGCTCCACACCACGCCACACCGCCGTCGCCGCCGCCGCCAAGCCTCCGTCTTTCTCTTGTGTTGTTCTGGGGGTCGAACTGAACATCACAACCGAAGACGCGAAGCAAGCTCTCACCCTCCAATCCATCTCCTTCACAAACGTGTGGAGAATTCGCTCCAAGGCAACGGATCGCGACACCAGGTTACTGCGAGTGATTACCACTTGCCGGGCCTCGCTGGATGCTCTCCTAAGCCGCGGACTGAGTATATTCTCACACATGTACTCCGTTGAACCATCCCACCCAACCAAACCACAACCTAGCCAATGTCCCCACTGCCTCAAATACGACCACACCGCCGCCAACTGCCCCGAGAAGAAGCCGACCTGCGGGATCTGCGGAGCCAACCACGCCACCTCCTCGTGCAAGCCAGGAACCGAAGTCAAGTGTGGAAACTGCGAGGGAGACCATGTGGCCTTCTCTATGCGGTGTCCCACACGACCCAAGGAAGCTGCCGCCCCCGAAGCCACCATCCCACTGAAGGATGTTTCCCCCGAAACAGCAACAGGAGAGAAAGAAACCGATTGGCTGAGGTTCCTTATTACCACCTTCCTCAACCTTTTCCCTCAACAACGTGAACATACCACCAAGATCCTAACACAAACAATTTCTGCATTTTTTTCTAGAATACCCAATGATCTCCTACGCCGGCAACAAAATCCACGTCACCTTCAAGAAAATCAACGAGAAGACACCAACACCAGCAGTATCAGTAACATAGTAGAGTAGCACATATATTGCATCCATAAAATTTTTGCAATTAAGCCGTCCTTCCCTGCCTTCAGCCCCGCGCTTTCCCCTTACCGCCACGGGCCCCCTTACCACCACTAGCCCCCTAATTCCACTAGCCCCCCTATTTCAAGTTCGCGTGACAACCCATACTCACCAATTTTCCCGGCTGAAGAGGAGATGACTCCTACAGCAGCCACTGCGACATAAGTAACATAGGTTTTCTTATCTTTCTTAGGACTAATTATGTTTTTTATTTTACAGATTTGACGTTGAAGTACTACTACTACGCGAGTACCATTTGCGCTTCGACACAGTAGAGTTACGTCGCACGGACGCACTATTTTAAATAACACGAACGATGGCCCGTACCAAACAGACCGCTCGCAAGTCCACCGGAGGCAAAGCGCCCCGCAAGCAGCTGGCCACGAAGGCGGCAAGGAAGAGCGCACCCGCCACCGGGGGCGTCAAGAAACCTCATCGCTACAGGCCCGGCACGGTCGCTCTCCGCGAGATCCGACGTTATCAGAAGAGCACCGAGCTTCTGATCCGCAAGTTGCCCTTCCAACGGCTTGTTCGCGAGATCGCCCAGGATTTCAAGACCGACCTGCGTTTCCAGAGCTCCGCCGTCATGGCTCTTCAGGAGGCCAGCGAGGCCTATCTCGTCGGTCTCTTCGAAGACACCAACTTGTGCGCCATTCACGCGAAACGCGTCACCATCATGCCCAAGGACATCCAGTTGGCCAGGCGTATAAGGGGAGAACGTGCTTAAATTGCTCTTGGAGATGAAACATCTGACAACAAAAAAACGGTTCTTTTCAGAACCACCACTTCGATTAGCAATAAGGGATTTCCAAATTATCAAAGCGACTCGCTGTGGTACGTTTGTAAGGGCATTAGTAATTAATTTCATTACGTTTCATTTTTTCCTTACGTAGTTACATCGAGACTTTGGAAGAATTGCCTGAGCATGCGTCATTCTTTCTTTTCATTATATTTAATTAGAATGAACCCTCTAGGTGTAAGCGTTCTCTAATCTGCAGCCGATAGAAAGTAAGTAAAAGAGCAACAATTCGACCACAGACAGATTCTACAATTTTGTTTAATTAAATTAAAATCTAGAAAATTAGTAAAGCAAAAAAAAAAAAGAGGATGAAAGGCCGGACAGACAAGACAGAAACCAATGTTATTATTAGTAGGCGTTACGCTTTTCTGTAAAATTTCTTTTTCCTACATATTTTGTGGCCCTGAAAAGGGCCATTTGTAGATCGCACACCTTTTGCTGTGCTGCTGGGGGATGCGGGCGAACGTATGCTAGGCAAGAAAGAGCAGCTGTTCACTTCTTCTTTGGGGTGGCTTTCTTTGCTTTGCCGGGGGAGGCAGCCGCCTTCGCCTTCTTCGGTTTAGGCGCTTTCGGCTTTTTGGTGGGCACCTTGGTGGTTTTCTTCGCTTTCGAAGGACTCTTGGGCTTGGCGGCGGATCTTCTTTCGGCAGCTGGAGCAGCGGAAGCTGCGCCCGACGTAGCCGCCTTCCTGCCTTTGGCGGCGGCGCCGGCTTTCTTCTCTGCCGCGCTCGCAACTGCGGGCTTCTTCGCTTTCTTGGCTGCCGCCGCTGCGGTGGCTCTCCCTTTCGGGCGTCCGCGACCTGCTCCCTTTCCGGACCTGGAGGCCGCTCTGGAAGCGGCGGCCGCCTTTTTTTCGGAACCGGCGCCGCCGCCCAGTTTGAACGAGCCGGAGGCTCCCTTGCCCTTCGTTTGCACCAGGGCCCCGGACGCGACGGCCGCCTTCAGGTATTTCTTTATGAACGGAGCGAGCTTCTCGGCGTCCACCTTGTAGTTCGCTGAGACGTACTTCTTGACGGCCTGCAGGGACGATCCGCCGCGCTCTTTCAAGCTCTTGATCGCGTTGTTAACCATTTCGGACGTGCGGGGATGCGAGGGCTTGGCGCGAGCGGCGCCTTTGCCCGCCGCGCCCGATTTCCTCTGTCCGGCCGCCTTCTTTCCCGCGGACGGGGAAGAAGCTGGGGCGGCGGAAGCCGCCGTCGGTGCTGCTACTGCTGCGTCCGCCATTTTTCTCTTAGACCACAAATGTTACGAATAAATTGCAAAATACGAGCGGGCGTGCACGTGATTCGAGCTGTCGTCACTTTTTAATACAACAAACACTTCAAGAGCCGGTAGCCTATCTGAGCGCACGTACCGACGAGAGAACGGCAGGACGCGCGGCCCCCGCCGTGGCGAACGCGAGTTTGCAACTTCCGTGTTCGCTTGCTCCGCATTTCGACGGCGGCGGCGATCGACGGTTTGCTCTCTTGAACTCCGCCACCGACCGGATCGAAGGAGGAACGACCGCTCCGCGTGCTCGACGAAAAACCCTCTCGATGGGTAGGACGGAAACGACGGGAGAACCTGGAATTTCGCAAGAGACGGGAGCGCGGTCTTCACACTCGGCGCTTTGACGCCGCCCGCTGCCCTAGCACCTGGACCGTCGGCGTCGGAGGCGGCCGCATTTGAACGTTGCTAGTACGGGATTGTCGGAGCCGGAAAATCGAAGCGATCCGACGTCCGGTTCGCCGGTGGCATCGGCGAAAGCTACGGGCGGCGACTTAGCCGTTCGAAACTGCTTCGGACTGTCACTGGGTACGGAACTGGGCTGGCTGGCTGACGGTCGGTGGCGGCGTTGACCTCGTCGGCGCGAGCAGAAAGTCAACTTTTGCTAATTACTTTTGTTGTTTTATTTTAATTTTCGCTTCATGATCGTTAGTTCGCCGGCCGCAGTAAATGTGCAATTCTAATGTAATTTTTTTTTAATACTCACTCGACGACACCGAATTTCGTATCGGCAAAATTTATCGGTCCGTAAAACAAAAAGTACCTTTTGAACAGCTAAAATTAAGGCGCAAGAGAGCCCAGCAGTGCTGAAATACCGGGAAAACTGCAAATTTTCACGACAACGGCCATACCACGTTGAAAGCACCGGTTCTCGTCCGATCACCGAAGTTAAGCAACGTCGGGCGCGGTCAGTACTTGGATGGGTGACCGCTTGGGAACACCGCGTGCCGTTGTCTCTTTTTTTTTGTATTTCTTCTCCCTGTTACTGTCATAAAATATTCACGATGCTTAAATAACCTAAAAAGTAATATTGTCAATGCAAAAAAATCTTTAATTTTAGATATATTTTTTTTTTGTAAAAACGTAATAAACAAAAGCCTAGTATTTTTTTCTGTAAAATTTAACATTGTTTGGCACAGAAACCTGGTTTTTGTGTTTACTGTAAATGTACGACAAGAAACGTTGTTTTTTGTGTAAAAATATAACATTTTTTTTTACCAAAAATAACTGGTATTCGAATTTTCTTGTAAAAACTATGACAAAAAAACGTGACTTTTTTTGTAAAAATGCAACACTCACAAAAAAAATGTCGTGTTTTTTTTCTGTAAATGTCTAACCAAATGACATCGATATTTCTGTTTATGTATATTTCTGCGTATACCGCCTACACCAACAACGAACTTTTACACCTCGCGTATGCCGCCTAGATCAACAACGTTAATTTTCCGAAAAACACATTTTCTCAATTTATCGTGTCAAAATACATCTGATCTTAGACGTATAACCTCGCTTAGACCGCCTAGACCGACAACATTGATGTTCTAAGAAAAACGCGTATTTTCTTAATTTAAAAGAAGAGAAAGAAGAAAGCAAACGAGGGGAGAAGGGGGCGCGGGGCCGGGGGGGGGGGGATTCAAAACGGTGTTGTCGGTCTAGGCGGTATTCGCGAGGTTACGTTAGGTTAGTAGGTACAGATGGTCGAATCGAAGCTCACCAGTGTTGCCAACCTAAATCTGGTGACAAAAAATTCTCCTAAAATCTGGTGACAAAAAATTCTCCCAGAATCTGGTAACAAAAAAATTCCCCCACAACCTGGTGACGAAAGTGTTGCCAGCCTAAATCTGGTGACAAAAAAATCCCCTAAAATCTGGTAACAAAAAAATTCCCTCAGAACCTGGTGACGAAAGTGTTGCCAGCCTAAATCTGGTGAAAAAAATTCCCCTAGAATCTGGTAACAAAAAAATTCCCCTAGAACCTGGTGACGAAAGTGTTGCCAGCCTAAATCTGGTGACAAGAAATTTCCCTAGAATCCAGTGACAAAAACTAACAGTAGAATCTGGCGACAAAAAAATTCCCCTAGAATCTAGTGTAAACAAATCCCCGTAGAATCCGACGACAAATAGATTCCCCTAGAATATGGTGACGAAAAATACCCTAGGAGCGCTGGTGACAAAAAATTCCCCTAGAATCATGTGTTACAATGAATACGTGTGTATTTGTTTTTTTGTTTGTGAAATTTTGTCACTAAATTCTAGGGGAATTATTTTCTTACCAGAGTCTGGGGGAATATTTTGTCACAAGATTTACGTTGGCAACACTGGTGGGCCTCAAATCGGCCATCTGTACCTACCTAAGTTAGGTTAGGTTAGCTTAGCTTAAGTTAGACCAGGTTAGGTTAAGTGAGGTTATGGTTAAGAATTTTTACAAAAAAAATGTTGTTCTTCTTTATCTTTCACCTCTTATACCTGAAGGTGTCGAGGACTTTCACTCCGGGTAGGAAATGTTGTTCTTAGAAAAAAAAAACAATGTTGTCAGACAGACAAGAGAAAACACAAAATTTCTCATTAGTTTGCACTGGAGACATGTTAAATCAATTAGTAATGAGGTTTGCATGAAAATACGTAAAGGTTTGAATGTATTAATACACACGGACAGACAGGCAGACACACAGGTTTTTTTTATTACCATTGAATTTTATAGACACACCACACATACGTAGGTTTGCGCTCTCTCTACGAAATACTTTTTCTAAAACAAATTGTGGTTCTGAAAAGAACCGTTTTTTTTTTAATGGAAAGACGAGAGACAGGTCTACTTGGAGCTGGTGTATTTGGTGACGGCCTTGGTTCCTTCGCTGACGGCGTGCTTAGCCAGTTCGCCGGGCAAGAGGAGTCGCACCGCGGTCTGAATTTCCCTGCTGGTGATCGTGGAACGCTTGTTGTAGTGAGCGAGCCGGGAGGCTTCCGCGGCGATCCGCTCGAAGATGTCGTTCACGAAGCTGTTCATGATGCTCATCGCCTTGCTGGAGATGCCGGTGTCGGGATGGACCTGCTTGAGCACCTTGTAGATGTAAATGGCGTAGCTCTCCTTCCTCCTGCGTTTCTTCTTCTTGTCTGTCTTCGAGATGTTCTTTTGCGCTTTGCCGGCTTTCTTGGCGGCCTTGCCGCTCGTCTTGGGAGGCATATTGGACCGACTTGGACTTGAACTTGACTTGACTTGACTGACTGACCTTACGTTTCGATATCGAAATATAATCTGAGGACAAAATTCAATTCAATTCAATTCAATTCAAATACGTTTATTACAAAAATATATACAATTAATTACAAGTCAAATATTAATTCATTAGTATGTATATGTGGGCCGCTTTAGGCTTTCGGCCTCTTTAGCCCTGGTTGTCGTCCTTCGTCGGTGGAGTGGTTGCTGCATTTGGTCCTGGTGTTGTAGTTGTTCTGCGTCGTGGAGTTGTCGGTCTTGGAGTTCCTAGGAGTTGCTGGTTATGTGTCTGGAATCTGGAATTTGAAAAATGGTGTAGTATTCCTGTTAACGCATTGTTAGAGGGGTCAAGAAGGTTGTCGGGAAGGTCGGGGTAGAGTGAAGATAAGAGGGCTGTCGGGGGGTGTTTGAGTTTGCGTCGGGGTTTTCGTGGGACACGGTTTCTTAAAACTTGATTTTGGGTTATATATTTGTGGGATGTTTGGAGGGTGTCTTGGGCGATGGTGTTGTTACCGTTTAAGGTGCGGATTATGTAAGATTTTTGAAGTTCTAGGAGGCGTTGGTCGATAGGGGTGGTTTCTGTGTCTTCATGGACGAGGATGCTGGGATGATATCTGTGGAGTCTGAAGATTCGGCGGAGGATTTGTCTTTCGCAGGAGCGGATTTGGTCTAGAAGATGTGATTTGAGGGTGGCGTAGATAGGTGCTCGGTAGTCTATTACCGGTCGGACGAAAGTGTTGTAGGTATGGAGGAGGGTGCGGGAGTTACAGCCTTGAAAGCGTCCCTGGATGCGTCGAAGTAAATTGGAGCGGTTTCGGACTTTTTTCAGGGTTTCTCGAAGGTCGGGTTCGAGGGAGCAGGTTTTATAGAAGGTGATTCCCAGGTATTTTATTTGGTTTGAGAGAGGAATTTGATAGTTGTTGATGGTTATGTTGATGAGATGGGGGTCGAGTCGTGGGTTCTGGCTTGAGTTTGGGTGTCTGAATAGGATTGATTGGGTTTTGTCGGCGTTGAGTTTAATTCTCCACTTGCGGGTCCACTTGTAGATTTTGTTAAGGGCTGTTTGGATTTGTCTGGAAGCTGCCTCTGTAGTTGGTTGTGAAGTCCAAATGGCGGAGTCGTCAGCGAAAAGTCTGGTTTTGGTTCTGGTTGGGTTGGTGATTGGGAAGTCGTGGGAGTATAGGGTGTAGAGTAGGGGTGATAGAACAGCTCCTTGGGGAACGCCTGAGCGGAGGTTGATTGGGAATAAAAATGAGTTGTGGACTTTCACCTTGCAGGTGCGGTTGTTTAAAAATGAATCTATCAGTTTGATGAAGGAGGAGTTCAGGTCTAGGGCCAAAAGTTTGTGGATGAGACCGTCGTGCCAAACCTTATCGAATGCACGCTCTATGTCCAGGAAGACTGCAAGCGTACATCGGACAAAATTCATTCATTTCAAAGAAATTTATTAAGACATAGTATATACAAATCATTCAGTAATAACATATTTAAAAATAAGCCTACGACTAATCTGTCCATACTACATTTCAAAAGCTGTTTTAGGAGCTGTCTCCTCTTCAGCCTGGCTACATTGACTTTTGGTTAAAAAAAAAGAAAAAAAACAAAGCTAAATGGTGATCAGTTAAGTCCGTTAAAGATTAGATAAAATATATGAAAAATATGGGAGTGGTCCTGGTCTTCACCCGTTAGCGGAATGCCAACGGGGTTTCCTCGATGACGTCCTGGAGGTCCTGGGGAAGGTCTTCTGCGTCCACGAGTACGGCTGCGGGCGGGTGCCTCAGTTTCCTTCTGGGCTTCCTACGGCGCTCGACAGGTGTCCGCAGGACGCTAAGGGTGGCTTCTCGTTGTAGCGTCACGGCCTTCGTAACGTAGTTGCCACGCAGCTGAGCCAACCTGGTGTCTATCGGAGTTATCCCCGCGAGGTCGCAAACTTCCCCCGAAGGGTGCATTGGTCCCAAGCGGAGGTTCCTCCGACAGATGGCCCGCTCCTTCTGACGTAGCCTCTCCGTGACGGAGCCCGGGACGCAGCTGAAACAGATAAAGCGGAAATCAATTATTGGCCGGATGAAAGTTTTATAGGTGTGGGTAAGGGTTCGGGGGTGGCAGCGGAAAGCGCCGCGGAGGCAGGTGAGGAGGTTGCTGCGCCTCTGCACGCTGTCGAGAACCCGCTGAGCTTCCACGTTCCAGTTGAGAGTAGCTGAGAAGACTAAACCCAGATAGGAAACTGTGGGTGCAAGTCTCAGGCGGGTGTTCCACAGCGCGAGTTGGACGTCGCGTGGGTCGAAACGGAGGTGGAGGTTAGGATGGCGGAAAAGGATGGTTTGCGTCTTGGTGGAATTCGGCTTAACCCTCCATTGCTGAAACCAACGTTCGACTCTGGAGAGTGCGGCCTACAGGAGACGGGAGGCTCGGGCGGAGGTGGCGGCGGATACCCAGAGGGCGGTGTCGTCCGCATATTGGACTAGCCGCACCATTGGGTTTAGGGGGATCGGGAGATCGTGGCAGAAGAAAATGAAGAGGATGGGGGAAAGGATGGAGCCCTGAGGGACGCCGGCACGGGGCGAGTACGGACGGGAAGTGCAATTCCGTACCCGCACGCAGTGTCGCCGATTATCCAGGAAGCTCCGGATTAGGCGGAGGAAAGGGATAGGAATTCCCGTACGGCGGAGCTTCTCCAAAAGCCCCTGGTGCCAGAGGGAGTCGAAGGCCCTCTCGATGTCCAACATGATGGCCAGCGTGCACTGTGCGGCGTTGGCGGCTGTGACGGCGTCAGTCTGCAGCCGGAGGTGGAGGTCGGCCGTTCTTCTGCCAGGGCGGAAACCGTACTGGAGGTCCGGGATGAGGTGGAGGTTCTCCAGGAACTGGGCGAGGCGGTCTGTGAGGATCCTCTCGAAAGTCTTTCCCAAGACGTTCAGGAGGGCGATGGGGCGGTAGGAGGAGGGGTCTGTGCGGTCCTTTCCAGGTTTCGGGATCATCACGACGGTGGCAGACTTCCATGGCGCCGGGAAATAACCTGAAAGCAAGCATGAATTGAAAAGCAGGGTGATGAGTGTGATGGCGGATGGAGGGAGTTGGCGTAGGACTCGCCGGGTGAGGGTGTCGTTGCCGGGGGCGGAGTTCTTGCCGCGAGCGATCGCGGCACAAACTTCTCCCTCGGAGACGGCATGGAGGATGTCGGGAGCGAGTTCGGGATCGGCATGGGCTTGGGGGATTAGGTAGAGGGGGTAGGACTCATGCAAACCGTTGATGCTCCGGTCGATATTCCTGCGGGTTTCCTCGCGGAAACCGGGGTCCTCGGTTGGCTGGTGGACTTGCTCCATCGTGTCGGCGAAGACGTCCGCCTGCCGTTGAGCGTCCACAATCACTTCCCCCAGGTGTTGGAGGTGGCTTGCGGCTACCGACCGCTGCCCCGTCATGGCACGGAAACGACTCCAGAACTTGGAGCCGTCACGGTAATCCAGGGTGGAGCAGGCAGTGTTCCAACGGGCCTCCCGAAAACGAGCGGTCCGAAGACGAACGATAGCGTTGAGCCGGTTCCACTGAGCCTTAACCTGGGGGTGGCGAGTGCGGACGAACTCTCGTTGCAGGCGCTTCTTCTCTCTGATGAGGCGGAGGATGTGGGGGGGCAATGGCGGGCGGCTGGTGTCGATGGTCTTCGTTGGAATGGAGTTTTCAACGGCGTCCTTGATGGAGGTCGAAAGGGCAGAGACGGCGGCGTCGAGTTCGTGCAGGTTGGCAGGAGGAAGGATACCCCGGCAACTTTCATCGACGGACCCCCGAAACTCATCCCAGCGCGCATTGTTCCAGTCTCGGAAGGTATGCAGCGTTCGGGCTCGCGGCGGAGGGTCCATGATGTCGGTCGTTACGGTGAGAGGGAGGTGGTCGCTGGTGATGCAGGTAGCGGTACGGCACCTGGCTGCGAAATGTCGGGTTAGTCGAGGGGTTACCAAGATGTGATCGATTATAGAACATCCTTGATGTCCTATGAATGTGAAGTCGGGATTTGGGATGCGGAAGAGGTCGAGGTAGAGGAGACAGTCGGTGAGGGCGACTCCCAGAGCGTTGGAGGCGGTGTCCCCGAAAGCCGTGTGCCGGGCGTTAAGATCGCCCATCACAAGGGCTCGCGGGAACGTCGCAGCATACTCTAGAAAGTCCTCAGGAAGGGGATCGTTGGGAGGAACGTAGAGGGAAAAGATGTGGGTAGGGATGTGAGGAGTGTGCAGGGTAGCGGCACAGAGTTGGAGGTCCTGGAATTCTGGAGGGATCTGGAATTCGGTAACCGGCAGGTGGTTCGAAAAGACTAGGGCGGAGCCGTGTGTATAAGAGGGGTGGTGGAACTTGAAGCTGTGGAGGAGCGGGAATTATTGGAGGCGGCGGAGGAGTTGGAATTAGAGCGCCGGCGGCGCACTGTCTCCCATGGAATGTCAGATTGGTTGGGCTTGGTGATGAGAAGGGCGAGGAGCGAGGGAATAGGGGTAGCGGGCGTCGCGACGGCAGGCGTCGTGGCGTTGGATGTTTTGACGGCGGCAAGCGCCTGGGATCGTGTAACTCTGCTGGACTTGGCGGCGGCCGTCGTCGTGACGATCGGTGCCGAGACAACAGGCGTCACGACGGAGGTGGTAGGAATCACGGAAATATTCCGTGAGGTGGTGGTAATGGTGGTGGATGTAAGGGTATCTGAAGCTATGCAAGCATAGCTTCGGGTGGGAGAGCGAGGAGGAGGCATAGCGTTGCTTTCCTAAAGCGAAAACCTTGGTGCTTAGGGCAAGCCGGAGAATCGAAAGATTCTCCGAACTTGAATAGGCGTAGAACTCTGGGACTGCTGCTGGCTGACTCGAATGCTCTGTGCGAACACCGGAGCTGGAATGGACAAAATTTTTTTACATCGCGTTTTAAAGGCACGACGTTCTACCCGCCGATCCGCCCCTCGTCAACGGAAGCGCTCTCATTGGCAAACGCTCTCCCCTATAAATACGAAGCAAGCCTGAAAATCTCGTTCAAACCTAATCGCATATTCGACCTAAGCGGTCGCACTTTTTATACTTTCTGTTCAATTATCCCAAACGAACAAAAATGTCCGGTCGCGGTAAAGGAGGCAAAGTCAAGGGAAAGGCCAAGTCCAGGTCCAGCCGGGCCGGTCTGCAGTTTCCAGTCGGCAGGATACACCGTCTCCTGAGGAAGGGCAACTATGCGGAGCGCGTCGGGGCCGGCGCGCCCGTCTACCTGGCCGCCGTCATGGAGTACCTGGCCGCCGAAGTGCTCGAGTTGGCGGGTAACGCGGCTCGCGACAACAAGAAGACCAGGATCATCCCCCGCCATCTGCAGCTCGCGATCCGGAACGACGAGGAACTGAACAAGCTCCTCTCCGGAGTGACGATCGCTCAGGGCGGCGTCTTGCCCAACATCCAGGCCGTGCTGCTGCCGAAAAAGACGGAAAAGAAAGCTTAAAAAAAGAAGAAGAAAAACTCGTCTCTACAACACAACGGCCCTTCTCAGGGCCACAAATTTACTAGTTTCAAAGAGAATTTCCGGTATTATAAAGCAAAGCTCGGCTCTTTTTCTTTTTTTTTCCCCACCTTTACAGGCTCTCATAAAGCGAAAACGTCAATCAGGCGTTGCGTAACTTTCCTAACTAATTTCAGTTCGAAATTAATGTTACTGCGAATTTATTAAATTATTATACCCGAAAATCGAAAAAACTTAGCCAAATTATTATCAAAATTAAAGTGGGCGAAGAAGAAAAACCCACACAGCAATCAATCGGTACATTTGTGTGTGCCTAAATCTAAGAAAGAAATCTTCCACGAGCATATAACTCGCGCAAAATCGGCACAACTAAATGCGTAACTCCAAGTAGGTAAGAAAAGGAAACATTGGCAAAAAAAAAAACAATGCAAGCCAGCGGCGTTAAGCTTTCAACATTAAGGTACGTTCTTTTTTTTCGACAAATTTTGTGGTTCTGAAAAAAACCGTTTTTTTTGTTTCTTCGTTTTTCCGTCGGGACACGAAAGACGTTTAACCGCCGAAACCGTACAGGGTGCGACCTTGGCGTTTCAGAGCGTACACTACGTCCATGGCGGTCACGGTCTTCCTCTTGGCGTGCTCCGTGTAGGTGACCGCGTCTCTGATCACGTTTTCGAGAAACACCTTCAGCACTCCGCGGGTCTCCTCGTAGATTAGACCGGAGATGCGCTTGACGCCGCCTCGCCGAGCTAGACGCCTGATGGCCGGCTTCGTGATGCCCTGGATGTTGTCGCGCAAAACTTTGCGATGACGTTTGGCGCCCCCTTTGCCCAATCCTTTTCCTCCCTTTCCGCGTCCGGTCATTGTTTGGCTTCTCTTTTTTTTTTCTAGTTAAATGTGCTGAAGTGCGATGAGAATCGTTGACGTTGACGTTGACATAATGGCTAAGCGGAGTCACGGAAATGGTATCCTCTACTCCTTCATCTGGGTGGACTTGGCTGTGGAAAGAAAAATAGATTACAATTATGCATGTCGGAAAGTATTACTTACGTGTGTTCCTCCAAAATCACAGAGGGAGTATCTGTAAAGAAGTCGCATTATTAGGATTGTTATCCATTAAAGGATTGTACAAAGGATAGGATTTCCGGAGTGCAACTCAGGAGGGCGGTGATGCATTCAGCGGCGGACGTGGCTTTGCTGGTTGCATGGAAAAGTTTTTGGATCAATGAGAGGAATTTTGCGTAATCGAACTTGGCGAGGAGGCTTGTAAGGAAACCCCAGTCAATGGGGTTGTTGGAGGCAGGAGTTGGAGTAGGTTTTTGCGTCCTGGGAGGGACGCTGGTGGACGGGATTGGGATGGGAGTGGTGGTTGGATCGGGCTGCCTGGGGGCTGGCTGGGGAGCGGATACTTGCTGCGAAGTCCTGGAGGCTGCTTGAACGTAGCTGGTTCCGGTCCTGAAGGCGGCGGCTGGCTTGGGCTTCGGGTAGGCTCTACATCCCTTGTAGTTGGCGGGGTGGGCTTCGTTGCAGTTGGCGCAGGTAGCGGGAGTCGTCCTTTGCTTCTCGCAGGTGCCTGAGTGGTGGTTGCCGGCGCACTTGACGCACCTGGCGGCGGCATGGCAGCTGCTTTGGGAGTGGCCGAACCTCTGGCATCGGTGGCACTGGCTGGTGGAAGTCTTCTTGTTGGGTAACTCCACGGTGATTCTAAGGGATAGTACAGCCCTGCAGTCGAAAATGCGCCTGGCATCCTCGGACTTCACAAGCTGCACCATGACGAGTGGCATCGGCTTCTTATCGGCGCCGCGGCGCATCCTGAACACGGCGGTTACAGGATACCCCTTGGCGACGAGGTCTTCCTTGACGTCTTCTGCTGCGATGCCTTCCGGGATGCCGCGCAGCACAATCTTCAATGGTTTTTCTTCCGCCAGTTGGTACGTGTGGAAGGGAATCTTGGCCTTTGCGAGGAAGTCCTGGATGCCTCTGTAGTCCTCTACTGTGGCGGGCTGGATGCTGATGCCGTCGGTGATGTTTTTCGCCTTCAACGTGTTGAGCTTCAGGCGACGGAACTCTGCGGAAATTTTCACCCAATTATCCTTGCAGCGCAGGACAATTGGTGGGATTCGGGGCGTCTTTTGGGCGGGCTCCTGTTCCTCCTCGGACTCGGCATCAGCGAGCTTTGAAAAGCTGTTTGATGTTGAAACCGAAGCTTGGCTTTGCTCTTGAAGTTTGGTCTTGACACGTTTCCTTTTGTGGGCGACTGTTACGAATCCGGCGTCGGAGTGGTCTTCGGGGGCGGTGTGGTCGTCGGTGACCATGGGTTCGGGGGCTGTCAGCGTCGCGACGACGACCGCTGGCGGCTGCGGAAGAGGTCGGGTGTCCTCGGGGGCGGCGGTGTGGGTGGTGGCGATGACGGCGGCGGCGGCGGCTGCTTCCTTCGCTTCTCGTCTGGATCGGAGGGTGGCCAAGAAGAGATTCAGCTGCTCGGTTGTCATGGATGGCTCGAACTTGTTTATGAAATCCTCCACTATTTGTTTCTGCATAACTGAAAGTTAATCAAAAATCAAACACTGAAGAAAACATAAAAATAGCGCTGCGTTTGCTAGAAAATTCTTTGTCGTGGATGTAGCTAGGCTACGCCTGGGCTTGCAGGTAGCTCGAGAACCAACCTCGCACAAGTGCTCAGAAGGCCTCGGTGACTAAATGCAAATTCTTGTCAGTAAATGGAGCTGTTCAAAAAAACACGTCTGATCGTCTCGAAGTCTGAGCAAGAATGCGATGAGAATCGTCCTGAGCTTCGAACCGGAATACCGTCCGATCGCGTTTCGGTCGTTCTTTTTATCACCTCGGTTTCTTATCGGGGCGTTCCCAAACACTCCACCGACCAATCGAATGCTCCGATTAGCTAGCCGAGGTTATATAGGACACCGAGCGTCTACGCGAGTACCATTTGCGCTTCGACACAGTAGAGTTACGTCGCACGGACGCACTATTTTAAATAACACGAACGATGGCCCGTACCAAACAGACCGCTCGCAAGTCCACCGGAGGCAAAGCGCCCCGCAAGCAGCTGGCCACGAAGGCGGCAAGGAAGAGCGCACCCGCCACCGGGGGCGTCAAGAAACCTCATCGCTACAGGCCCGGCACGGTCGCCCTCCGCGAGATCCGACGTTATCAGAAGAGCACCGAGCTTCTGATCCGCAAGTTGCCCTTCCAACGGCTTGTTCGCGAGATCGCCCAGGATTTCAAGACCGACCTGCGTTTCCAGAGCTCCGCCGTCATGGCTCTTCAGGAGGCCAGCGAGGCCTATCTCGTCGGTCTCTTCGAAGACACCAACTTGTGCGCCATTCACGCGAAACGCGTCACCATCATGCCCAAGGACATCCAGTTGGCCAGGCGTATAAGGGGAGAACGTGCTTAAATTGCTCTTGGAGATGAAACATCTGACAACAAAAAAACGGTTCTTTTCAGAACCACCACTTCGATTAGCAATAAGGGATTTCCAAATTATCAAAGCGACTCGCTGTGGTACGTTTGTAAGGGCATTAGTAATTAATTTCATTACGTTTCATTTTTTCCTTACGTAGTTACATCGAGACTTTGGAAGAATTGCCTGAGCATGCGTCATTCTTTCTTTTCATTATATTTAATTAGAATGAACCCTCTAGGTGTAAGCGTTCTCTAATCTGCAGCCGATAGAAAGTAAGTAAAAGAGCAACAATTCGACCACAGACAGATTCTACAATTTTGTTTAATTAAATTAAAATCTAGAAAATTTCTAAAGCAAAAAAAAAAAGAGGATGAAAGGCCGGACAGACAAGACAGAAACCAATGTTATTATTAGTAGGCGTTACGCTTTTCTGTAAAATTTCTTTTTCCTACATATTTTGTGGCCCTGAAAAGGGCCATTTGTAGATCGCACACCTTTTGCTGTGCTGCTGGGGGATGCGGGCGAACGTATGCTAGGCAAGAAAGAGCAGCTGTTCACTTCTTCTTTGGGGTGGCTTTCTTTGCTTTGCCGGGGGAGGCAGCCGCCTTCGCCTTCTTCGGTTTAGGCGCTTTCGGCTTTTTGGTGGGCACCTTGGTGGTTTTCTTCGCTTTCGAAGGACTCTTGGGCTTGGCGGCGGATCTTCTTTCGGCAGCTGGAGCAGCGGAAGCTGCGCCCGACGTAGCCGCCTTCCTGCCTTTGGCGGCGGCGCCGGCTTTCTTCTCTGCCGCGCTCGCAACTGCGGGCTTCTTCGCTTTCTTGGCTGCCGCCGCTGCGGTGGCTCTCCCTTTCGGGCGTCCGCGACCTGCTCCCTTTCCGGACCTGGAGGCCGCTCTGGAAGCGGCGGCCGGAGATGCGGCCGCCTTTTTTTCGGAACCGGCGCCGCCGCCCAGTTTGAACGAGCCGGAGGCTCCCTTGCCCTTCGTTTGCACCAGGGCCCCGGACGCGACGGCCGCCTTCAGGTATTTCTTTATGAACGGAGCGAGCTTCTCGGCGTCCACCTTGTAGTTCGCGGAGACGTACTTCTTGACGGCCTGCAGGGACGATCCGCCGCGCTCTTTCAAGCTCTTGATCGCGTTGTTAACCATTTCGGACGTGCGGGGATGCGAGGGCTTGGCGCGAGCGGCGCCTTTGCCCGCCGCGCCCGATTTCCTCTGTCCGGCCGCCTTCTTTCCCGCGGACGGGGAAGAAGCTGGGGCGGCGGAAGCCGCCGTCGGTGCTGCTACTGCTGCGTCCGCCATTTTTCTCTTAGACCACAAATGTTACGAATAAATTGCAAAATACGAGCGGGCGTGCACGTGATTCGAGCTGTCGTCACTTTTTAATACAACAAACTTTTGACTTTGACTGAATGGCTATGTGGAGTTCCGGAAATGGTATCCATACCTCCTTTATCTGGGTGAACTTGGCTGTGGAAAGAAAAATAAATTACAATTATGTATGTCGGAAAGTGTTACTTACGTGTTCCTCCAGAATCACGGAGGGAGTAGGACCAACTTTGGTCTCTTGTAGCGGTGTATTTCGTCCTCGTCGTAGTTTCCTAGGGTCCTGATGAGTGGGTTGTCGTGGTCTTGAATGGTCTCGTACAGTTTGGTCGCGGAGTCTTGAAGGAATTCCCTAATCGTTGGAAGCTGGGCGTCTTGGTGGGTTTGGGTGTTCCTTACGAACCAGGGAGCGTCGAATACTAGGCGTAACGTCTTGTTTTGGATCGTCTGTAGTTTCTTCATGTGGCAGTTGGCAGCGTAACCCCACACGGTGGCTGCGTATGTCATGGTCGGTCTGATGATGGCCTTGTAGATCGTCAGTTTGTTCTTGGGAGAGAGCTTGCTGCGTCGGTTGAGTAGTGGGAATAGGGCTGACGTGGCTGCTTTGGCGCGGTTGGTGCAGGTGGTGACGTGGGCGCCCCAGGTGAGCGAGTTATCCAGGGTGACTCCTAGGTACTTCACTTCGGATTTCCACGGAATCGGTCTGTTGAAGATGGTTACGTCTTGGTAGGGTCGGTGGCGTCGTTTTCTGAACAGGATAGCGGTGCTCTTCTCCGGGTTGACCTCGATCCTCCAGGTTCGAAACCAGTCCTCGAGAGCTTCCGCCGCTGTTTGAAGTCGTCTGGTGATGAGTCTTGGGCTGAGGGAGCTTGCTAGAATTGCAGTGTCGTCCGCGTAGAGTGCTGTCTTGGTGTCTGGCGTGTTGGGGAGGTCCCTCACGTAGATGCCGAAAAGAGCCGGAGATAGGAGAGATCCCTGTGGAACCCCCGCGGTGAGGCTGCGTAGTCCTGACTTCGTCCCGTTCAGCTTGATGCGGAAGGTCCTCCTCGTTAGGAACGAGGCTATCAGCTGCGTCATGGCTAAGGGGATGTTGGCTTCCAGCATCTTGTGAAGTAGTCCTTGGTGCCAGACCTTGTCGAATGCCTTCGACACGTCCAGGAAGATGGCGCCTGTAGATTGTCGTTTGTTGAAGCCCTCGGTGACGTGTTCCGTTACCCTCAGGATCTGGTGGACGGTGGAGTGGTTGGAGCGGAAGCCGAACTGCTCGTCTTGGATGGCGTGGGTGTCGTCGATGGTGGTCTTCAGTCTTGTGAGGATGATGCCTTCTGCTATCTTTCCCATGGCTGGGAGTAGGCTGATCGGTCGGTAGTTCTGTGGAAAAGTGTTGGATTGTCCTGGCTTCGGTAGTACGATGACGTCGGCACACTTCCACTGGGACGGGAAGCGGTGGAGTCGCAAGATGGCGTTGATGATGGCGGTCAGTGCAACCAGGGCTTTTCGCGGCAGCGCCTTGAGAGCCCTGTTGCCGATGGAGTCGGGACCGGGAGCCTTTCTGGGTTTGGTGGCCCGGATCAGCTGCTGGATCTCGTTTGGGGTGGCTGGTTGAAGGTGTTGTGGGTCTTGTTGTTGAAGTCGTCTTCTAACACTGCGGTGGATGCGGCCGATGTGTTCGATGTCTGCGTTGGTGTAGTTTGGGCTGCACTGGCGTTCGAGGTTTTCGGCGAAAGCTTCAACCTTGTCGGCGTCCGTGTAGGCCATTCCGTTGACTCCGTGGATGGGCGAGGTAGTGGTCGTCGTGTTGCGTAGTGCCTTGGCCATTCTCCACAGGGAGTTGTCTTCGGTCGTCAGAGCTTCTAGTTTAGCGTCCCAGGTGTCGTTGCGGTGTTGGGTGATGGCGGTGCGGACTTCGGCTGCTAGTCTGTTGGCCTCGGCTCGGTGAGGTGGGTACCAGGTTCGCTGCGCTAGTCTTCTTGCTCGATTCTTGGTGCGGATGAGGTCTTTGATGTGGTCTGGAAGGACGTCGCGTCGGTCATGTTGGCGCTTCGTGTTGGTGGAGTATTGGATCGAAGACTGGATGCGGGACGTGAGGCGCTCCACTGCGTCTTCTAGGTCTTCCGTGGAGTGGATTAGGTCGATCCTTCCCATGGTGTCTTGTAGGTGGTCGGTGAAGGCGGGCCAGGATACGGTGTTGATGACTTCGGGGAAATCGTCGCGCAGCTGTCCTAGGTGGAGGAGGACTGGGTTGTGGTCGGAGTCGAGTTCGGGTAGGGAGGTCAGTTGGTGTTGGAAGGTCACGTCTTTGAGGATTGCGATGTCCAGGACGTCGGGTCTGTTTCCGTTGGCTGGGTGGTGGGTGGCTTCGACGGGCCCGTCTACGATGATGTCTCGGCGGTTCTCGGCGTAGTCGTGTAGCAGCTGGCCGTTTCTGTTGGTGGTCCTGCTGTTCCAAGAGGGGTGTTTGCTGTTTAGGTCGCCTGCAACAATAGTTGCGTCGTTACCTTCCAGCAAAGTGTCCAGCTCCCGGGGCAGCAGTGTGCGGTCGGGCGCCTTGTAGACGGAGATTA
Source organism: Ctenicera cuprea (assembly GCA_958336395.1). Classification (NCBI taxonomy): domain Eukaryota; kingdom Metazoa; phylum Arthropoda; class Insecta; order Coleoptera; family Elateridae; genus Ctenicera; species Ctenicera cuprea. The sequence goes on along the minus strand of OY284491.1, from coordinate 51,648,935 downwards.
GGCGGATGGCTCCGTGTGTTGCTGTCTGCACTCTAATCGCTGTGGACTCGATGTTTGTCGTGTCGGGGGCATCCATCGCGTGGTGGTCCAGGGACGTTTTGGCGTAGATGGCTGTGCCGCCGCCTCTTCCGTCGGGGCGGTCGGTCCTGTAGAGGGTGTAGTTCGGTAGTCGTGGGTTGTCTGCAGCACGAAGGTGGGTCTCGTTGATGAGGATGACGTCTAGGTCGTGGTGTCGGGCGAACTCCAGGAGCTCCGGTTTCTTGTGTTTCAGTCCGTTGGCGTTCCAGAACGCTATCTGTAAAGAAGTCGGTTTATATGAGTTACCCATTAAAGGACTGTACAAAGGATAGGATATCCGGAGTGCAACTCAGGAGGGCGGTGATGCATTCAGCGGTAGACGTGGCTTTGCTGGTTGCAAGGGAAAGTTTTCGGATCAATGAGAGGAATTTCGAGTAATCGAACTTGGCGAAGAGGCTTGTGAGGAAACCCCAGTCCATGGGGTTGTTGGGGGCAGGAGTTTGAATAGGTTTTTGCGTCCTGGGAGGGACGCTGGTGGACGGAACTGGGTTAGGAGTGGTGACGGGAGCGGGCTGCCTGGAGGGTGGCTGGGGTGCGGATACTTGCTGCGAGGTCCTGGAGGCTGCTTGAACGTAGCTGGTTCCGTTCCTGAGGGCGGCGGCTGGCTTGGGCTTCGGGTAGGCTCTGCATCCCTTGTAGTTGGCGGGGTGGGCTTCTTTGCAGTTTGCGCAGGTAGCGGGAGTCGTCCTTTGCTTCTCGCAGGTGCCTGAGTGGTGGTTGCCGGCGCACTTGACGCACCTGGCGGCGGCGTGGCAGCTGCTCTGGGAGTGGCCGAACTTCTGGCATCGGTGGCACTGGCTGGTGGAAGTCTTCTTGTTCGGTAACTCCACGGTGATTTTGAGGGACAGCACAGCTCTGCAGTCGAAAATGCGCCTGGCATCCTCGGACTTCTCAAGCTGCACCATGACGAGTGGCATCGGTTTCTTGTCGGCGCCGCGGCGCATCCTGAACACGGCGGTTACAGGGTACCCCTTGGCGACGAGGTCTTCTTTAATGTCTTCTGCTGCAATGGTTTCCGGGATCCCGCGCAGCACAATCTTGAGTGGTTTTTCTTCCGCCAGCTGGTACGTGTGGAAGGGAATCTTGGCCTTGGTGAGGAAGTCCTGGATGCCTCTGTAGTCCTCTACTGTGGCGGGCTGGACGCTGATGCCGTCGGTAATGTTCTTCGCCTTCAACGTGTTGAGCTTCAGACGTCGGAACTCTGCGGAAATCTTCACCCAATTGTCCTTGCAGCGCAAGACAATTGGAGGGATGCGGGGCGTCTTCTGGGCGGGTTCCTGTTCCTCCTCGGACTCGGCGTCAGCGAGCTTTGAGAAGCTGTTTGAGGTCGAGACCGAAGCTTGGTTTGGCTCTTGGGGTTTGGTCTGGGTACGTCTTCTTTTATGCGCAACGGTTACGAAACCGGCGGCGTCGGGGTTGACTTCGGAGGCGGTGTGGTCGTCGGTGACCATGGGTTCGGGGGTGGCGGCTGTCAGCGTCGCGAGGACGTCCGCCGGCGGTTCCGGAAGAGGTCGGGTGTCCTCGGGGGCGGCGGTGTGGGTGGCGGCGGCGGTGGTGATGACGGCGGCGGCGGCGGTGACGGTGGCGGAGACGGCTGCTTCCTTTACTATTCGTCTGGCTCGGAGGGTGGCCTCCATGAGTTTCAGCTCCTCGGGCGACATGGCTGGCTCGAACTGGTTTACGAAATCCTCCATCGTTTGCTTCTGCATAACTACAAGTTAATTAAAAATCAAACACTGAAGGAAACATAATAATATAGCGCTGCGTTTGCTAAAAGAAATTCTTTTTCTTTGTCGTGGATGTAGCTAGGCTACGCCTGGGCTTGCAGGTAGCTCGAGAACCAACCTCGCACAAAGTGCTCAGAAGGGCTCGGTGACTAAATGCAAATTCTTGTCAGTAAGTGGAGCTGTTCAAAAAACACGTCTGATCGTCTCGAAGTCTGAGCAAGAATATCTGAACCATGGGAAAAAATTTTTTTGAATCGCGTTTTAAAGGCACGACGTTCTACCAGCCGACTCCGCCCCTCGCCAACGGAAGCGCTCTCATTGGCAAACGCTCTCCCCTATAAATACGAAGCAAGCCTGAAAATCTCGTTCAAACCTAATCGCATATTCGACCTAAGCGGTCGCACTTTTTATACTTTCTGTTCAATTATCCCAAACGAACAAAAATGTCCGGTCGCGGTAAAGGAGGCAAAGTCAAGGGAAAGGCCAAGTCCAGGTCCAGCCGGGCCGGTCTGCAGTTCCCAGTCGGCAGGATACACCGTCTCCTGAGGAAGGGCAACTATGCGGAGCGCGTCGGGGCCGGCGCGCCCGTCTACCTGGCCGCCGTCATGGAGTACCTGGCCGCCGAAGTGCTCGAGTTGGCGGGTAACGCGGCTCGCGACAACAAGAAGACCAGGATCATCCCCCGCCATCTGCAGCTCGCGATCCGGAACGACGAGGAACTGAACAAGCTCCTCTCCGGAGTGACGATCGCTCAGGGCGGCGTCTTGCCCAACATCCAGGCCGTGCTGCTGCCGAAAAAGACGGAGAAGAAAGCTTAAAAAAAATACTCGTCTCTACAACAAACAACACAACGGCCCTTCTCAGGGCCACAAATTTACTAGTTTCAAAGAGAATTTCGGTATTATAAAAAAGCAAAGCTCGGCTCTCTTTCTTTTTTCTTTTATCTGTTTACACGCCGTCATAAAGCGAAAACATCAATGACGCGTTGTGTAACTTTTCTAATTAATTTCAGTTCGAAATGAATGTTATTGCAAATTTATTAAATTGTTATTGCCGAAAATCGAAAAAACTTGGCCAAATTATAATTAAAATTATAGAAGGCGAAGAAGAAAAACGCACACTATCTATCAATCGGTACATTTGTGTGCACCAAGTAGGTAAAAAAAGGAAATGCAACCAGCGACGTTAAGCTTTCATCATTAAGGAACGTTCTTTTTTTTCGAATAATTTTGTGGTTCTGAAAAGAACCGTTTTTTTTTTTTTTGCTCGCTTCGTTTTTCCGTTGGGACGAAAGACGTTTAACCGCCGAAACCGTACAGGGTGCGACCTTGGCGTTTCAGAGCGTACACCACGTCCATGGCGGTCACGGTCTTCCTCTTGGCGTGCTCCGTGTAGGTGACCGCGTCTCTGATCACGTTTTCGAGAAATACCTTCAGCACTCCGCGGGTCTCCTCGTAGATTAGACCGGAGATGCGCTTGACGCCGCCTCGCCGAGCTAGACGCCTGATGGCCGGCTTCGTGATGCCCTGGATGTTGTCGCGCAAAACTTTGCGATGACGTTTGGCGCCCCCTTTGCCCAATCCTTTTCCTCCCTTTCCTTTTTTTTAATACTCACTCGACGACACCGAATTTCGTATCGGCAAAATTTATCGGTCCGTAAAACAAAAAGTACCTTTTGAACAGCTAAAATTAAGGCGCAAGAGAGCCCAGCAGTGCTGAAATACCGGGAAAACTGCAAATTTTCACGACAACGGCCATACCACGTTGAAAGCACCGGTTCTCGTCCCCCAGTTTCTTGCGTACAGCGGTACGATCAAGAAGTGCGATAAAAGGCTACCGACGGAACGGAGTTAGCAGTAGTTAAACCCAGCGACCACGTGCTTCGCACGTGACCGTTTTATGCATAGTAATAGTTTGTTAAAGTGTATTATAATATTAGTGTGTAAATAGTTAGTAAACCATTAGGCTTAAATAGATTTAACTAGTTAATGAGACCTAAAAACAAAACCGTGTACACTAAAAGCAGTGCTAAACCAAACTTCACAGCAACGAAAGCGCTTAATAAGTACCAGATTAAAAAAGAACTGAGGAGAGTGCATGACCGCAAACTAGCAATCATTAAAAAACTAAGTGCAACAAAAACAATAGTGAGTGAAACCGGGATAAGTGATAAAAGCTTAAAACCCACTAAAATCAACATTGGCGAAATACACAATGATGAACCAAACAATCAAATCGTGAATCAAACACAAGGAAACACGATGGCAGACGTGCAGAAGGAAATCGAAGCGCCGCCGTTCATCCTCGTGCAACGGAAAAGAACACACAAAACAGAAGAAGGACCACAGCAGGATCCCACAAACAGCAAAATTAGTAAGTTGCAGAAGCCAACACTATCCCATTACAAAACCGCTATAATCCAATTACCCACTCCGAAGATGAGAGCGACGAGGGATTAGTTATAGATAACATAAGTCAACCAGATCAACCACCGGCAGCCGGAACAAGCGGTAATAGCTCAGGTAACAACCCAAGCAGAGAGAGGAAAACACCTCCGCCCCCAATAATAATACGAGGTAAAACCGCGGATAACCTAGGGCTCATAAAATTCGTCGATCAACACGCAAAAAAAGGCTTTCGCATAAAGTATACAGCGGAAACCACTAATATATATGTTAACGACACCACGGAGTGGAAAAAACTTTCAGAAAGCTTACACAAAAATAAAACGCAGTACCACACATACACACATAAAAACGAAAAAACCCACGCCTTCGTGCTCCGCGGAGTCGACCACGCACCGGAACCGCAGTACATAGAGAAAGAACTACGCGACATACACGGAATAAACATTGTAAAGTGCTACAGGATGAATAGCACCAAGAGACGGTCCTACTTAATAACAACAGGTAACGAAGTCACGCTCAGAGCCATCAGCAAAATCAGAGCAATTGAATACACAATAGTATCATGGGACAGATATTACAACAACAAAAAAATTATTCAATGCCACAGATGCCAGGCCTGGGGTCACGCCACGTCCAACTGCTTCGCCGCCCCCAAATGTCTAAAATGCGCTCAGGACCATTTTACAAGAGATTGCCAGAAAACTGACAAAGAAACGCCGGCAAAATGTATAAACTGTGAAGGTAACCACCCCGCAAATAGCATAGATTGTCCAGTCTACTTAGAAAAATTAGAATTCTTAGAAAGTAGAAAGGCAAACAAAGACGCTGCAAGCAAAGAAACAGACGACCGCACCCGACGCCCGCAGGCAACCATAAATCTAGGCAGCCAACGACAGTTCCCGTCGCTCAGACAAAGACCGACCAACGCACCTCTCCGAAATCCTTGGACAACTCAAACAACCCCCCGTAACGATGCTTTTAGCCACCCGCCAACAGTAAGCAGCGGCCCAAGCGGATTACAAGACTTCAACGAACTTACCAGTGAGTTAAAAACACTTAACCAGCTCATAAACATCAGCGGTATGTTAGCGGCAATTAAAGACCTAAACAAACAATTAGTGACGTGCACAAATAAAACCGAAAAACTAACAGTGTTTCTACAGTTCACGCAAAATTTGGACAGTTATGAACTGTAAAATCAACATAATAACTTGGAACGCAAACGGCGTAAGAAATAGGGTAGGCCAATTAATAAATTTTCTCCACAGCCACAATGTAGACATAATGCTAATCAATGAAACTAAACTTAAAAAGGAAATCAAATTTAAGATAAAAAACTACACAACACACAGAAAAGACAGGGCAGACAACTCAGGGGCGGGGGGAGTAGCCATATTAGTAAAAAACAACATTCAACACACTCCAATTAACACACACAACACCAGCATAGAAACAATGGCAATAAAACTCACAGATAACACACACACATAATAGCAGCTTACAACAAACCACTAAATTTTTTCACACCAGCAGACCTAGACACACTAATAAACACAGCCAACAAAGTTTTAATAATAGGGGACCTAAATGCAAAACACACAAACTGGAACTGTAACAGAAACAACAAAAACGGCAACACACTTAACACATACATAGTAAATAACAATGTGGGACTGATGTACACGGACACACACACACACTTCCCAGATAACAACACCACCCCCTCAACAATAGACTTAATAATCAACAAGAACGTCACAAACATACAACCACCCGAATCACTAGCTGAACTCGACACAGATCACAATCCAATAAAATTAATCCTTGCTAATCAAGGGAAAGAAAACCACCAAAAAACAATCACGTCATACAGAGACACCGACTGGAGGAAGTTCAAAAAAACCCTCGACACAAATATTCAGATTACCCCAAACATAGACACACAAGCGGCATTAAACACTATAGTACAGACATACACAAAAGCCATCACACAAGCAAAACAAAAACACACCAAAACAATAAAAATGAGCGAAACACTTCGCCTGGACTTTCCTATACTTATAAATTAACATTGTTTAATATTTTCCAACACTTTTGATATACACCTGTCTAGAAACGCAAAAGCAGTGTTTTAAAAAAAACTACAAAATAAAAAAAAATTTTTGGCCCCAACCGAGGCTCGACCCACAACTACTTATGCAGTAAAACGGGAGTGCACTCGAACACACCCGCATATTCATCCATGCTATTCCGAATCTGCTCGTTATCGTTAAATAAGTGCCTATTGAATGCGTGCGCAATAGAAATGCATAGAACGTTCAAAACTCTAGTCACTTCCGTACAAGAATACAACTGCTGTAGAAAGTATGTGAAATTCTTCTAAGGACAAAAAGATTATTAAGGGGCAAAAAATTCGATTTTTTGATTTTTTGTAAAAAGATTCTCCTAGAGCAAACAAAAGAAGAAATCAATTTTTTAACTTTGTAGCGAAAATTTTGGGGGGGAGGGGGAACAGTAGCCCCCCTAAATATTAAATTATCGAAAAAATATTATGATATTCGGATTTTGCTACTAATGATGAGCTATTTTGCTTTAACAGAAATATTTTATTGCCCCCCGTTAAATAAATAAAAGGGTACCAATTTTCAATTTTCAAAAAATCACAGAGGGCGTCACAGTGAAATTATAGCAATGCGCAAAAAAATAAATTGTAGAAGATTCTCAGCTCTATCAGCTTAAAAAGTTTAAACAAAAACGTGTGGGCAGTTTTTGAGAAATTTTTTTTTGAAAATTTCTAAAATTTTGGAGTGGTGCCATTGAGATCGTTTTTCGATTTTCAAAATTAATGATATTTCATGGTATAGTACACTTAAAGGGCTACCAAATAAGATGTAGTTGATTCCAATCAGATAACTGGTTTTTGAGTAAATGGGCGTTAAAGTCGAAATTTTCAAAAATTCGTAGCGGCCGTCATGTTGAAGCTAGAGAGTTCGGTAAAAAAACGTTTGATTTGTTCTAAGGCCTTCTATAATTTTCACTATTCCAATTTCCAAAATTCCGTTTCTGAAAAAAATGCTACCAAAAAAACATGTCTAACTTCCGCTTCCGGTTTCGGATTCTTTTTAAAAGCTTATTTTGTCGATGAATTTTTGATATACCTCCTCATTCCAAAGCACATCGAAATCGGTCCAGCCGTTCCGGAGATATGAGCGTTACCCACACACAGACAGACAGACAGACACACCCACAGACAGACATTTTTTAAAAACCACTTTTTTAGGATCCTGGAAGCCCAAAACATGTATTTCCGTCAAAATCTCGATTTTGAAAATTTGCATGAAATCAATACTTCCCTATACTGAAAGTATAGGAAAGTAAAAATAAACACTAACAAAGACAAACTGCCAGACGAAATCCTAAATTTAATCAGACAACGAAACATAATCAGAAAAAACTGGCAAACGACCGCAAACCGTCAAATCAAACAGGAACTAACACAAAAAAACAATGAAATTAAACAAAAAATCTCAACCCACAAAAATAACAAATGGACCACCCTACTCCAATCACTAAGCCCCAAAGACAACTCCCTATGGAAGCTAACAAAATCACTAAAAACAACGTATACTCCAATCCCAACACTACAACATAACCACAATCAAATAGCACTAACTGATAATGAAAAAGCAAACGCACTAGCAAACACATTCGAGCAAGTGCATGTACTAAACAACAATAACACAGCGGTACAAGAAGAAATCGAAAAAGTAGTAGAAGATTTCCTCAAAAAAGATCACAAACCAACAACAAAAAACCTCATAAAAATAATAACTTCCCCACGCGAAATCACAACAATAATCAAATACCTCCCAAACAAAAAGGCACCCGGGCCAGACACAATAGAAAATAAGCTACTAAAAAACCTAACAAAAAAAGCAATCGTTCAACTAACTTACCTACATCATAATAAAATAATAAATAGCAACAGTAATACCAATACCTAAACCCAACAAAAATCATTGCAGCCCATCAAACTACCGACCGATTAGCCTGCTAAACACAATGGCAAAGCTAGCGGAAAAAATAATATTAACAAGACTAAACAACCTTGACAAAAAATTAATAATTACTAAAGATTGCCAGTTCGGCTTTAGATCACACCATAACACGACGCAACAAGTCACTAGAATAGCCAACGACATCTCACTAAACTTTAATAAAGACAAAGTCACCACCATGGTCCTATTAGATATACAAAAAGCGTTCGATAGGGTCTGGATTAACGGATTAATCTACAAATTAATAAATCACAACCTCCCACAAAATATCATAAAACTAGTACACTCATACCTAACATACAGAAAGTTTCAGGTTAAAATTAACAATACCATATCACAAATCAAAAACATCAGCGCAGGGGTACCCCAAGGCTCGGTTCTCGGCCCCAGGCTCTTTTCGCTGCACATAAATGATATGCCGCAATTCGCGCAAACCAACACCTCATTGTATGCTGACGACACGGCAATATACGCCCACTCGTTTGCTGCAGAGGCTGCAAAAAGACAGGTACAAATCCACCTAAACATGCTTACCGAATACTACAAAAAATGGAAAATTACTATTAACCCAGAAAAAACAGAATTAATTATATTTACAAAAAAATTCACAAACAACAAAATTTTTACTCCACTACAAGTTAATCAAACCCAAATAACCCCAAAAACCACAGTAAAATATCTGGGTGTACACTTAGACAGCAGACTGAATTATCAAAATCACATAAAACAAACAATCAGGAAATCCTACTCGGCCATGAAAGTACTGTACCCCATAATGAAAAGCAACTCCACTAACTTGCAAAACAAAAAACTCATATACACAGCCCTACTAAGACCAATTCTAACCTACGCAGCACCAGTCTGGTGCACCGCAGGTAACCCCACAATCAACCACCTTCAAGTTTTTCAAAATAAATGTTTACGCCTTATAACAAACTCAGACAGATACACCAGAATTACACAACTACACGACCAAACACAGATAGAAACAATCAAAGAGCATATAAACAGATTAGCTCAAAATTTCTACAAACATCAACTATCACACAATAAATTAACACAACACATCACAAGAATAAGAAGCCACAACACCACACTTCGAATTAAACACAAATTACCATACCAAAATCTTCCAATATTTGAGGAAAACCTCTAAAATCAAAAACACAAAAACAGGTTTTTTTACTATAAATTTTTCCTGTAGCACAAATCCTAAGCCAGAATACAACAACAGGCATAAAAAGCATTCATTATTTAAAGGGCCTCTAAATATAATTAAAACAAGGGATAAACCAAAGGGTAGGAGCCCTTACGAAATAACATGTAAACCACAGTGCATGTACGTTATAAATATAATATGCTCATGATATTATGTTATATTATGTGAATTTGTTTTATTCTGTATTTATAACTGAATGTAAATAATACTTGCAAATAAATTGTTTTTGAATTGAATTGAATTGGTTCTCGTCCGATCACCGAAGTTAAGCAACGTCGGGCGCGGTCAGTACTTGGATGGGTGACCGCTTGGGAACACCGCGTGCCGTTGTCTCTTTTTTTTGTATTTTTTCTCCCTGTTACTCTCATAAAATATTCACGATGCTTAAATAACCTAAAAAGTAATATTGTCAATGCAAAAAAAATCTTTATTTTTAGATATATTTTTTTTGCATAAACGTAACAAACAAAAACCTAGTATTTTTTTTTTGTAAAATTTAACATTGTTTTGTACAGAAACCTGATTTTTGTGTTTTCTGTAAATGTACGACAAGAAACGTTGTTTTATGTGTAAAAATGTAACATTCTTTTCCCAAAAATAACTGGTATTCGATTTATTTGTAAAAACTATGACAAAAACGTGATTTTTTGGTAAAAATATAACACTGTTTTACAAAAAAAAAAACCTTTTTTTTTTCTGTAAATGTCTAACCAAATAACGTCGATATTTCTGTTTATGTATTTTTCTGTATTTTTTTCACCTAAAAATATACCCGTTCTTAACCATTACCTCGCGTATACCGCCTAGACCAACACCGTTTTTGTTGTTAAACTGCATTTTCTCAATTTCATTCGTCCAAATATACCAGTTTTAACCGTATAACCTCTCGTATACCGCCCAGACCAACAACGCTGTTTTTCGAAAAAGTAAAAAAAAAAAAACGTTCCTAATCATATAATCTTGCGTATACCGCCTACCCCAACAACGAAATTTTTCTGAAAAAAAAAATCGAATTTTCGTCTGCGTATGCCGCCTAGACCAACAGCGTTACTTTTCCGAAAACACATATTTTCTTAATTTATCGTGTCAAAATACACCTGATCTTAGACGTATAACCTCGCGTAGACCGCCTAGACCAACAACGTTAATTTTCCAAAAAACACATACTTTCTCACTTTATCGTGTCAAAGTACACCTGACCTTAGAAGTATAACCTCGCGTAGACCGCCTAGACCAACAACCTTGATTTTCTGAAAAAACATTGTTTCTCAGTTTATCGTGTCAAAATCTACCTACTCTTGGACATGTAACCTTGCGTAGACCACCTAAACCAACAATGTTCTGAGATAAACGCATATTTTCTCAATTTATTGCGTCAAACTATACCCGCTCCTAACCATAACCTCGCGTATACCGTCTAGATCGACAGCAGGTACGCGCACGAACATACAGAACATAGAGGCGCTGGATTGAACGGGAGAGGGGTGAGGGGGAGGTAATAGAGTGGCGAAGAAAGTCGGAATGATGAGAAAATGGTCGAAAAAGGAAGAGAAAGAAGAAAGCAAACGGGCGGGGCGGGAGGAGGGGGTGGGGGGTTCAAAACAATGTTGTCGGTCTAGGCGGTATCCGCGAGGTTAGGTTAGGTTAGGTTAGTAGGTACAGATGGTAGAATCGAAGCCCACCAGTGTTGCCAACCTAAATCTGGTGACAAGCAATTCTCCCAGAATCTGGTAACAAAAAAATTCCCCCAGAACCTTGTGACAAAAGTGATGCCAGCCTAAAGCTGGTGACGAAAAATTCCCCTAGAATCTGGTGAGGAAAAATACCCCTAAGAGCTGGTGACAAAAAATTGCCCTGGAATCATGTGTCACGATAAATATGCATGCGTTTGTTTTTTTATTTGTGAAATTTTGTCACTAAATTCTAGGGGAATTATTTTGTTACTAGATTCTGGGGGAATTTTTGTCACAAGATTTAGGTTGGCAACACTGGTGGGCTTCGATTCGACCATCTGTACCTACTTAAGTTAGGTTAGGTTAGCTTAGCTTAAGTTAGAGTAGGTTCGGTTAAGTGAGGTTATGGTTAAGAACACCTCTCATATATCATAATAAAACAATAGATAAAATGTAAGAATTTTTTATTAAAAAAGTTATTTCATTACAAATTTATCATATAAATAATATACATTAGATAAAGCACATACAGAAAAAGATTTTAAATGATAAAAGCATGATGGTATCAAAGGGTTTAAAGCTGGCTGTTCGTCGAATTCAATAACTGGTTTAGAAATATAATTTCGTATGGAATCTGCATCCCGAGTTAATCGTTGAAGAATTCTTGGGAATAAAAAAGTTGGAGTAAAACCTTCAACCCAATCAATGCAGTGATTATGAATTAACCAGTTTGCTTGCTTTTTAAACTCTGCTTCTAAGGTGTCAAAAGCAAACGGTGGTTTAAATATGTGGTGTGAAACATGGTTCCCATCATAAATAGCTAATTCCTTAAGTATAAAATTTTTTTCAGAGGTTTTGAATCCTTGTACGTCCACAACTGTAATCTGCATTATCAGTTGTTACACCGTCAACCAAAGTATTAAAACTGTCGAACTCCGTTTATGACATTACGTTAAATAGTTTAAAGTTGTTTAACAGCTTTTGTAAGTGCATTATATGTAAACACACGATCCTGTAGAATTAGACAATGAGCTGTTGTTTGCGAAGGTACGTTTTTGTTGGTTTCAAATTCGATTCTAAGCACTACCGCCCTGGGATTCAATCCATCTTTCTGATTGAAACAATCCACAACAACTAAAGGAGCAATATCTTTAAAGGTTGTAGGGGATAGTAAAGGCTCATCCTCTTTTCCATAATAAGAAGATTGAAATTTAGCATACATTTGGTAGAGTGTAGCAAAATGGTTGTTATCAAAATTTATGTTTAAATTATCATATGGATACCTTTCGGTGTTTAAATAAGCTCTTACGTTTGTTGTGTTTTTCCCGTTTGGAAACCATCCAGAATTTTGAAGCATCCTACTATCATTAGGAGTGTCTGATGCATATCCTTTCATGGTGGATGTTAACCCAACCTTTGTTGTAGCATCAATTATAGCTCCATTCATTTCATATCGAACTTCGCTAAACAGAAATGTGGGACCATTATTTATGAATGTAGTGGTTAGTTGTTTAACTGGTGGTGTGCCAACTTTTATTATTGGCGGGTTACCATCTTTATTTTTTAACTTCCCCTCCATATATAGATAACTCTGATTTGGTAAAGTAGTCATACCTTCATGTATTGGAAAACGAATCTCGTCATTGTTTCCGAATCGCGTAGTATAAGGTTGATGTGTATGTATTTCAGCATTTACGATGGAATTGTCCACATACACTTTTTCACTAACATTTAGTATACTCATTGTAATAAAATAAGTCCGAGAGATCGCAAAAACAGCTTATTGTTCTGTGTTAATCGCTTAACCGGTCGTTGACTACTACATTTTTTAGAGTTAGAGCAACGCCTTTTATACCATTCTGGAGGAGAAACAACACACCCCTTTAGATAATTCGAGTTATATCGAAACACCATTATAAACACGTTTCAGATGTAGTCCAATCGTGACGGTTTCTTCTCTAAAATTGACGAGATCACCATCTTGATCTACTATTTTAAGCGTTATGTCTGTCAGCGTATTTACATTAATTGGAAGATAAATTACGTGGTCCGGACTTTCAATTATTTTGTAACCTGGAGGCACGCTTGGGAAAAACTGATGAATAACGTGAAAAGCTTGTCCGTTTTTATAGTTGCCCATTGTTATGTTACATTCAATCAATAATGAGTTGACCTTTACAATACTTGTAATATAATCAGAATCCTGTTTAGAATTAGCCAGAATTTTTTTTTCTTAAACCCTAAAAGTGGTCCTATTGAGTTCGTAACGTCAAAATCTACTTCCCCTGAAGTTTTAATCTTGGTTTTCAAAGTATTATTATTTGGCATCAATTCCACACTTTCATGAGTTGATTGATCCAATTTAGAATTGATAAAGGTGTTCAACTCCGATATTTCATAACTTCCTTCGTCCACGGTTATTAATCTATTTTTGAACAAGAATTGATTATTAGTTGACGTCACATTTAGCATACTATTATAAGTTTCAAAAGATGTTAAACCCATAACATATTCCGCATCAGGATCGAGAATAATGGGAGGATTAAAATTAGCAGTTAAAACGGATGCTTTATCCGACAATGTAAATGTGATGGACATATCGCCACGAAATTTGGATGAGCACTAACACAAAACATTATCGACCATATGTATATAGGAACCGCAGTACTAGATGTCCACAGTTGTAAGAATTTAATGTTTGCAATTTATCGTATCGTCACACCCTAATCCAATTGCAACCACACTATTCGATGATGAAGACGTGCCTAGAAGATTAAAACGGTTTAAACCAGCAGACCTTACAAATCGCTTTACTTAATAAGTTTTTAGTTTCATTTATTTTGTCATATTCAAATAGAACTCTAGAGGATGCTCACTGGAGCATCACTCTACATGTCATGTATATAGTTGATAAGGTTTAGACTAAGTATTTTCATGAGATGTATTTATAGTCCGTAACAGCGGATTGATTGTACATAAATAAGGAGTCTAATAAAAAAAAAAAAAAAAAAAAAGCAATTTATCGTAGTTATATTTAATGTTATTCCCGCTACCGTCACTCCGAAAGTAATGTGTCAGCTCTAGAGGAGGTTTTAATTGTCTTATACTATCGAAATATATTATTTTATTACGACGTTTGACATATGCAGTCCAATGTGTACCTTCCCCAATTTTATCATCAAGATTTACGATTCCACTTTCCGTATCATAAATTTTTGAAGGTAAATTGTCTCGCATATATATCCCCCTGAAATGTGGGATTTTTAATTTTTTAACGTAACGCATTAAATCGGTATTTATTAATGCTCTGTGAGGTAGCTTTAAGGGGAGTATTTTTGATAAGGAGTTAAATACAATCCAAGTCCTTTCTTATAAGGTTTTAAATATAAACCTTTTCCAACAGCAGCAGCTTCCATAGATCGATTGTGTTTCTCCGTTTCTTGCAAAGTCTTAGCCGTCGCTTTAGAATCACTAACAGCTTTTGCAACACCAGCAGCACCACCAGCTAAAGATCCTAGAGCACCCAACGCTGCAAATATGGGTATAAGAGGTAAAATACCTTCTGTTTTAGGAATAGGAATCACTCTCTGCTTCGGAGGCGCAATTTTCTTTTTTTTAAGAGAAGTTAACGCGATTTTAGCAGTATTCAACAAATTAGAAGTAACGCCTCCTCCGATACGTTTACGAGCTACCGTAACAGCATTCTTAAAACTAATAGCTCTCCCGGAATACTTTCTTTTGCTTTTTTTTACGGCGTTTAACACCCATTCCTAATTTAGTTTTTCCCTTCATAATACCGCTTATAGTTAATGCAGCTGCTTTTTCACCAAACGTTGCGTCTTTGGATTTAAATCGTTCCCACGCCTTCTCTCCTAATATGTTATCAGCCTTGTGACGTTCTTCGATTTTATTGGAGGCAGCGTAACTAATATCGTGTTCTTTGCAAGCCTCATCTAAAGGGTTAATTCCTTTATCACCTCTAGCGAGTCTTTTAGTCAAACGAGTACCTGGTCCACAGAAACGGTATCCGGGTAAATGTAATTCCACAGGTAATTTATTGATGAGGGTGTTAATCAATCCACCACCTGTTCTTCCAACCGCTCGACGTCGACTAAAGTTATTGGAATACCGACATTTCATTATTAACCTGTCCTTAACAACTATCGAAAAGTGACTGATACAATTTATAGAAAAGTGGGAGTATATGTATGCAACTGCAGTAACAGAATGGATGAGATTCGGATCACATCGCAAAACCAAACTTAAAAAATAAAAAATCATGACTCAAACGATGCAATAAAACAGTATCGGAAACATGGTGTTTTACTAGGTGGTTGCAAACGACGTCTTATTGTAGGCGGAAGCGGAGGTGGAAAAACTAATGTTATTATCAGTTTGCTGGAAGACCCCAATGGTTTACGATTCGAAAACGTTTATTTATAGTCTAAGACTTTGTACCAACCAAAATATGATTACCTAAGGAAACTTTTAGAACCCATAAGTGGTTTAGGTTATTATGAATACGAAGAAGGTTCGGAAATTATTTCACCCAACGAAGCCAAAACAAACTCAGTTATTATTTTCGATGATGTTGTGTGTGATAATCAGAGTATAATTAGAGATTATTATTGTTTCGGTCGACATAAAAATAAAGATTGCTTTTATCTGTGTCAAACTTATTCAAAAATCCCTAAGCAACTTATAAGGGATAACGCAAATTTAATAGTTATTTTTAAACAGGATATTACTAATGTAAAACATATATACGACGAACACGTCAGTTTAGACAATATATCGTTCGAACAATTTAAGAAGCTATGTGGACACTGTTGGAATGTTGAGTTTGGATTTTTGGTGATAGATAAAGACTTTGAAAAGAATTCTGGCCGTTATCGAAAGGGTTTCAATCGTTTCATTAGTATATAAATATTCAAGCTATTCTATGCTCAAGTTAGTTACCATGGATAAGCGTGTGGCGGAGGAGTTGATTAAAGCTAGAAAAGCCGTGAAGAAAAAATTTGAAAGTCTTAAGAGCGATTCCACACAATCAGAGCTGGAGTTACATAAAAAGTTTCAATCCATCGCTCAAACGCTGAAAGAGTTGATAACCAGTTTAAAATCTGGAAGTTTACATCCCAAACTAGAACCTCCCCAAATTAAACTATCTCCGCTAATTAAACGATCTCCTAAAAAATCTCCCACCGTATCAAACACTCCAAAAGAGAATATTCTAGAAGAAACACAGTAAAACAGCGATGTAGCATGCGAACTCAGTTTTCTGGATACAGAAGTGGTTGCAGAAAACGATCCTATACCTACGTTAGAGGATTTAAGACATGAACTGTCAATTGCAGGAACAACTCCAGCATTCGAGGAATATTTGGATCAATATAAAGAACTAGCTAAAATGTACGTGGAAGATATGTTTAGAGATACGGAAAAAGACTTCGATCACCATTACGGTGTACGTTATATTCCGGAGCTGGATAGATTTGAAATAGGAAATAGGAAATTCAGAACTAACTTTTATCGATGAAGACATAAATATTAAGCTACCCGATGATAAACAATTCCAATACGCCGGAACGCCAGGGTTGTACGAACTGTTATTCAAAAAAACCTCTCGGTGTTAAGGAGAAAGATAGGAAAAAATATAAAGACATTTTAGAGCGCACTAACGCTGCACGAAAACACTACAACCCAGACGAAGGCATCCTAGGTACGGGGAAAAAAATATTCAAATACTATCAGACCAATCTTATTTCCCAAACCCTCGAAACCTACATCTACCAGATCGAGAACTGCAAATATATCAAAAAGAGGGGGAGGAATGCACATGTTAAATTTGAATAATAAAAAACTCGAGTTTGTTCCTTGGAAGGATCCCAATAAGTTAGTAGATCGGTTACGGATTTTAATGAGTTCAAAATCTGCAGGACATACGGGACATACAAACGAAATTATATATATCATCGACGAATTGAGAGGAGCCAAAATTATTAAATAAAAAGAAATGCAATGGTACACGGTTCTCAGACTATCGTAAACGTTATTATAGTGAACATCAATATGTCACTCGATAAGTTCGGTAGACACCTTCACGGTCACCATACAAATCAGTATAAATTATGTTTAGTGGAAGATATATCAACTCTTTATTACTATACCATGTTCTATATGTTAGCTACAAATACGGATAAAAATGGATATTATCGAATCGTTAACAGCGAAAATTTTAAATATAAATACACATTACCTCCATCAACTATTACACATTGTAAGTTTACTCCACCAAACACTAAAATATACATAAATGACGTGAATGTAGATGAATCATCACTTCGTGGGTTGACACTCAATACGGGTGATACAATAAGGGCGCGGTTCAACAAAAACTCAAAGGCAACGTTTGCATTTGAAGCTCTTTTAAAAATCAACTTAATTACAAACACGTCGCAATAAATTGAAGCATGGGTCAGATTAGAAAAATTGTTTCAAGTGTTAAAGAAGAAATCGTAAACGAATTACATAAACCAGCCAGAAAAAATTATAAACGAAGACGTGTAATTTTGAAAGGATTAAACGATTTATTTCAAGCAGATTTGGTGGAAATGATACCTTATGCTAAATTTAATAAAGGATTTAGATATATATTAGTTGTAATTAATGCATTCTCCAAATACGTGTGGGCGTATCCATTAAAAAGAAAAACTGGAGGCGATGTAGCTAACGCAACGAAAAAATTATTATTATCACTTAAAATTACTCCAAACAATCTACAGACGGACATGGGAAAAGAATTTTACAATAAAAATTTCGCAAATTGAATGAAACAATTTAATATAAATCACTATAGTACTTATTCAAATACGAAAAGTAGTATTGTCGAAAGAGTTAACCGCACTCTTAAAAGTTTAATGTGGAAACAATTCAGCATCGAAGGTTCTTACAGGTGGTTCGATTTATTACCAAAAATCGTTCAAAAGTACAACGCTACGAAACATCGTACCACGGGATTTAAGCCGAAAGATGTTAATAACAAAAATGCAAAAAGCATTTTAGCAACGGCATATAATTACGTGAAGACGATCCATCCCAGAACATGGAAGTTTAAGCTTGACGATGACGTGAGAATAAGCAAACATCGAGAAGCATTCGATAAGGGTTACACCCCTAATTGGAGCACCGAAATCTTTAAAATTGCTAAAGTTAAACTTACCAATCCAACAACCTATATTTTGAAAGATAATCAAAACCAAGAAATTAAAGGAGGATTTTACGAATACGAACTTCAAAAAGTAAAACATTCTAATGTTTATCTAGTGGAAAAAATCTTAAGAAAAAAAGGGGAGAAGGTGTTCGTAAAATGGTTGGGTTTCGATAAAACACATAATTCGTGGATTTCTAAAAACAATATAGCGTAACTGATTTACTAATTAAAAATTGTTAATACTTTACTATTTACAAATTGTACTAATGTATAATTTTTTAAATAAAAAATTCATAGAATATTTGTTTATTTTACATACATGTTTACAAATACATGTAAAACTAAATATAAATACACAATAAAAAACAACAATATCGGTTGGAAACAAAAGTTATGCAACTAAATTAATACATGTTATTTCGAACAATATCATCCAGAACTTCATAGAAAATTTGTTGTAAATACATGTTTAATTAAATACAAATACGTTTAAATCTAATATAGAAAAACACAAATATTGGTTCGAAACAAAAGTTATGCACATCACATTCAACAAATTAATACATATCATTTCAAACAACATCACCCAACATAGCTACTAAGTCATCCAGCCGATCAGGAGGGGTATCGTATAAATAAATAAGTTCATGACTCCACGCCAAGGTTTGGGAAGTGCCCGGAATAAGAAACCTTTTATCATCCTTAGAAGATAAAGCGACTTTATTTTTAAGTTCCGTACACATATTATGCAAAGCAGATCTAAAAATGTACATCTTACAAAAAATGTATTTGTTATTATGTTCAACAATGGAACTGTAGTCCTCCCCGTTAAACTTTTATCTATCGCATTTTTTTTGACACCTTTAGCTTTTTTTACAGTTTCATCTCCAACATTGACACAATACGACTTAGCCCCCGTACCGTAAAAACTGGAAACAGGAATGCCAGCATATTCATCTTTCATTTTACCCAGAACCGACTTGGTAATCGGAATTTGATATACATTATCGGGAGGAAAATTTGCAGTATCAAATTTGTCTATATTTTGACGGATATCTTCGTAAAATTTTTCAGTGTTAGTTTTAAGTATTAAGGAATCAGTGTCCGTGTAAAGCAAAGAAACGGAGTTACCGCAAACGCGTTTAAGAAAATCATAATAAAACTCGTAAATAACAGTTTTAGAGAGATCTAAAACAGTAAACCCAACATAGATTGGTTTATCATAGGTAACGCTTACTTTATTTAATTCAACAGCCACCAAATTTTCCGAAAATATGCTAAGATTTTTAAAAGCCGGTTTCGCTATATACGTTTCAACTCCGAATCTTTTACCAACATTTTCCCAATGGCTAAGCAATTTGACATTACATCTATTGTCCACGTTTTACATAGTTTTTCCGAACATAGCATTGTTCATAAGTTTAAAATGGTTTTTTTCAAACTTGTTTCTCGATTTATTTCGTAGTTCAGTATGGAAATCAACATAGGGCTTTAACCAAGAAGACTGAAGAAACTTTAAAATGCGGTAAGTTTTTGACAAGACGAGATCGTGAGACAAAGACTGCTTTAAATTTTGATAATGTATAACATATTTAGATTTATCATTCAAATTTGGAATTAATTTCGGCATGGTAGATTCAGGAACCGGAGGAACCATACTTTCCGGACAGAACGGTAAATCATTATGAGGATCATGCAACTCCGTCGGGTAACGCAAATCAACTTCTAAAACATATCCCCAATCTGAATCATCCCGAATTTCATTAACATTGAAATTGCATATTTCATTTTCTGACAACCAAGAAAATTTAGAATGGGGAAGGTGTTGTATCATGCTGTACCCATATAAGTTGGTAGCATCAAGGTATGCTATATACGTTTTCGGTAGAGTAGGATCGTAATCGGGGAGAAAAGGATTGTTGGCTATCGCTTTTTTATCGATACAAACGCTAACACCGCCTCTAATTCCTTTTCGGAAAAAATGAAACATATCGATATCAGTAGAGTAATATGGACAGTTCTGGATCCACCCCCCACTCTTTAACCTTGAATCCCAAGGTCAAGGTCATATTCCAAGGCTACCCCCACCCTAGATCCTCAAGGTTACCCCCACCTTAGATTCTCAAGGCTACCCCAACCCTAGATCTCCAAGGTTACCCCGACCCGACGGCCACGGCGTCCACCAGCTTCATCGCTCCAAAAAAAAACACAAAATAGATTCAAATATATTTATTAATTAAATATACATATTGTAATTAATTGACCAATATATAAAGAAAAGCTGTACTCTTGTACACAAAATTAAAAGAATAAATTTTATAGTTTTTATTTTACAAAAAATTACATAATATTTGCACATACACAATATATAATTTTAACTTAAATCAAGCGGATCTTCTTGCAGTTGTTGACACCATGAAAGTCTGTAGTTTTAAAATCTCCAGTAACCTCCAGATATAAACTAGTCAAGTGATCCGTCGGAACACAAATGTTATATATGTTGTGTTGGTACCACTCACGCAAATTTGTATGATAATTTACTTCGGTAACGGGAATAATAACTTTTTCTACACTATTCCGAATAAATGTTGCACTACCACTAATTTTTATATAATGCTGATGTGAGAAATATTGCATCTCATCGATATTACTAATAACTAGCGGCTTGAGTTTCTCACTGACATGCTTGAAACATTTGGCTTGGCTTGCTGTTTCATGTAATACATACTCAAGAGTCAACGTTTCACGCACCCTGTTGATACGAGTATGTCAAACTTGCGAATGGTGAAATAAATATGTGCGATGTGTATTTTAACTGCACGCGAGTTCTACAAAGAATGGAAAAATTGTAGTAGTAGCTTCTTTGCCGATAGACGATCACAAATGTCTTCGGATTCTACACCATTTCCAGCAACATCGACACCATCAAACTTAACTAGTCTTTCCAAACCATCGAAAGTCTTTTTCGCCTCTTCAAGTAACCCCTTTGTAGTTTTCAAGGATTTTATAAGATTCGTAAATGAGCAATGCTTTGACCATCGAAGGTGTTCAGACAGGGGGTCGTCAGCAGGTTCCCATAGATATATTTTAATTCCGCAACAGAAGTATTGCGTATCGTCAACACCAGTGGGGATGTGGTAGAAACCGGCAGCAGCAAGCGATTCTGGGGTTAGCACACCAGGCCAATTGTCGAATGTTTTTAGTCGTTTAACATAAGACTGGTAATTCGGGTTAGACCACATCTTCACAGACTTGTCACTAAGCAACTGAAGTTTGGATTTGCAAACAAGGTTATATAATCCCAGGTACAAGAGTGGGGGATGGGTGGAGTCAACTCAAGGCTAAATAGGTTCAAGGTTGTGTGGATTTTAAACATTTAAAATAAATAATTAAAATTAAAAAGTATAAATATTTATTGCCAATAATAATTAATATACAACAGCTTCCCGTCCATAAATCGAGAGGTAAAGCGCAGCACCTGCCCAACCACGTTGTTTCTGTACCACTCGTCCAAGGGTATCGTCAAGGGTGCCGGCAACGTTGTCAATCTTGCTAACTCGTCGAGCTGTTCCCCTTGCAGCTCTAGATTGTAAGAGATCATGGCAACCACATACACTTTTTTACCCTCGAACGAGCTTCCTCCCTTTTCCACAAATTGCTGGAACCGTTCGTAGTGACTGGTATTTGGAGGTTGGAAGAAGACATCTTCGTCGGAATAGTTGTGAAGTGACATGATTTTTCAGATTTAGACTCAGACGATAACTGATGCTGTAAAGCTTCTACACGAAATATAAAGTAAAATATGCAACCTTCGTGAAATATGACCGTGAAAGTCAAGGTTATGAGCGCTACTTTCCACCACCACTACAAAGTGCGACCTTGACTGATTTGCAATATAAAGAGCATGCTTGTTTCGATATTTAGTTGAGTTTGTTTAGTTCGCGAAAGAAGATCGAGTTCGTAAAAGTGATGGATAATTTATTAAAAAGTATCGAAAAAGTGAAAAACCAAGTGCGAATGAATTCGGGGGAAGTTGTTAGTTCTGTGAATGCAAACGCTAAACAAACTGCACCGTATCCAATATTAATACATTGCAGAAGTTATCCTCTAAACAAATCGCGAAGCAAGTTTGTAGCGGTTGGTCTGTCAAGTTATACACCGCATTGGCCTGTAGTGCAACTGTATGGTTGTAAAAATGACTGGACAAGTTTCAACGAAGAAGAATGGAAAGTGTTCTTGGCGAATCAAGGGGTGATAACAAACTATTTCTTTTCAAGAGATTTTGAAGTTCAACCCGTAAGCATAAGTCCTTCAAAAACAATTTCCTTCCAAACTGTTGCAAAAACAAAAGTGATAATCATACAGGACCAGGGTGCATCTGAAATTTATTTGGGATTGGAGTCTCTTGTGGAATTATGGGAACTCCTAGCTTTAATTGATTGTCGATTGGATCTGTTAAAAGGTTTGGAGTTTGAAAAGTTTTACACAAGCGTTATCAAAGGGGTTGCCTGTATGTCTGGCGACATAAAAAGCAACATTCATAGCGTATTGATGAATTTAAATATAAAGTCTGAAAATGTTGTGTGTATGTTGGAGATGTTAAAATTTGGTGAACAAATAATTACATGTGACGTTGAATTTGAAAACTTTGCAAATAAGATTAATTAACAAAAGGTGTCAGAATGTGGATGGTATACTCTGCAGCATCGCGTCCTGCGGCTACAGATTTACACACAGCAGTTATAAGTCTTCAGAGTTTGCTTCAAGACTTGGCATTCGATGCTGGACACGAAAGCGTGTATGGGTTTGAACGATTCGGAACTATCAGCGAGCTTGAGGAGTTAGAAAAAAAATATCAGAAGGGTATCAAGTTATGTCGGAAATTTTTGGAGAACCGTATATGTGGAAAGCTCCTTCTGGAGAGTTTAATCGATATTGATTTAGAGGAGTTTACTGCTGAAGTTGAAATATTTGTGGGTAAACATTAAAACCTGATATATAACGATCAGTTGAAGAGCAGGCAATCATTACGTGAAAGTTCTATAAGGTGTTGAGATGCCGATCGATAAATTTGGAAGACACTTGCATAGTCATCATGACCCTCAAATTTTTCTTGCAGAAATGGGTGAGGCGGAATTAAGAAGCGAATCTAATTTATTATTACTGGCTCTTAGGACCGATGAGAACGGCAATTTTGTTTTTCTTGGAGATGAAGCTAAAGGCGACAGACGCGTGTATAAGTGTCCAATAAGGGGAACCATTACAAATGTAAGAATCTCGGTGAAGGAAGTTAAACTTTATATTAACGACAAAGAAATTAAGTACACTGATTTGGTTGGAGTAGACCTAAAGGTAGACGATGAGATTACAGCTATATATAATATAAAGAATAGCTACCAAGCGCTGATGTTGACGTTAACTTTGCAAAGCCCCCTTATAGTGCATGCATAAATGCCATAAAATGGTTCGCCAAGTGAAGTTTGATATGTCAAAAAATAAAATCCACAATATGATAGTATGGAGTTTCGCATATCGGCAAAGTAGAATTAAGTTTTGGGAATTTGTAGCTGTAGATCGATGTAGATTTCAAAGAAGAATTGAAGATACACATAAAACGCTTGTGAAAGTTTTAAGTTTGAACCATAGAAATAAGATATACTTAGAACGCTTTGCATAATTTTATAAAGAAATTAAAATGTATTACTATTAATAATGTTGATGACTTGTAGTATGTTAGAAATGTTTTTGCATTACAATGTATTATTAACGAATATATCTATCGTTTTAACGAAACCTGTATTTTATTAAATAAAACTAGTAAGTACATAAAAAAATTTATTTGAAAATTATTGCATTACATAGTGTTCGTATAAAATATAAACATTAGACAATGCACAATAACATAGTGGTTTCACATGATACATGCAAGATGGTTTTGATGCACTCAGTGCTGGTCGTTCTTCAATTTCAATTATATGTTTATCGATGAAACTTCTTAAAAATGTAGCTTTTTCATGTCCCTTTACGTAGACTACGTCAGCATCTCGAACAAGTCGCATCAAAATTTTTGGAAATAAGAAAACAGGCGTGAATCCTTCATCCCAATTAATACAGTGATGATTTTTCATCAACCAGTTAGCTTTTTGTTGTAAATTTTGGAGTAACGCAGAAAAATGAAACGGAGCTCTAAAAATGTAATGTGAAATGGTGTTTCCATCGTATGCAGCTAATTCTTTTGGTGAAAATTTTTTTTCGGAAATCATGAAACCTTGGAGATCTATTATAACAAACATGTTGTTGCTCCTAAGGCACTGATTAAACTAACCATTTGGTTTTAATCTTACAGCTGTTTAACTGCTTTTGTTAGCGCGTTGTATGTAAACACGCGATCGTGCAAAACCAGGCAATACGCTATTGTATCGGCAGCCATGTTGACTGCCGTTTCAAATTCGAGTCTAAACACAACAGCATTAGCTTGTAAGTAATCCTTTTGATTCGAACAATCCACAACAATCAGAGGAGCAATCTTTTTAAAATCTTCTAGGGATAATAGAGGTTCGTTATGTTTGTTATAGTATGTTGATTGGAAGTGTGAATACATTTCGTATAGAGTTGCATAATGATTATTTGCGAAATCGATATTCAAATTATCGTATGGATACCTATCTGTGTTTAAGTAAACTCGAAGATTTGTAATATTACAATTATCAAATTCGCTCATCTTTTTGTCAATTTTTCCAGAACGATTTGTCTGGAAACCCAGTATAACTTGTCGCGGAGTCTGTAATTTTGTACTGGTGGCAATCGCATGAGAATGTTGCGTAACTTGATTTAGTCCTGAGATTATATGAAGTTGCCAACTTCTAAACGGTACTTGGGTGTCGATATTTTTATCTATGTATTTTGTTAGAGCTAATTCTTGAGCAAGGCCTGCTGTAATATGGGGAACTTTCCAATAAAGTTTTTCAATTGTGACTTTGACAGCTTCATCTATATTTGGGCTATATATCGCATCGTTATCTGTATTACTTCGAATTAACACCAATTCTTGCCTAATATTTAGTACCACTTTTCCGTAATCCTCCGCAAAGCCCAACAGCATGCTGAGGGGTATGCAAACGTTAAAATTACCAGATGCATCAACTATGTTGCTTGTTGCGTTGGGAAGCCATCCAGCGTTTTGAAGCTTTTTAATATCGTTAGAACTGTAGGAAACATAACCTTTCATAGTAGATGTTATACCAGGTTTCGTTACCGAATCAACTACAACGCCATTCATTTCATAGCGAATTTCGCTAAATAGGTGGGTAACTCCATTGTTAACAAATGTAGCGTTTGTAGCCCCTCCAGCTGTTTTTAACAATTTTCCTTGTATATACAGGTAACTTAAACCGGGTAGTGTTGACATATCTTCTTGAATCGGAATCCGGATTTCGTCATTATTTTCAAAGCGATTCGTATAGGGTTGATGGGTATGTATTTGATTGCTAACAATTGAATTGTCAACAAGAACTTTTTCACTAATATTTAAAATACTCATTGTAACACTTGAAAACCTAACGATTTAAGAAATGCTTTATTCTTCTTTGTCAACTGATCGGCTGACGACCTCTTACTGACTGCGGAACGTTTGGTATGTCTCATGTTATATCCTTTTGGAGCTGTAGATGATGTGTCTGAGCTAAAATTGCGGTAAGTGGTGTTGAATCTGAAACCCATTATAGCTTCTTCAAATGCAAACTGACCGTCACCGTTTCTGAACTGAAACTAACAGGAACATCCTCTTGGTCGAGTATTTTAATTGTTATGTTGGTAATTATTTTAGTGCTGATTGGAAGATAAATGACTGGATTTGGAGACGCAACTATTTTGTATCCAGACGGTACAGTAGGAAAAAATTGATGAATTATATGACCTGCTTCCCCATTCTTATAAGATCCCAACGATATATTGCAATGTATTAATATGGAATTTATTTTCATTATCTTAGTTATATTTTCAGACGAATGCCACACATTGGGTTTATATTTTTGAGGTAGAAATCCTAGTAAATCTCCTATCGAGTTATCCGCAGTGAAGTCTATTTCGTGCGACGACTTAATCATCGTTTTCAACGTGCTGTTACTACCTTTTATTAAAACGTATTCTCGGTTAGCTGGATTCAGGCTAGTTTGTATGTAGTCGTTGATGTCGTTAATTTCATAAGCTCCTTGGGGTATCACAATATCCTCCCGCCCAGTAAGTTTGAAGACGTTCTTCGGTGGTGATATATTGGGAATAGAATTGTACGACTCAAAACTAAGTAAACCCATTACATATTCGCTGTCTTCTTCCAAAAAAAGTGGTGGATTGAAATCTGCACTTAATACTGACGAGTTACCGGTAAGAGTAAAAATGGTGGACATTCTGAAGTACTTTATTCAAGAACTCAAAGCGCACTGCAGGTACATGTCAGTTTACGTAGCTATATAAAAACTGCAAACACAGATGACCGCAATTGTAGGAATTTAGGTTCTGATATCTATCAAAGTTGTACGCGATGTTATTCTTGCTACCGTCGCTGCGAAAGTATTTTATTAATTCAAGAGGAGGTTTCAAATGTCCTATGCTGTCGAAGTATGTTACGTTTTCACTACGCTTCACGTATGCAGTCCAATGGGTGCCAGGACCTATTTTATCGTCGAGATTTACGATACCGCATTCGTTCTCATAAATTCTAGATGGCAAAGCATTACGCATGAATACTCCTCTAAAATTCGGAATTTTTAATATTTTAGCATACTTCGCTAAATCGACGTTTGTTAACGCTCGTCGCGGTAGCTTTACAGTTAGTTTTTTGGTTGGTAGGGCCTTAAATATAATCCAAATCCTCTTTTGTACGGTCCCAAATGCAGACCTTTTCCAAGAGCAACCGACTCCATCGCTTTATTATGTCGCTCCTTTTCTTTAAGGTCCTTTGCAGCAGATTTAGCATCTCCCACTGCTTTGGCGATTGCTGCAGCTCCACCTCCTAAGGATCCTAGGGCGCTTAAAGCGGCAAATATTGGTATGAGGGGTAAAATACCACCAGTTTTAGGGATTTTGATTATTCTAGTTTTTGGCTGAGCAATTTTACTTTTTTTAATGGTTGCTAAAGCTAGCTTTGCAGCTTTCATTACATCGTATCCTTTATTACCTTTAATACGGTTTCGCGCACCCGTGACCGCACCGGTAAAGCTAATAACTCCGCCAGAACGTTTTTGTCTCACTTTTTTTGAACTTCTCTTTTTACGTAGAGCACCCATTCCTAGTTTGGTTTTTCCTTTCATAATACCTGTTATGGTTAGTGCTGCGGCTTTTTCTCCAAATTTAGCGTCTTTTGAACGAAAACGTTGCCACGCCTTTTCGGAAAGTATCTTGTCAGCTTCGTGTCGTTTCTGAAGATCTTGATGTTGAGAATATGCGATATCGTGCTCTTTGCACGCTTCGTCTAGCGGATTAATTCCCTGATCTCCCCTAGCAAGTCTTTTCTTTAAGCGAGTACCTGGACCACAAAACTTATATCCAGGCACATGTAGTTCCACTGGCAAATTATTTATAAGCGTATTTAAAACACCACAACCTTTCCTTCTCACGGTTCGTCGACGAATACCTGGTTTGTGCTCGTAAACTCTCATATTAAACTATTGCGATCGATTGCAAAGTTTGAACTGCAAACATTTCTTTAAAACTTGTTCTTATATATAACTTGATCACTGTTTAGGTTTAGCTTAGTGTTTAGCGAGTGTACTGGAGAGAAAGGTGTCGAAATGAAAAGGATTACAATTGAAAAACAAAATGTAACCCTACCGATCGTAAATCACGATGCTAAGTCATTGGTAAAACCATTTCAAAGGCATAGTGTTTTACTAGGGAAGAATTGTAAAAGAGGGCTTGTCGTGGGCAGCTCAGCCAGCGGTAAAACAAGCGTGATGGTTACTTTGATAGAACACCCTAACGGCCTACGATTTGAAAATGTTTATTTATATTGTAAGACGCTAGATCAGCCTAAGTATGCATATCTTAAGAACTTATTAACTCCGATAAAAGAAATTGGTTACGAGGAATACGAAGATGGGGCTGCAGTCCCACAACCTATGAACGCAAAACCCAATTCTGTAATTGTTTTTGACGATGTGGTCGGAGAAAATCAAAATATAATTGAAAATTACTATTGTTTCGGACGTCATAGAAATATCGACTGCTTTTACCTATGTCAAACGTATTCATCGATTCCCAAACAACTCATTAGAGACAATGCTAATCTGATTGTAGTATTTCAACAAGATAAAACAAATCTCAAACACATTTACGACGACCACGTCATTGTGGACATGTCGTTCGATCAGTTAAAGGAATTGTGCTCTATTTGTTGGCAGGAGGACTACGGGTTTTTAGTTATAGATAAAGATAGTGCAATAAATTCTGGAAGATACCGGAAAGGCTTTGATTGCTATTTCCACATAAATAATTAAAACTTACTTCAAACTGTTAGTGGTTGGCGAACAACTGTAAACGCAAGATGGATAAACGTTTAGTTGTCGAACTGCTTAAAACGAGAAAAGCCGTAAAAAGGAAATATCAAAGTTTAAGGTCAGACATTGCTCAATCGCAGTTACAGTTGGCGGAACAATTAAAACCAATTTCCCAACCCCTTCAGGATCTAATATCAACTCTAAAAACTGAAAGAGTAGATACTCCTGATATAAAAAGTAAATTTGAGCATGCGACCTCTCCACCCAAGCCTATTATTCCCCAACCAAATTTTCTAAAGTTAGAGGACATTGGAGAAATTGCACCAGAAACAGAATTACAGGATCATGTAGAATCAGAACAAACCGCAGAAGATGCAGTCCATGAAGAAAGCATCCGGGAAGCTAATAAAACCGTACCAAACATTACATTATTGGTGACTCCTCCGACAAGATTTGAACACGGAACCCTCCCGACGTAAGATTCCTGAGATTTTCAAACAGAATTCAGAATTTCAAAACCTTCACAAACCGCAACATTCAGCTGCTACATCGCCACAGACCTTCGGATCTTCAAGACTCCACTGAATTACAAGATAAGTAACGCTTATTATATATGGCTTTCAAAACCACACAACATGCATAATTTAATGACAGACTGTGCTGTTAGAAGAGTGTTTGAACGAGTTTATGATAATCGATCTATAATGTTCGACTCAGACATTCGTGAATCATCCATTCTTCCACAAACCATCACTCCATCCCACTTCATCACAATCAAACATCCAACCAATCTCTCAATCATCTCTCTCAAACAAATCACAACTAATCATACATCCTAATCAACTTTCCAATCTTCTTTCTTCTGAACTTAACAACTACCAATCGCCTTCTACGGTAGAAGTATATGTTAATGCTCAAGAAAATTTCTTCTAACTCACTCTCTTTACAATCTTTATCACCTAACATTACATTGTTCTACATTAACACCCCTATTAAACATAATATAGTGCATCGAATTAAAACTAACGGTCCGCCAATAAGTGCAAAGGGTCGAAGACTTAACCCAACACAATTACTGTTTTTAGAAAAGCATCTGCATGAACTGTTACGTGCTGGAATCATCGAGCAGGCAGACAGTCCTTGGAGTAAACCTGATGGCAGCTATCGTGTCTGTGGCGATTACAGGCAGCTGAATGCGGTAACAGTTCCGGATACCTATCCAATTCCCTTCAGAAAGCATACTTCCAAATTCCTTTGCATCCAGATGATATGGACAAGACTTAATTTTGGCTTAAGAAACGCTCCTTTTTCCTGGTCCAGATTCGTCCAGAAGATTCTTACAGGGATGTATTACATTTATTTTTACCTAGACGATATATTAATTTTTAACCGCGTCAGAACATTTGCGTCATGTAAAAATGGTTTTTGAACGTTTGAATACATACAGACTTTTGTTGAACGTTGATAAATGTTTTTTGGGGTTAGTCAATTAGATTATTTGGGGGACAAGGTTTCATCTCAAGGCATTCTGCCACAAGACTCAACTTTTTGTTTATGCACATTTTTTTCCCTTTTTGTTCTGTTTTTTTAGTGAACTGAACTTTTTCGACTCTGCTCTTAGAACCTCAAGAATTGGACACACACCTGAAAAAACTAGAAGCAACTTCAAGCTAATTTAATTTTCTATAATGTTCAATTAGTTACGTTACTTGTATTGTTTTTAAAAAAGATCAGAAGTTTTTGTAGCTAAGATAGCATGCGCCTCACGTTTGCTACGTAGTTTTTTTTCTTCTGCAAAAGGGGGGGTATTAATGTAGCAGCCTTGGTCAATTGTATTGTAACTTAGCGACTTGGTTGCTATTTACATATAATAAAAACATTCATAAAAACAATTTCATCAAAATTATTTGTAAAGTGAAAACTTCATTAAAACTTTCTCCTCTAAAATCAGTGTTTTATTCACAACTACGAACCCAAACATTACATTACAGTACAGCAAATGATGCAGTCTCAAGTTTTGGACCAGTTCTTAGAGCAGTATGACGGATTAGCTAGGCAATATATCGAAAACATGATACATGACACACAGGACGAATTTGATATGCACTACGGAGTACGATGGGATCTTGAGAACAATAAATTTTCTACAGGCAATAAAGAATTAGACTTTGATGGGGAAGACATGGTCATAATGGATGGCGCAAATAGGGTGGTTTACAAAGGAACGCCTAGAATGTATGAGTTAATGTTTAAAAAGAAACCCATAGGTTACAGTAAAGCTGACGAAGACAATTATAAAGATATCGTTAATCGGTCTGCAGCCAACCGACAAAATTACAATCCCAACGATCGAATAAGTGGTAATGCAGGGCAAAAGTACAAAAACGTTGTTCGCCTTTTAGTTGAACCCAAGCGACGAGGTAAAGGACTCCTAAATTTAAATAACAAGCAGATTGAATTTGTTCCCTGGAAAAATCCGAACACGTTAGTAAACAGATTACAGATTTTAATAGCCTCACAGTTGGCAGGTCATACCGGTCATAATAACGAAATTCTTAGTATCATTGACGCTTTAAAAACAGAAAAAATTATTAAATAAACAAACCGATGGTTAAATAGAGATCCAAGCTTGACTTCTAATCACATAGCTACGAAATGCCGATCGATAAGTTTGGAAGACACTTACACGATTCTCGTTATAGAGCCTATCCCACTCATGTTTTGTTTAAAGTCAAAAATATATCGGAATTGTATTACGAAGTCCCTCTACACATCGTTGGATCGAAAACTGACAAAGCGGGATTTTTCAAACTCGGAAAGGGGCAAACAGAATACATATTTCCGCTAACGTCGGCTGTTGTTTTACAAACAAATAAATCTATAGAAAACGTGGAAGTGTATCTCAACAATGTTCATGTAACTAATCTGATCGGTCAAACATTGAAACGTGGAGATGCTTTCCGACTTAAGCTTCCCAATGGTGGAAAGGATGTTCTCATGTCGATGCAGTTAGTTCTTAAATGTTCACTGCAACAGGAAAAGGTTCCAGTCTAACATGAACGTTAAACATGAAGTTGTCGAAGAATTGCACAAGCCAGCTAGAAAAAATTTTAAGCGGCGACGCGTGATTGTCAAGGGAATAAACGATTTATTCCAAGCTGACTTGGTAGAAATGATACCCTACGCAAAACTTAACCAGGGGTACCGATACATTTTAGTTGTGATCAACGCATTTTCCAAATACGTTTGGGCATACCCCGTCAAGCGAAAGACGGGCCAAGCAGTTACCGAAGCTATGAAGAAAGCGCTTAATGCTGCAACACAAAAGCCTAAAAATTTGCAACAGATATGGGAAAAGAGTTTTATAATGTTGAATTTCAAAATTTGATGAAGAAATTCGGCATAAACCATTACAGTAGTTATTCAAATCTAAAAAGTAGCATAGTTGAGCGATGTAATAGAACTCTAAAAAATATGATGTGGAAGCAGTTCAGCTTTCAGGGAACCTACAAATGGTTAGATCTTTTACCAAAAATCGTAAAAGAGTATAATTCAAAGAAACACAGCACAACGGGGTTTAAGCCAAAAGATGTTAGTAACAAAAACGCGCCTCAAATTTTACAATCTGTATACAGTCATACTAAAACGGTAGATCCTAAGAAACAAAAATTTCACTTGGGCGATCATGTTCGGGTGAGCAAATATAGAGCAGCATTTGCCAAAGGATATACACCCAGCTGGAGCAACGAAATATTTAAAATTGCAAAAGTTCGTCTTACTAACCCAACAACCGACATATTGGAAGATGAAACTAAGCAACAAATAAAAGGAGGATTTTACGAGTACGAATTGCAGAAAACTAAACACCCAGATATATTCCTAGTGGAAAAAGTGGTTCGGAGAAAAGGAAATCAACTGTTCGTTAAATGGTTAGGTTTTGATAATAAACATAATTCATGGATATCTAAAACAGATCTTGTATAATTTTCTTGAACTGTAATTATGATGAAATAAAATAATTTTTAATATGTATTTAGTTTAATTATGTTGCTATACAAACGTGTTTGTTCTTTAGATTGTCATTTACAAATAATTGATATTAAATAGACTTCAACGAAGTCACGTAAAATATAAACATTTTTCACACATTCTTTAGTTGTTTTACTCTATTATAATATATACACATATAAATAATGCTAATACAATCTACTTAAAAACTACAAAGCGCAAGAAAATATGACTAATAACGTACAAGAAAGTTTCTGTAAACGTTGATTATAGGACTTCTGCTTTAAAGTAATGGCCAGTACTGCTATTTCAACATAAAACATATTTGAAATTTAGTCGCGATCTGCTGCTAGCAATAGTTCTACCAAATCGTTTAGTCCGCTGTTTGAGTCGTCATTGTCAAACATGGGTATGTCTTTGTGACCCCACGCCAAAGTTTTGGTAGAACCGGGAATAATGAAACGTTTATCGGCGGCGGACGAAAGCGCAACCTTATTCACCACCATCTCGGTGTACATATTGTGCAAGCGTGATCTAAACACAAACATTTTGCAAAATACCGCACCACGCTTATTTTCAGCAACCTCTTGATACATTTGCGTGGTAAGGTATTTCTTTACAGCACTTTTTTTAATACCTTTAGCCTTCCTATCCAATTCTCCACCAACGCTCACACAATACGTTTTTGCACCGACTCCATAAAAGCTTTGGATGGGTACTCCAGCGTATTCATCTTTCATTTTTCCGACAACAGACTCGGTCTGGGGGATTCCATAAAGATTATTTTTAAAATTCGAAGTGTCGTACTGGTCAAGATGCTGTTTCATGTCATCGTAGAAATTGTCTGTAAAAATCTCTAATACAAGGGAGTCAGTATCTGTGTATAGTAAATAAACTTTATTGCCATAGTGCGTTTTCAAAAAATTGTAAAAAAAATCATACATAACGGTTTTTGAAATATCTAGAACCGAGAAACCAACATAGCACGGTTTGTTGTAAAGAACTGAAGTTCTGTTCATTTCAACTGCAATTAAATTATCAGAAAAAACCACATTCCTTTTATAGTTTGATTTTGCGATTAAATTTTCAGCTCCGAGTTTGTTACCAATCTTTTCCCAATGGCTAACCAACTTGACATTAACCCTTTTGTCCACATTTTCCATGGTTTTTCCGAAAATCGAATTTATAAATCCCTTAAATAAATTCCTGTCAAATGTATTTGTTGATTGGTTACGCAATTCCGTGTTAAGGTCAATGTATGACCTCAACCAGGGGGATTGCGTAAATTTCAATATTCTATGAACCTTTTTCAATTTCAAACCCGCTTCTAAACATTGTTTTAAATTTCGATAATGAATGACATACTTTGTTTTGTCAAATAAATTTGGAATAAGTTTTGCACACTTAAATTTTCCGTTTGGTGGCACCATAAGCTGAGGACAAAAAGGTAAATCATTGTGGTAGTCGTGTAAATTTTGTGGGTAGTGCAAGTCAACTTCCAACACGTAACCGGTGTCGGATTCGTCGGAAATTTGGAAAACATCAAAATTTTCAATTTCAACCTCGGTTAACCAACCAAAATCGCCTTTTGGCAAATACTGGCGCATTGCGTAGCCATAAAGATTGGTAGCATCTAAATACATTATAAAAGAAGGGGGTTTCGCGGAATCGTAATTTTCAACAAATTTATTGTTGGCAATAGCCTTTCTACTAACACAAGTACTTACTCCTCCGCGAATAGCCTTTCTGAAAAAGTGAAGCATGTCCATATCCGTCAGTAGTTCTAACTCTACACTGCTGAATTTTAACATAGCATCCCAACTCAACCCGGGAGCTGTGTAGTAGTGTGCAGGATCTAATTTATAGTGATGAATGCATAAAGATCGAAAATTTTCAAAAACGTCAGCTAAAATTAATACGTCTGATTTTAAATATACGTCCGAGTAGTCGCCTAAAGTTTTGCAATTAAAAATCGTCCAGACTTCAACCGCGCGCTCGTAATCGGGTTGTGACACATCCTCTTCGTTTAAAGAATCGTAAAACTCGAGCATGGTGGGCAGAGTGGTTCGATCTAATTTTGAAAAGGAGTTGACATAGGAGTACGGAAACACGCCTTTCTGTCTCATCGGGTTAAATTTGATGCCAGTGCCAAATTGTTTTTGAATTTCAACGCACTGATTCGAAGATAAATTTTCCACTAAATTCGACAAAGAAGCGCTCATAAATCGAAAACTATCCAAAAATCTTATATGCATATTAATTTTGACTTTTTTTCCCTCGTTAGTGATAATTTCATCAACTTCCAAATGTTTGTCAAAAGATATGTATTTCTCTGTATTTTGAGGTATAACGTCTATAGTTTCATTGTTTAAAGCAAGTTGCTTTACAAATAAATGGGAATCATAATTTAAATTATGGAAAAAGACTGGAATAAAGTTTGGAACATTGTAATTTAGGTTACATATGGAATGAGCAGCGCCCCGATAGTCTCCAGTCAAATGGTCATGGTCTTTCACTTTGTCGTCTCCGTCTTTGAAAGGTTGGTCGCATATATGACATGAAATAGCATCATTAAAATTTTGTAATTCTCTTGCGCTCAAAAGCTTCATCGGTATAATGTGCTTTAAGTGTTTCGAGTATAAATTTTAAACGTCCCATTCCAAACACTCAATGAACACTTGCACTGCGTTTTCTCCGCGATAAATTTCGAATTTAGAAAATCTTTCATCATACGAACACTTGATAAAATATGCGAATGAATACGGCCTATGCTCGCACGTCGCTACAGTTACGGAGGTTGTAGGATCAGGATCTGCCGGCGCAAGAGGCTTTAAGAAAGTTTCGAAATCCGCGTAAATCACAAAAGGAACTATTAGCTGTTTTTGATAATTATTAAATTTTAAAATATTTTGAGGGACTGTGTTTCCTAATTTGTCTGTGACCAAGTCTGTTGTAGGCAATTTGGTATAGATATAGCTGCAGTCGAACCGATGATGCATCGCAAGGTGTTGTTCGGTACGGAAATAATGCAAGCATCCGTCACAAAAGTGTTTTCTACCGTCTCTAGACGTAATTTGCCGCGAAACCAACCTAGAAAAATCCTTAATCCAGCAGTAGTGACTGTTACCCGAGTCATCAGTAATAAGCAATAAATTAATATGTACACGCTTCTTGCGATGACTGTAATACAGAGGTCCCACAATTTCGTATTTCACAACATTGTTTTCGAAAATTTTTTCAAATCCGTATACATTTATAGAAAGTTGGGGATTGTATTTTTCAAATTTTTCAATGTCGCCTAATTTAACAGGAAACTCAATATCTTTAAATACCAACAATTCGCGACAATCAGGATAAGAGCTGACTCTGTTGGAGGGGCCTGCAGGTTCGCAAATTGCTGAAATTACAGCCCAACTGAAACAGTGCTCATCCTGATTTTGAACGTTTACTACTGCTTTCTTGTACTCTATTTGTTTCGGTAGCGGAATATAGGAGGAAGCTCGAAGCGGATTGAATTTGTTGATATTTACATCTACGTATAAAATCTGCTTCAGCGCCCAACCTGCAAATAAATTGCATCGTGTCAATATAGTAACAAGATAATAAAATGCAAACATTACCTGACTCACGCTCCTGAAACTCTGCCACCTTCTTCTCCAGTACTGCGGCCAAATTATCATATAAAGCACTCAAATCAGTTGCGCGCGTTGAGATCACATTTTTTGTCATTGATGATTTTATATCTTCCAATTGCTTACTTTCCAAAACAAACAACCCAAAAAGCTCAAAATGCATTTTCACGCTAGTAAATTTTGCCATCTGCCTTTCGATCAGCGGCAAAATTTTACTTTTAATTTCGCTCATAAAATCCACAACCTTTATATGAACCTTTTCCGCAGACACTCTGTACGTCACGATTCGGGACTTGAAGGCGGATTGTAACACCACCACGCCATCTGCAAGGTCTGCTATGCCCGATCGCGTCGTGTGACGATTGCTCCTTAGATGGCCAACGTAGGACGATCTGACAACGTTTTCGTCACACACGGGACAGTATCGCGTAGGCGGCGGTGGTGGAACCTCTGTAAAAGTTAAAATTATTATAGTATGCATATTTAAAACGTTTTCAGTTTATCTCACCAGTTGGGGGATTTTTCTTAATTTTTTTAGTGGCTGTGGGTCCTTCGCCGTTACTGGCCGTCGCAACCTTTACGGAGCAGCCTGAAACAGAAATATTTTTTGTTTGTAATGTAGACATGCGGTTTGCATGAAATGTGCTTACCGCTTGTAAAGGGCAGGTTCGCAGTTGCACGGCAGCTCTCCCTTCGATGGCGATACAGCGCATCCGATCTGGCGAAGGACTGTCTACACCCGTCGCACCTGAACATACTAAAACGTTTTGCCTTTGGACTAAAGTTAAATAGGTCCTTAGCAAACCTATAGCGAGCGTATTTACGCAATATGGTTTATATCTAAACTCGCTGTAGACACCCAGTTGGCACGACGGGGACGTTGGACCGCCAACCTGGAGAGGAGGGTCTAGGTTATGTGTTAGTGTGGGACTTACAGTTAGTAAACCGGAAATTACGGGTGGCGAGATAAATAAGCAATTGTTTTCAGCTTTCCTTCTATCACTTTGAACCACCTGAGTTTTTGCCTTATGGCAGATAAACGAAGACGTTCCAGATCTCGCAACTGGCTCAGGGTGCTCGGATAGCTCCACGTCTGCTTTATAGTTATAACCTTTTGAAGGCGGTTAAGTTTTTCGTCGATCTTAACTAGGCGAGTTTTTATAACTTTAATTTCCGCCTTCAAGGTTTCTATACGAAGTACTTTCTTATCTATCGCGCCAACCATACTATCAGAAAATAAATTAAGAGAACTTGGTGGTGTTGCCGTTGGAGAAGACTGTGAAGTTCCATCGGCACCATCACCAAATAGTTCTAAAATAATTGCGTCAGCTGCTGTTGTAGGCGTAGTGACTCCGCGAAGTACAACCTCTAAAGCTTCACCTGCAGAATGCATGCTAACATTTGCAGGATTTTGTGAATGTATAATTTGCAAGCTTTCATTAGCGATCGAACTTTCAACAATTTGGATGCTTTCAAACATTTCCCTAAATCTTGTAGAACATAAATTATTAATGTCCTCCGAATTAAAATTTGTCGCGACACTACAAATTTCTTTGTTGGACTCAACTTCCAAGCTACCCCGACGTTTTGGAGTTAAAAAATCAATCTCCGAATTCATACTAGCCATATCTAAATTATCATTGGAGTTAAAATTTGTAGCGTCACTAAAAATTTCTATGCAGGGGCTAACTTCTGAACTGCCTCTGCATCTTGGAGTTGGAAACTCTATCTCAGGACTAATACATAAATCAACTATGTCAATTTGAGTGCTAGTTGCTGAAATTTCATTTTCATTAAAAATTACTTTACTGTCCGGAACATTCACAAAGTCTTTTGCAACAGTCCGCGAAGTGCTAGCAACAGGATTGTTTGTTGCAGCTACATAGTGATTAAAATCAAACCGTGAAGCGGGATTTTTTAAATTTTTGTTTAATAAGTAATTCCGCAAAATACTGCTGCCTTCAACCTTCTCGTCTTCAGCGATATTCTTCACTTCTGAACGTTGAAGGCAGCGGGGTTGATTAAAAGCGTTTTTTACTTCGTGGTTTGTACCTTCTTCAAAGAGAGCTTAGACCACCTAGGGCGGGCACCTCCTTCAAGATGGTCACAACGTAACACTACACCATCACAGAGCTGACACGTACGCGAATTAGCCGACATTGTACAAATCAAGTGCACCGAACGAATGCTGACTTGGAACTGAACGCTTATGAAATTTATACCTTGATCTTGCAAACCTTGGCCTTGTCGTTGGCCGTCTAGACTTTGGAATGTGGTCAACCTTGGCCTTGACCACTTGGGTAACCGACCTTAAACTTATCTATCCCAAATAATTTTTTGACATCTATCCCAAATAATTTTTTGACATCTATTCCAAATAATTTTTTGACATCTATCCCAAATAATTTTTTGACATCTATCCCTAATAATTTTTGACATCTATCCCAAATAATTTTTTGACATCTATCCCAAATAATTTTTTGACATCCATCCCAAATAATTTTTTCAAAAAAAAAAAAAAAGAAAAAAAAAAAAAAAAGTTAGGTTAGGTTAGGTTAGATGCAATTTTCCAAGGTTAGGTTAGGTTAGATGCAATTTTCCAAGGTTAGGTTAGATACAATTTTTCAAGGTTAGGTTAGGTTAGGTTAGATGCAATTTTTCAAGGTTAGGTTAGGTTAGATGCAATTTTTCAAGGTTAGGTTAGATGCAATTTCAAGGTCAAAAAACCGGTTTTCAAGGTCATCCCGCAAAAAAAATTCCAGCTGGACCAGCTCAGTTGAAGACCACGATAGTTACTTTTCGGCTAAATCACTGTCTGGTCTGCCATAGTGTTTTGCAAACATACGTACAAGATTTACCAAACGTTTTCTCCACTCCAGGCCTTGAGTTCAAGGTCAAGGCCGCCCCCACTCTTACCCCCACCCCTAGCCTTGAGTTCAAGGTCAAGGTCATATTCCAAGGCTACCCCCACCCTAGATCTCCAAGGTTACCCCTTCCCACCACTTTGTAAGTATTCAACACCGAGGAGCTCATTTCACATCAAACGTTCACCACGTGCACATCGTGATAATGTTGTTCAAAGTGAGTTTCGGCAGTGAAATGTGTAAAGTTGCATATCTATGTGGGCAGCGCGACTCTGCACTTTCGGAGGATGCAATAAACGTCAACGACGACGATAGGTTGCAAGTCGTTCCTCCGCACATTGCAGAACTTCTACAACAAATTGTGCCGCCTACGGGGTGTCTCTTTAGATACTTCTTGCTGACGGAGGATGGTGTCGGATGGATCATCGTAACCCGCGATGGGTCACATTTCCCCATCAGTAACGAGGACGCCGAAGTTTTCCTAGCAATGCCTAGGGAAATATTTGAAACCGAAACGGTGAAGATAATGCCGACACCAACAATAAAAACGTTCTGGGCGTAGCTTATAGGTTAGTTTAAGTTGTATAAATAGTTAGTTTAAGTTGTATAAATAGTTAGTTTAAGTAATGTATAATAGTAATAAGATTAATGTATGTTATATATAATACTTTGTGAAATAAATTATAAAACATTTCTTTTTTTATTCTTCAAATAAAACACATTATAATTTAAAAAATATTAAGAGTTAGACAAAAAAATACATGAAGCATTTGTTACATATTTTATTAGCACATGCTGCGTACATATCTGATTACACTTACTTTTTAAATTTTTATACAACCCAAGCTTGCACACTCACAGTAAAACTTCGTAAACTGTTCTAAGCCAACCAATGCACAATTGCGAATTTATAGGTGCGCCCCTTGAGCCTTGAGTTGAAGGTTGAGGTCACACCATACCGTAACCTCGATTTCAAAATCAAGGCTGCCTTGCCCTCCCCTCCCTCAATATTCTGCATTACCCTCTTATATATGACTTTTTACAGTGTTCCAATAATAGTTGCAAAATGAATATCTCCGAAACAGAACGCGTAGAGCTTATGCACAGAGCTGCAATAGGGGTACTACTAATGCATCCTGAGTATGCAACGTACCCTATGGAATTGTGGTACCAGTCGCCGAACGCTTCAATGAAGCAGTTATTCGACGTGCTTGAGGGTACGTTGTTCGCAAAAGTTTATGTGGAGAGTGCAGAGAAGAAGCTGTACGTCTGCATCTGTAAGTATTTTTTTTCGCAACCTTTAAGAAATTCAGTTTTCATATTTTTTTTCAGGTTAAGAAGAACTAAATAAAAATTTAGGTTAGTGCTAGTGTTAGTGTATTAGTTTTAATGTTTGTGTTGCTGTAAATAAACTATTGATATAAAATATTGTTATCTATTTATTCGTACATGTTAAAATCAAAACCCATTACGTCTAGTTTTTCTAAATACTTGACAAAACATAAGTCCTCCTTCCCATCGCTAAAATTCCTAAAGGCTCCGTAAGCTGATGCACAAACACTTTTACACTTTTCAAAATAACTGCTATAAGCTGTGGCACCATCTAGCACACAATTGTCAATTGTAGCTTTATAAAACTGAACATTATCGAACTTTGCGTATGGTAAGTAGCAATCTTTCAAAGTGCAATCCTGTTCGTCTACTATAGCGCAGGTCATGTTTAGAAAGTTTCTTGTATCGCACTCACTTTTCCACGCTATACACCAAGCATCCGTATCGTTCGACCAAGGCTATCTTGTCTATACAGATTCCAAGGCCAAGGTTAACCTGTCTGGGTTCTACAATTTCTTAAGTTCTAAAAACAAAGTATCCGTTGAGCAAGACTGCGCAGAAGCGGTTCAGTCTCATATGCTTAAGGTCAACTATCCGCCACCATGTGTTAGAAGAATCTCAGTTTTCTTCGAGCTATCGCACGAGCAACATGTTATTCCTATACGTCCATGACGACGGAGTGTATCACGTAGATAAAGCTGCTGAAGGTCGTTATTATAATTTTGATGAAGAGCCAACTATAAATCCTGAACTGGTATTTAAATTCCCTAAGATATCTCATCCATTAAACACTACACTAGCAAACTTTTTCCGAAATGAGTCGGGATTCTTTCATTACGATGCCTCCACTCTGTACACCAAGAATCCGTATCAGATGATCTGCTTGGATAGATATCCTGCACTACATAATTTGGAACTTCGCGTTAATGCCTTCGAGAGGTTAAACGAGTTAAAAGCCGCAGCTAAAGAGGTGGGGGAAGTGGATAAGTGTAATTAAAAAGTGTAGTGCCATTTATGTAATATACTCATTCAGTCTTTGTTTGTGTGCGGGTCAACATGATACCTATAAAATTATTAGCAGCCTTAGCAGCTGTCTACAATGGTCATCTGTATGTGATGCAACCATCGAATTGCACTTCGGCATCTATTGCATACGATCGTGATGAGAATAACAGCGTGATTTGGAACAAAATGGATATTGATACCTGGGCTGACATTCCAGTCTTCAAATCGTCTGTCAAGAACTTAACGGAAAATGGTTTCGTAACATTCAAGAT
This sequence comes from Ctenicera cuprea, assembly GCA_958336395.1. Classification (NCBI taxonomy): domain Eukaryota; kingdom Metazoa; phylum Arthropoda; class Insecta; order Coleoptera; family Elateridae; genus Ctenicera; species Ctenicera cuprea. The sequence goes on along the minus strand of OY284491.1, from coordinate 51,606,956 downwards.
TAAATTTAATTTTCCTAAATACACGATAAGTACTAATTGGCAAACTATCGTGACGAACAATAAAAAGCCTAGTATACAAAAAGTTGCTATTCATGGCAATCACTATTGTTGTATTTCTACAATAATTCTCGGAACTATTTTATTACTTAGTTTATCTATGTGTATTATATATTTCTTTATATATTGGTCAATTAATTACAATAACCTACCTTAGTGATCATTATGTATATTTAATTAATAAATATATTTGAATCTATTTTGTGTTTTTTTTTTGGAGCGATGAAGCTGGTGGACGCCGTGGCCGTCGGGTCGGAGTAACCTTGGAGATCTAGGGTTGGGGTAGCCTTGAGAATCTAAGGTGGGGGTAACCTTGAGGATCTAGGGTGGGGTAGCCTTGGAATATGACCTTGACCTTGGGATTCAAGGTTAAAGAGTGGGGGGTGGATCCAGAACTGTCCATATTACTCTACTGATATCGGTTAACAGTTCCAACTGAACTTTTCTATACTTTAACATAGCATCCCAAGTAAAACCGGGCGTCGTAAAGTAGTGGGCAGGGTCAAGTTTATAATTTTGAAGAAAAACCTTCCGAAAATTTTCAAACACGTCAGCTAGAATTAATACATCAGATTTCAAATACACGTCGGAATAATCTCCTAACGTGTCACATCCAAACACTTCCCATACTCGTTGTGCACGCACATAATCGTCCTCAGAAATTTCTTTATCGCGCAACTTATCATAAAACTGTTCACGAGAAGGAAGCACCTGTTCATCTAATTTAGAAAAAGAATTTACATATGAATACGGAAATACACCCTTTTGTCTAATCAAGTTAAATTTAGAACTATCCGGAAAATATTTTCTAATTTCGACACAATCATCGGAGGGAAGGTTCTCAGCTAAGCTGGCCAAAGAGGAGTTTAAAAACCTAAAGCTGTCTACAAAACGCAAACGTAAAAACTCCTTATGAGTCTTACCCCCTTCCCTAATAATTTCGTCCACTAAAAGATATTTACTAAACGAAATATATTTTTCTTTATTCTGCGCTATGACATCAATCTGTCATTTTCTAAAGCCAATTGTTTAACAAAAAGATGACTGTCGTAACCTAAATTATGGAAAAATACGGGGATAAAATTTGGAACTTTAAAATTTAAATTGCACTGAGAATGGGCCGCACCCCGATAACGGCCATCCAAATGAGAATGGTCTCGAACTTTAACATCATCTTCCCAAAAAAGATTTTCACATATAAAACAAACCGTCGCATTTTGAAACTCTAATAGTTCATCACGATCGAGCGGTAACATCGGTTTCGTATTTTTTAAATGATTTTCGTACAAATATCGACAATCATATTCTAATCGTTCCATAAAAACGATAGCAGCATCAGAACCGCGAAAATTTTCTAATTTGGATAGCGAATCATCATGCAAACATTTTATGTAGTACGCAAACGAGTACGGTTCATGTTCAGCCGTTTTAATAGTAAAAGATTTAGAAGGGGAGGGTTCAGCGGTATCAATAGGTTTTAGTAAAGTTTCAAAATCTGCATAAACAACAAACGGAACTTGCAACTGTTTCTGATAATTTTGAAATTTAAGCAAATTTCCAGGCACCTCATTACCTAGTTTATCAATGTAACGTTTTCGTCGCTTCACAACGTTCGAATCACGTTAAATTATTTATTTTTGTTTCGAGTAGCTTCAGGGAGTTGTCCAGGGTTCACCTGGGATACCAGAACCTTTCAAATAATGTACAAATCGGAAACGGGTTAAATTAATATCAATATAATATATATAACTATGTACAATTTATTTAAATATATATATTCACCGGAAAATAAATCAAGTATTTCAACCTGTTGTAAATAAAATAAAATATTAATTTTGTAAACGTTGTTTTGATGCGTCCTGTGGCACCTAATTTTCTGCCGCACTCGGTATGGTACGGTTCTTCGCCGGCCTTCAAATTTATTCCGGACGTCTGGGTAAATTCTCGCGTCAACGACCTTGTTGGTTCAAATTCTGGTGTCTGCGCTTGCTATCGGGCGAACGGCTGGACGGGTTTTAAGCTAAACAAAATTAGTATGTGTTTCCGTCGTGCATTCTGTATCAATACAGGACGAATAAATTCGGGAACAGTTCATAAGTGACGCTAAACGTTTTAACGGTAGTTTCTGACTTTGAAACAAACGGTTACCAATATAGGATAAGGTAGCGACCTCGCCTTTCAAACAGTAAGTAAACAACAATATGCTAGTTTTAAAATACTTTTCACTAAAATCACACCTGTTTGTTACGCTTTAACCAACCAGGCTGCGTTTGAGTATCAACTATTCGTTGTTTTATCTGTTTCAGGGATTATTATACTAATTGGTTTAATGAATGTTAACTTCTTTCGCCATGCGATGAAGTACATTTACGAAGGGGTAAATTAACAGCAAACTACTGACATTTTCGCCTAGTGAGTTTGGAATTTCCCCAGAATAACACACCTCAAGATTCTTAGGATATTGCACCCCGTAATCTGAGATTAACATCGCTTTCTCTTGTGATTTTTCACCCAAGAAAAAGTCAACGGTTATTTATCACGATAGTGGACTGTCAATACTTGAAGATCCTACGCCTCCAAATTTATCGATAATTCACTACGGAAGAGACAGTTGGCCTCTGAAGCATTGAACACCACGCTCCAAGAGTTGACTGTTAATAATTACTGTCCTCTGACATAAACAGGTTCGTACATCGACAGTGATCCCAAATCGCAACTGATAAGTTTTAACGAAACTTTTGTTTTCAGGTAATAAATGATTTGTGAAATGCACCCTAATACTTGCCGATATTTGGAACATGTGAATGCAAAACAGGCTGGATCTCTCGGATGTCGGTACACTGGTAACTGGAACAGTAATAAAATAATTACAGCAATTATAATGCAATTGACTGCGTGCACGGCTGAACGGTTCGGTTTGTTTTCAGTAAAACAATTCGGTAACGGCTGGATTTTCTGGTATGAACTCTTTAAATACTTTTAAACTGTATTTATTTAAATGTGAACTCAAATACACAGGCTAAGTTCAAACTGTATATTCGCCAGCTAAGCTAGCGAATTGTTCGACCGGTCGGTTTGACCCCACGGGTCTGAGTCTCTGGAGGAGCTCAGTCGGAGTCTCGGTCGGAGTCGGAGTCTGAGTCTCTGGATTCGGCAGCTCCTTTCGTTTTTATAGCTAACCCAGCTCATCTTGCGGTTCGGACTTCGCGCATTTCCCTCTCTGTTTGTAGTGGGAGATGTCCTCGCTCAGTCATCTGAGATGGGTCGGTACTAGAAGCGCCATCCGCGCCTTTTTCGAGAACTAAGGGCGGTGCTCGTCTAAATAAAATTGTAAAACCACAAATACGCGAATTCTGCGCGCTCTAAACTTTGGATACAATTTTACCCTGTCACATCAATTCTAGGTATTATCGTGGGAATCTAACTACCACTCGTTCACAATCGTAACGACAATGACGTTGTAGCTTTTGGAAAGCGTTAAAATAATTTAGACAACCATCACAAAAAAATTTCGCTCCATTCCTGGAATTCATCTGTTTAGAGAGAAGACGTGAAAAATTTTTAATCCAACAGTAATGGTTGTTACCTTTGGAATCGTTAAGAAGCAATAAATTTACATGAACGTTTTGTTTATTTTTTGTATAATAAAGAGGACCCACAATCTCATAGGTGGTCTTATTATCACGATAAATAGGTTCAACGCCATACACGTTTAAGGAAACAACATTTTGGGATTCAAATTTAGATATGTCTTTTAAGCTCACCGGAAAGTCGATTCCTCGAAAATCGAACAAGTTGTTGAAGGGCGGGTACAAAGAGGTGCGGTTGGCGGGCCGGTAAGTTGAGCGATGGCGGAGGTGATGGCCCAGGCAAAGCAGCATTGGTCATCGTTCTGAACGTTGACAATGGCTTTCTTAGTTAGCAGCTGCATAGGCAGCGGAATAAACGAGGAAGCTCTGAGGGGGTTGTATTTGTTAACATTAACCTCCAAAAATAGCCATCGGACTAGAGCCCACCCTGTAACAAGGAAATATCTAATTAAAACTTTATGTTAAAAAATAAATATTTATACACATACCTGACTCCCGCTCTTGAAATTCGACAGCTTTTTACCCCAGGATAGCAGTAAAATGATCATACATGTCGGTTAAATTAGTGCTAACGGTAGCAACAATATTTTTGGAATTAAAAAACTTGATATCATGAATTTGTTGAGATTCCAAAACGTAGTAACCAAATAACTCAAAATTTACTTTGACAGAAAGAAATTTGGTAATATCTCGAGAAAGAACGTTGAGAACGTTATTTTTTAATTCAGTCAAAAACTCACGTAACACAATATGATCATTGTTACTGCTAAACCTGTAGCTGACAAGGCGACTTTTAAAGGCGCTCCGAAGGATTTCCACACCAACACGATGGTCATCAGTACGGACATTGTCTTTGTGGCGGTTGCTACGCAAATGCCCGTGATACAAGCGGTGAGGAACGTCTTCACGGCAAGCATCGCAGTACACGTTTTCTCTCGAAGATACTGAAAAATAAAATGCAAAAATAATTAAATTCTTGCTACACATAAATCAAAATTTAACGAAACAGAAAAAATGTCACTCAGAAAATCAAAATTTGACCACCGGAATTTAACAAAAATGACAACCCGGAAGTACTAGGAATGAAATATTAATCAAAGCTACATACCAATCAAAGCAGGAGCCTCCACACGCAACCTCTTAGCACCAGAGGGCTCCGCTACAACATTTGAAGTTGCAACAGCACGACCACTAGAGGGTCCCGGCACATCATTAGAACTTGCAAAAGGTCCCGGTGCAGGTCTGTTATCTATTAATAAACAAAAGAATTCATTGTAACATCTTAAACATAAAACAAAAAAAAAGAATATCTTACCATTAATAGTCGGTGGAGGAATTCCAATAAAGCAACTTTGATTTCGATGTCGACGCAAAGCATCGGACCTAGTGAACGTCTTACCACAACGATTGCACACAAACATACTTTCAATCTTATACACTTTGAATCAAAGCACCACTCATACTGAAACGATAAAAGCTAAGAAGTTATTTTTAAAAGCAGAAGACAGGATGGAGAACACTTGAAACGACTACCGGAGGAACCGTCGACGCCTTCTTTTCACCAACTCGCTGATGAGGTGCTCCGTTAACCGCAGCTTCGCTTGTTGCACGGAAAGCAACTTTTTGAAACGTTCTATTTTTTTTTACAAGCGTCACGTGCAACAAGCTGCTTATCTAGCCGATCGAATTGGCGACATCGACGTCAGGGAACCAACCTTCGAACAACGGCGTTGACCTGGTGCACCACCTCAACGACTTGTTGTTCCATGTCAACAGGCTGTACCACGTCAACCTGCTGCACCACGTCGTGGACTTGGTGCACCACCTCAACAACGTGCTGCTCCACGTCAACAGACTGCACAACGTCAACGTGTTGCTGCACATCAACTTCAGGTTCCTCCGACAGGTGGTTCCCAGAATCGTTCTCTGGTAACGGAGAGGCGAGATGGTGAGGCAAAAGGTGTTCCGGTACTTCCATTTCCTCCAGGAGCCGATTCAAGTCTTTACCTTCCAGATCTAAAGAAGATAGCGGCGTAGATCCTACAGAGACGTTTCTATCCGAGATCGGTTGATATTCCGCAAATTGATTCTGCAGTTGAGACAACTGCGTAAAATCAACGAACTCGGACAATTCTGTAGCGAGCAATTGCGAAGCCGTCGGGGACGCAACCTCCACAGGGTCGGGCATCACCTGAGAAGTTTGGCTACACAAGTTAACAACTTCCGTCACCGGCAAGTTGCTAACTCGCATATTCAAACTTCTCCTGTCGGTCGGTTTAATCGTTAAATCACATATAATATTTACCGCAGTAGGTGGTGCCAAATTCCTAGGAGGGTCCGTCGACCGACGCATGGATAAGTTGAACCGACGACGGGCTGGTGGCACCGGCAAACGGCGGACCATGCAATTGTCGCACAGACCGTCGCCTTTGTAGAAGAAACACCGCTGGAGTAACCCACACACAAAACACAAAATCTCAATCATGACGTTACCTAGGTACACAAGCTAAGTATAGCGTCAACTGCGGAGGTTTGTTTAAATACACTAGAAGAACCGAACACTGCAAACCGCATTCCATCGATACGAGACGGAATGATTACGTACGATTACTCACAAAAGGATAAGTTCGATGTACTATACGGTTAGTTGAACTGTAGAATCAGGCACGGCTCGGTTGGTTCGGTGACCGGTCAGCGTTGTTGGAACAAAGACATCGATTCTTTGAAAACAGAAAAAATGTTATTCTTTTACAGTCTTCATTCGGGTATCGCTCACACCAAAAAATTGGATCAACATTTGTTTTACAAGTATGGACGGGAACCCACGAATTCTGAAATGATGACCTTAAATGCTGAAAGCGGTCTAAACGAATTTTTAAAAAAACACTACGGTGGTCCTATAGGTTTTTTCGAGTTCGAGGAACATGAAACAGATGGGAGGGGGGGAAGGGGGGGAGGGAAGGTTGGCGGCGATTTTATTTTTCAATTTGGACCACTCCTTCTTCCATTTTCGACCACCCCCAACCAGATCCCCTCCCCGTAGCACCTCCCCACCCCTCCCCCCAGTGCTATTTAAACTTCTACATTCATACCTGTGGTTACCTCACCCCTAACCCCTACGGTTCCCATGTTATACCCGGGGGTGTGTCCGACCAACTTAAAACTTATAATATTTGTTTGTTAAAACTGTAACATCATATCTTTTAGATGTTTTTATTTGGGATAGATACATTATGTATCACAAATAAAAAAGTTCAAGGTCAAGGTCAAGGTCAACCACCTTCACCCCTCCATTTTCAAATGTGTTCTATGCAGTAGTGGGGTGAAGAAATGTATTTATAAGCAAGTTTGCAGTGTTAGTAAAGTATAGTACAGTAACAGCACAGTTCTACAGTTCTACAGTTAAAAATGGCATCATCAACAGATCGTGCACTTCCTGCTATGGTTGGTGAGTGTGACACCACCACCTGTGATTCTCGACTGTTAGGATTTTGGTCTTCCTTTCGGGATTTTGTGATGCGCGGCAGCGAACCAACATCTAATCGTTTCCTCTTGATAGTGGTAACCCTGTCGTACGCTCTATCGGTTGGGGATGAGCAACTGGATGATAATGTTATTGTGACGAAGGCATTACCGCCAATACAAGACGATTTAGCGGCATACTACGTAAAAAACGTATACCTAGCTCTGCAAACATCCACACAGCGATACGGAGATTCTGAAGTTCTCCATGTCGCTTTTTTATGGGGTTCCAAAACTGTTATTGAAAATAGTTGTAATCCTTTTTTTGTATTCATAATTTGATCAACAAATTTAGGAATTGTAGGATCTGTTAATGATACCATTTTTAACTGTAAAACTGTTTTGTATTTTATTTGTATTATATTTAATATTCTAAAATAAATCTGTTTAGTTTACAAAGTCTTCTCTTTGATGCAACATGTGTTTGGAAGATGTTAGTACAGCATTAGGTCGTTTTAACGACAGATTACTTACATTTAAGAACTGGCAATGTGTGAAAACATCTGAAACCTTTGCACGAGCTGGGTTTTTTTACACTCAGAATTGTGATTTTGTTAAGTGCTTTTATTGTCAGATAGAAATTGGTGATTGGACAGATTTAGATGATGTTCTTCAAGAACACTTAAAATGGTCGCCAAGCTGTTTGTATGCTAATATTTTGGAAGTTATAAATACTAAACAAGATCAAGTTTGTCATGTGACAGTGAAAATTCCCTCCACATTATATACCAACCATTTTCTACTCTTGGGAACTATAGGCATCATAATAATTCCTTACATCTTTAATGTGTTACAATGTTGAAATACATTTATATAATATGACTCCAAACTTATTAACCATCATTACGTTTCGGCTGCTTACGTTATCAACATGTTACCCATACAGTTTCTCATTGTCTTGGCAGCTGTGTATGATGATGTGCTGTATGTAGCTCAATCTCCAAATTCCATCGAAGGATATATATCTTTTAATAAAACTGCAAATTCTACATTATGGTATAGAATGGATTGTGACACTTTGGAAGGAATTAAAGTTCTCTCAAAACCATTACAGAATATTACAGCGAAGACTACGTTATGGTTTAAAATCAAATTTTTGTATCCCAAATCTGCAATTGAAACTAGCTGGCAAAATATTATTGTTTCTCCAAATACTGTTAAGAAAAATACAAAATCTTCAACGCGCAACTATTGTCTCGCATCTTTAGTATTAGATGTTATAATAACTATCATTTTTGGTGTATGTGTAATACTATACTATAAAACATATTTAATGTAATAAATTTTAGTATCGAATGTAAGAAAAACATTTTAATATTTTTATTTTACTCTTATTTATTATCATATCGGTCAATGACCGGTGAGTGGTGGGGGTGGATCAATGATCTTAGAGTGGTGGGGGTGGGTCAATGATCTTAGAGTGGTGGGGTGGGTCAATGATCTTAGAGTAGTGGGGGGTGGAGGTCAAGGATCAATGAGCTAGTTTAATGACCTTTGAGTGGTGGGGATGGAGGTCAAGTTTAAAAGGTCAACGACCTAGGTCAATAACCTTTGAGTGGTGGGAGGTGGAGGTCAAGTGGTGGGAGGTGGATCCAGAACTCTCATTTTCATCCTACTGTTCACGAAGCTGTTCATGATGCTCATGGCCTTGCTGGAGATGCCGGTGTCGGGATGGACCTGCTTGAGCACCTTGTAGATGTAAATGGCGTAGCTCTCCTTTCTCCTGCGTTTCTTCTTCTTGTCGGTCTTCGAGATGTTCTTTTGCGCTTTACCGGCTTTCTTGGCGCCCTTACCGCTCGTCTTGGGAGGCATATTGGACCGACTTGGACTTGAACTTGACTTGACTTGACTGACTGACCTTACGTTTCGATATCGAAATATAATCTAAGGACAAAATTTTTTTACATCGCGTTTTAAAGGCACGACGTTCTACCCGCCGACTCCGCCCCTCGCCAACGGAAGCGCTCTCATTGGCAAACGCTCTCCCCTATAAATACGAAGCAAGCCTGAAAAACTCGTTCAAACCTAATCGCAGATCCGACCTAAGCGGTGGATTCTTGCTCAGACTTCGAGACGATCAGACGTGTTTTTTGAACAGCTCCATTTACTGACAAGAATTTGCATTTAGTCACCGAGTCCTTCTGAGCACTTGTGCGAGGTTGGTTCTCGAGCTACCTGCAAGCCCAGGCGGTCTTCGAGATGTTCTTTTGCGCTTTACCGGCTTTCTTGGCGGCCTTATCGCTCGTCTTGGGAGGCATATTGGACCGACTTGGACTTGAACTTGACTTGACTTAACTGACTGACCTTACGTTTCGATATCGAAATATAATCTGAGGACAAAAGACGTTGACGTTGACATAATGGCTATGTGGAGTTCCGGAAATGGTATCCATACCTCCTTTATCTGGGTGGACTTGGCTGTGGAAAGAAAAATAAATTACAATTATGTATGTCGGAAAGTGTTACTTACGTGTGTTCCTCCAGAATCACGGAGGGAGTAGGACCAACTTTGGTCTCTTGTGGCGGTGTATTTCGTCCTTGTTGTAGTTTCCTAGGGTCCTGATAAGTGGGTTGTCGTGGTCTTGAATGATCTCGTACAGTTTGGTCGCGGAGTGTTGGAGGAATTCCCTAATCGTTGTAAGCTGGGCGTCTTGGTGGGTTTGGGTGTTCCTTACGAACCAAGGAGCGTCGAATACTAGTCGTAGCGTCTTGTTTTGGATCGTCTGTAGTTTCTTCATGTGGCAGTTGGCAGCGTAACCCCACACGGTGGCTGCGTATGTCATGATCGGTCTGATGATGGCCTTGTAGATCGTCAGCTTGTTCTTGGGAGAGAGCTTGCTGCGTCGGTTGAGTAGTGGGAATAGGGCTGACGTGGCTGCTTTGGCGCGGTTGGTGCAGGTGGTGACGTGGGCGCCCCAGGTGAGCGAGGTGTCCATGGTGACTCCTAGGTACTTTACTTCGGATTTCCACGGAATCGGTCTGTTGAAGATGGTTACGTCTTGGTAGGGTCGGTGGCGTCGTTTTCTGAACAGGATAGCGGTTCTCTTCTCCGGGTTGACCTCGATCCTCCAGGTTCGAAACCAGTCCTAGAGAGCTTCCGCCGCTGTTTGAAGTCGTCTGGTGATGAGTCTTGGGCTGAAGGAGCTTGCTAGAATTGCAGTGTCGTCCGCGTATAGTGCTGTCTTGGTGTCTGGCGTGTTGGGGAGATCCCTCACGTAGATGCTGAAAAGAGCCGGAGATAGGAGAGATCCTTGTGGGACCCCCGCGGTGAGGCTGGGTAGTCCTGACTTCGTTCCGTTCAGCTTGATGCGGAAGGTCCTTCTCGTTAGGAACGAGGCTACCAGCTGCGTCATGGCTAAGGGGATGTTGGCTTCCAGCATCTTGTGAAGTAGTCCTTGGTGGCAGACCTTGTCGAATGCCTTCGACACGTCCAGGAAGATGGCGCCTGTAGATTGTCGTTTGTTGAAGCCCTCGGTGACGTGTTCCGCTACCTTCAGGATCTGGTGGACGGTGGAGTGGTTGGAGCGGAAGCCGAACTGCTCGTCTTGGATGGCGTGGGTGTCGTCGATGGTGGTCTTCAGTCTTGTGAGGATGATGCCTTCTGCTATCTTTCCCATGGCTTGGAGTAGGCTGATCGGTTGATAGTTCTGTGGAAAAGTGTTTCCTGGCTTCGGTAGTACGATGACGTCGGCGCACTTCCACTGGGACGGGAAGTGGTGGAGTCGCAAGATGGCGTTGATGATGGCGGTCAGTGCAACCAAGGCTTTTCGCGGCAGTGCCTTGAGAGCCCTGTTGCCGATGAAGTCGGGACCGGAAGCCTTTCTGGGTTTGGTGGCCTGGATCAGCTGCTGGATCTCGTTTGGGGTGGCTGGTTGTAGGTGTTGTGGGTCTTGTTGTTGAAGTCGTCTTCTAACACTGCGGTGGATGCGGCCGATGTGTTCGATGTCTGCGTTGGTGTAGTTTGGGCTGCACTGGCGTTCCAGGTTTTCGGCGAAAGCCTCAACCTTGTCGGCGTCCGTGTAGGCCATTCCGTTGACTCCGTGGATGGGCGGGGTTGTGGTCGTCGTGTTGCGTAGTACCTTGGCCATTCTCCACAGGGAGTTGTCTTCGGTCGTCAGAGCTTCTAGTTTAGCATCCCAGGTGTCGTTACGGTGTTGGGTGATGGCGGTGCGGACTTCGGCTGCTAGTCTGTTGGCCGCAGCTCGGTGAGGTGGGTACCAGGTTCGCTGCGCTAGTCTTCTTGCTCGATTCTTGGTGCGGATGAGGTCTTCGATGTGGTCTGGAAAAACGTCGCGTCGGTCATGTTCGCGCTTCGTGTTGGTGGCGTATTGGATCGAATACTGGATGCGGGACGTGAGGCGCCCCACTGCGTCTTCTAGGTCTTGCGTGGAGTGGATTAGGTCGATCCTTCCCATGGTGTCTTGTAGGTGGTCGGTGAAGGCAGGTCAGGATACGGTGTTGATGACTTCGGGGAAATCGTAGCGCAGCTGTCCTAGGTGAAGGAGGACTGGGTTGTGGTCGGAGTCGAGTTCGGGTAGGGAGGTCAGTTGGTGTTGGAAGGTCACGTCTTTGAGGATTGCGATGTCCAGGACGTCAGGTCTGTTTCCGTTGGCTGGGTGGTGGGTGGCTTCGACGGGCCCGTCTACGATGATGTCTCGGCGGTTCTCGGCGTAGTCGTGTAGCAGCTGGCCGTTCCTGTTGGTGGTCCTGCTGTTCCAAGACGGGTGTTTGCTGTTTAGGTCGCCTGCAAAAATAGTTGCATCGTTACCTTCCAGCAAAGTGTCCAGCTCCCGGGGCAGCAGTGTGCGGTCGGGTGCCTTGTAGACGGAGATTAGGCGGATGGCTCCGTGTCTTGCTGTCTGCACTCTAATCGCTGTGGACTCGATGTTTATCGTGTCGGAGGCATCCATCGCGTGGTGGTCCAGGGACGTTTTGGCGTAGATAGCTGTGCCGCCGCCTCTTCCGTCGGGGCGGTCGGTCCTGTAGAGGGTGTAGTTCGGTAGTCGTGGGTTGTCTGCAGCACGAAGGTGGGTCTCGTTGATGAGGATGACGTCTAGGTCGTGGTGTCGGGCGAACTCCAGGAGCTCCGATTTCTTGTGTTTCAGTCCGTTGGCGTTCCAGAACGCTATCTGCAAAGAAGTCGGTTTATATGAATTACCCATTAAAGGACTGTACAAAGGATAGGATATCCGGAGTGCAACTCAGGAGGACGGTGATGCATTCAGCGGTGGACGTGGCTTTGCTGGTTGCAAGGGAAAGTTTTTGGATCAATGAGAGGAATTTCGCGTAATCGAATTTGGCGAAGAGGCTTGTGAGGAAACCCCAGTCCATAGGGTTGTTGGGGGCAGGAGTTTGAATAGGTTTTTGCGTCCTGGAAGGGACGCTAGTAGACGGGATTGGGTTAGGAGTGGTGGCTGGAGCGGGCTGCCTGGGGGTTGGCTGGGGAGCGGATACTTGCTGCGAGGTCCTGGAGGCTGCTGGAACGTAGCTGGTTCCGTTCCTGAGGGCGGCGGCTGGCTTGGACTTCGGGTAGGCTCTACATCCCTTGTAGTTGGCGGGGTGGGCTTCGTTGTAGTTGGCGCAGGTAGCGGGAGTCGTCCTTTGCTTCTCGCAGGTGCCTGAGTGGTGGCTTCCGGCGCACTTGACGCACCTGGCGCCGGCGTGGCAGCTGCTTTGGGAGTGGCCGAACTTCTGGCATCGGTGGCACTGGCTGGTGGAAGTCTTCTTGTTGGGTAACTCCACGGTGATTTTAAGGGACAGTACAGCTCTGCAGTCGAAAATGCGCCTGGCATCCTCGGACTTCACAAGCTGCATCATGACGAGTGGCATCGGCTTTTTATCGGCGCCGCGGCGCATCCTGAACACGGCGGTTACAGGATACCCCTTGGCGACGAGGTCTTCTTTAATGTCTTCTGCTACGATGGCTTCCGGGATCCCGCGCAGCACAATCTTCAGTGGTATTTCTTCCGTCAGCTGCTATGTGTGGAAGGGCTGAGGACAAAAATTTTTTTCCGTTGCGTTTTAAAGGGACGACGTTCTACCCGCCGACTCCGCCCCTCGCCAACGGAAGCGTTCTCATTGGCAAACTCTCTCCCCTATAAATACGAAGCAAGCCTGAAAAACTCGTTCAAACCTAATCGCAGATCCGACCTAAGCGGTCGCACGCAATTTTCGCTTTCTATTCAATTATCATCCCAAACGAACAACAATGTCCGGTCGCGGTAAAGGAGGCAAAGCCAAGGGAAAGGCCAAGTCCAGGTCCAGCCGGGCCGGTCTGCAGTTCCCAGTCGGCAGGATACATCGTCTCCTGAGGAAGGGCAACTATGCGGAGCGCGTCGGGGCCGGCGCGCCAGTCTACCTGGCCGCCGTCATGGAGTACCTGGTCGCCGAAGTGCTCGAGTTGACGGGTAACGCGGCTCGTGACAACAAGAAGAGCAGGATCATCCCCCGCCATCTGCAGCTCGCAATCCGGAACGACGAGGAACTGAACAAGCTCCTCTCCGGAGTGACGATCGCTCAGGGCGGCGTCTTGCCCAACATCCAGGCCGTGCTGTTGCCGAAAAAGACGGAAAAATAACCTTAAAAAAAACTCGTCTCTACAACAAACAACACAACGGCCCTTCTCAGGGCCACAAATTTACTAGTTTCAAAGAGAATTTCCGGTATTATAAAGCAAAGCTCGGCCCTTTTTCGTTTTTTTCCCCTTTACAGGCTTTCATAAAGCGAAAACGTCAATCACGCGTTGCGTAACTTTCCTAATTAATTTCAGCTCGAAATTAATGTTACTGCGAATTTATTAAATTATTATTCCCGAAAATCAAAAAAAACTTAGCCAAATTATTATCAAAATTAATGTGGGCGAAGAAGAAAAACCCACACAACAATCAATCGGTACATTTGTGTGTGCGTAAATCTAAGAAAGAAACCTTGCACGAGCATATAACTCGCGCAAAATGGGCGCAACTAAATGCGTAACTCCAAGTAGGTAAGAAAAGGAAACATTAGCAAAAAAAAACAATGCAAACTAGCGAGCGACTTTAAGCTTTCAACATTAAGGTACGTTCTTTTTTTTCGACAAATTTTGTGGTTCTGAAAAGAACCGTTTTTTTGTTTCTTCGTTTTTCCGTCGGGACGAAAGACGTTTAACCGCCGAAACCGTACAGGGTGCGACCTTGGCGTTTCAGAGCGTACACTATTAGTGACAGCAAATCAGCCCTAGAAGCTCTTAGTGGTATGAAAACCCCCACCGAACTAACTCTGCAAACCTGGAAAAGCATGGAATCCCTAGCTGCTGTCGTGGAGCTTACTCTGCATTGGACCAAGGCACACGTCAGTACTGCTGGGAACGAAAAGACCGACCAGCTAGCAAAAGAAGCAGCAAACCAAGAGCGTCTTTCGGACTACGACACTATCCCGACAAGATATATTAAAAAGGCCATTAGGAAACACATGGAGGAAAAATGGGATCATCGATGGAGAACAGCCACCACCGGCAGGCGAACTGCAAAATTCATCCCAACTCTGGCCACAAAGAGAACAATAAGAAGCGAATTGGATTACAAGGCCGTCCAGATCATCACAGGTCATGGAGCATTCAAAGAATATCTAGCCAGAATAGGAAAAATACCCAGAGAATACTAATAAATAAGGTGGGCTTAAGAAATTAAATAAGTTTGTTAGGTATATAGTAATAGTATATAGTAATCAGGCAAACCAGCATATAAATGGCAAATAAGAACATGTAATGGATATACTGTAAAATCAGAAAGTTCCAATGTAGTGTCGAAAGACGGGGCATTAGACATGTAAGGAACCGTTGTTCAATAAACAAATTCAATAGTCCATGGCGGTCACGGTCTTCCTCTTAGCGTGCTCCGTGTAGGTGACCGCGTCTCTGATCACGTTTTCGAGAAACACCTTCAGCACCCCGCGGGTCTCCTCGTAGATTAGACCGGAGATTCGCTTGACGCCGCCTCGCCGAGCTAGACGCCTGATGGCCGGCTTCGTGATGCCCTGGATGTTGTCGCGCTAAACTTTGCGATGACGTTTGGCGCCCCCTTTGCCCAATCCTTTTCCTCTCTTTCCGCGTCCTGTCATTGTCTGGCTTCTCTTTTTTTTTAGTTAAATATCAGCAGGGTCACACGATCCCAGGCGCTTGCCGCCGTTAATACATCCACGGCCACGACGCTTGCCGTCGCAACGCCCGTCACCCCTATCCCCTCCCTCTTAAACCTTCCTGTCCCAAAACCCGACGAATTCACCGTCGTCCAATCCCGCCGTCGCACCGGCTCTTCCTCATCTTCCAGCTCCAACCTATCTACCTCCACCATTATTCAAACTTTGTTTGTTTCAGGCCTGCCCAAAGAAGTTGCCACGCCGAAATCCCTAGACCAGCTGTTCAGGAAGGTTGGCCTAATCGCATCGAACGTCAATACATACGCCAACGGTACCTCCACCATTTCCTCCCTGCAACAGGACCTCCGCGAGAAACTGCTTGCCGTGGGCCATCAGATCGGGAAACCAATTCTGATAAGCACGCGGCGTGCAGCCTCCAGGAAGCCGCCTACACAAAAGATTCCATCTTTTTCCTGTGTTCTCCGAGGCATCAACTTGGACGCCACCCCCGACGACATCAAGGACGCCCTCACCGCCCAAGGACTAGACTTCGCCATGCCTGGCGTATAAGGTCCAAGGAAACCAACAAACCCACCCGTCTTGTGAGAGTCCTGACTACTTGCAAGACATCCCTTGACGCCCTCCTGTCCAACGGTCTTGCAATGCACAGTCACATTTACAAGGCCGAACCCTCCCAAACCCCAGCCCTTGCAATGCGGTCGATGCCTGCAGTTCGGCCACTCAACCAGCACCTGCCAGGAGCGGAAGCCCATGTGCGGCGTCTGTGGCGGCAGCCACCCGTCGGCTGCCTGTAAGCCCGAAGCTCCTTTGAAATGCGGAAACTGCGAAGGTGCGCTGCGTTTTCGCTAAAGTGACCCAAGCGTCCCCAGGAAGCTGCCACGCCCAAAGCCACCGCACTTCTAAAGACCGTCGACGTACCCACCGCGGAAGAGCAACCACTGGCCGCAGATCCTTCGATCTAGCTCCTTGTCCGTTTCCTTACCACCGCCCTCCTCAATCTCTACCCCCAAAACAGGGAACGGGTACAAACCGTTCTCCGCCCCCTAATATCACAGTTTTTTGGGTTACAGCTTGCCACCTCGCAGGAAGCTTCGTCCACGTAGGCCTCAACAAGTGAACGATCACCACCACCAGCACCAGCCCCGACTTCCATGGATTTAAAGCTCGGAACAGTCAGCGCCAACGGGTGGCGCCGTAAAAGCCCCCTGGTTGAGAATCTGGTCCAGGCCCACAACATCCACATCCTGTCCATCACCGAAACCCACCTCAGGCCTGCGCAATCACTGAGCATCCCCGGATTCCGTTGCTTCAGGAAGGACGAAGAGAGAGGACTACACGGAACAGCACTAGCTTTCTGTAATAGTCTCCCTGTTTCAGAATTCCAGCTGCCCGACGAGTTCACCGATCTTCAGTGCTGCGCAGCCACTCTCCACACACTTCAAGTGCCTACCCACATCTTCTCCATCTACATCCCTCCGGATCACCCCCTGCCAGAAGACTTCCTCGAATTTGCGGAAACCTTCCCGAGGGCTATCGTGCTGGGCGACTTCAACGCCAGGCATACGGCCTTCAGGGACACTGGCAGCAATGCGAAGGGGTAGAGCCCTGGCAGACTGCCTACTTCGTCTCAACCTCTTCCGCATCCACAACACCAATCTAACCTTCATCAGCCACCTAGGAAGCTTCATCATTGACCACATCCTCATCACCGATCCCCTCACTCCTTACTTTTCGGACGAAGCTCTCATCGGAACCTCCATCACCAGCGATCACCTGCCACTCACCGCTACCACCACCATCATGGAGCCTCCGCAAAGGGTCCCCAGTTTTGGGAACAGCAAATAATTAATCGATCAAAAGAACTTACCTGAAGTTCGATCGTAATTATATGAGGCGTCCGGTCCGAATATATCATTTATGGAACACACTGTAGTACGCACTTTTCCTACTACCATGCACAAGGTTGAAAGATAAGGAACATTTCCTCTCTCACCGTCTCAGGCCGGCTGTCGAGCGATCGTTGAGTCATTTTGTTCAAAGACGCTGTTTTTACGACTTTGCAAGGGACGGGAGGAAGGGCAATGATATATTCGGACCGGACGCCTCATATAATTACGAACGAACTTCAGGTAAGTTCTTTTGATCGATTAATTATATGTTCGGCGTCCGGTCCGAATATATCATTTATGGAACACACTGTAGTTGTTGAAAGATTACATGTCGTAAAACAGCTTTAATTTTAAATTAGGAGATACATACTGGTGTAGTTTTACAAAAAAGGCACTTGTATTGGTATATATTTGGAATGTTAACCCATACGAATGGGAACAATTTAACGCAAAACCAAAATAAAACTTCTCCTTGGGAGAACAACTACCAAGAAATACACTACTAAGCGAAAGTACCTAGACAATGGCTGGAACTGTTGTTAAATCCATGGTCCAAATTGAAGCTAGGTTTTGCAACTTTTACAAAAAAAAAGATATTCTTAGTAATAGTAGATATCCAAATGGTTAGAAATTGAAACGGTGAGTTTACAATCATTCTTAGAAGTGATTGGATGTTTGCGTGAATTAAGGGTATCACCTAAGCAGTACTGGTCAGGCGGAGCGTATTGTCCAGTATAGAATGCTAAACTCGTCAAAATTAAGTGAAGGAGATTTTACCTTAAACTTTGCAAGAATGTTATTCAAGCAACACGTCACTCCGAATCAGGCTACATTAAAGACACCAGCCGAATTACCTATGAGTAGGAAGTTAAGAACGGCGTTAGACAAATTGCATCCGGATTCCATTAAAAAGAAAGCATGGAAGAGACAGGTGAAGTTAGAACTTTTGAAATTGGAGACCTAGTGTATACGTGAGAAATTATCAAAAAGGGAAAAATGCATTACTGGGAAAATTGGTTGTGTGAGAAAACACATCGACCAAATTAAGAAGCGAATGTGTAACCAAAGCAACCAAGGTAGATCAGGAAGTGACGCGCAGTTAACAATACCAAGTCTGCCAATAATAGAGCCTTCATCGCCACTATTGACTTAAGAAGATAGTACTATGGTTGCAGAAGATATTCCTTCGGAACCCGTGATTCCATGGGAGAAGAGTCTTGTGACGCCCTGAACATCAAGAAAAGGAACTCCTGCAGCACCCTCACCCCTGAGACCAGAGCTGAGGAGATCAAGTCGTGCTCATGTAGCACCCGTACATCTGATAGGTTTTGTTCTTATCTAAGTGGGAAGAAGCTGTTATGCATTCAAAATGTATTTAGTGTTTTCATGTTGTGTTATCGTTAAGTTAGTGCATGTCAGCTAGTTAGAAAATGCAATGTAATGTGCCTCGTTATTCATTATACGATTTATAAGCAGCAGGGGTGTTTTTATTGGTTAATACACAACAGTAACATTCTGAATTTTACAATAATCCAATTTTTCCTATCACTGGTTGGCAGCTCTAGACTGAGCATCCAACTTGTCATGCGCAGTAGCAAAATAGGTTTGTACGGGCACTTTTTAGCCATTTCTGCTATAGCAGCGAAGTAGAGGTAGATTCGGAATGAGATGTTCGAGCAGCGTGAGTAAAATACATTTAGAAATTGGTTATATCAACAGTCATTGGTTACATATAAAGACCGGATTTGTATGCCCTAACAGTGTTGCCAGTTACATTTATCCTATTGTAGCAGAAAAAACATATCTGGCAACAGTGCATATAAATGTGGCCACTAAGGCAGATATCTACAATTTTACCAATTTCTCCAGATAACCAATCCATCACCCAACTTAGTGGTCACGTTTATATGCACTAACAGTGTTGCCAGATATGTTTTTCTCTGCTACAACAGAATAAATGTAACTGGCAACACCGTTACTGCATATAAATCCGGCCTTTAGTTATATACTATCGCGCGTACTATTGCCCCTAAAATTTCTACCACCCGAGGCTATAGCCCCAAAAAGCCCCCTGGTAAAACCGGCACTGTATACATAAATTTTTGCTTTTTTGCGATATTTTTAAATTAATTACAATGTTATTTTTAGAACGTTCGCCGATCAGATAAGAGTGTAGTAGACATGAAAATGTTTTTCATGGTTCCTGCACAACAACAGTATTGGAAATTGAAGATAGAATTACGACATAATGAAACCAATGAGGAACTTCTGTGTACTTTTATTGAGTTTCATGTTTCTATGAAATGGTGAAATCAGATCAAATTAAAACATCTTCATTATTTATAAAGCAAAGCATTAAACTTAATTTAATTGTTTATATTACACGTGTTTAAGTTTGCTGTTAGTTTTAAAAATATTTAGCAAGGTGCGAAAATAATGTCGCTAATAGTAGTCGTATATAGGCAACACACATTTCAGACAGACATGAGCAACGACAAACGTTGTTACAAACTTCAAATGCTTTGTCACGTCTGCCTGAGAAGTGCGTTGCACTACGACTGTTTGCGAAATTACTTCTGCACCTTGCCGCACCTAGTTATGTATAATATCCAGAAGCAGGATGACCCAATGGCGCACTTCAGTACTTTTATTGATATCGATTGTCAGTGGGACTTTTTTGAGTAATAACTGTTAACTGTGACTGTTACTGCGGTGTTTAAACTCTCAATGCCCTGGGTGCGCCACTGGGTTGTATTTTTTGCCTTGCATAAACGAAAATTAATTTAAATTAAATTAAATTTAAAATTAAAGTTTATTTTGCAATATGTAACATTCTCATTTTCTTTTATTGTAAGCTTTCACATCAGTTTTATGCAGAGTTTTTATAATCATAGTTAGTATAAAAAAAATTAAAAAATTTTTTTTATATTTTCACATGTCTTCTAATTCATGAATGTTATCGCATTTTCGATTTCAGTAATTCTTTTTTGTTTCATTGGTTTTAATTTTCAAATTTATTTAATGTAATAAAGTAAATGTTCTCGGCGAATTTAATTTTCTTTTCTTTGTAGTAATAAAACAAAATGCCAACAGCAAAGATTGAAAAAACCGCCAGTTAAAAAACTCTTCAATATTACACCTCCCTAAAGAAACTTTATGGAAACTACTTTATTTTTAAAATCCCCATAAATTTTTTCCTAATAAACTATTCGGAAAATGGTAAAGATTTTGGAAAACTTCTTGAAAAAAATGTTTCCTAATTACTTCGCCTGGATTTTCCCATACTTCAGATATTGTTACTTACCGTATTTGCAAAGGTATATTTGTATACCGCTGCATACCGTTCAACGACAGTACTGGTAAAGAGGAAATGGCCTAGGGTATTAGTCGCCTGGACAAGTATACCTGAATATGATCTAGTCTCGCATGGGAAATACTATAGTTAGAAACTACCTGTTTTTTTGATGTGTTAAAAACGATTCTTTGGCAATAAAAAAAGAGACGTTACAGCAAATTTATCAGCAAAAATATTGAGCGGGAGGAGCAAATGAACCCTCCTAAATAATGCTGCAACTAAACTGTAGAAAAAGTTGTAAATCTTATTTTACAGCTATATTTTAGCATATCATAATAACAAATTGAAGGAATTTTCGATTTTCAAAATTTTATAGAAACTCGTTTTGGAAATTCTAAATTTTTACAATAATTTCCACTTCGCAGTTTTCATTTGTACCAAAATTCCTTTGTGTTGGAACATTGTGTTTCTATTAGAATACAAAATTGAAGTTTTATCTGCCAAGTCGTTTTTGAGTAAAAACGCGTTTAAGTGAAAATTTTTTAAAATTCGTAGCGGCCGTCATTTTAAAGCTATAAAATTTGAGTAAAAATCTGTTATTAACCTTAAGGGTTCTATAAGTACCAATTTTAATGAGATTATCACAAAATTCAATTTTTGAAGAAATGCTACCAAAAAAACTATATCTAAGTTCCGCTTCCAAATTACTTTAAATGCTTATTTTATTGGTAATTGCTTTATTTACCACCCATATCTGAAATCCCATCGAAATCAAACCATCCGCTCAACAGTTATGAAGCGTACTCACTGACCCACCCATTTATCCACTCACCCACAAATAGGCATTCTTTAAAAATTACTTTTATTTTTACTTTCCTATACTTTCAGTATAGGGAAGTATTGATTTCATGCAAATTTTCAAAATCGAATTTTGACGGAAATACATGTTTTGGGCTTCCAGGATCCTAAAAAAGTGGTTTTTAAAAAATGTCTGTCTGTGGGTGGGTGTGTGTGTGGTGTGTGTGTGGGTGGGTAACGCTCATATCTCCGGAACGGCTGGACCGATTTCGATGTGCTTTGGAATGAGGAGGTATATCAAAAATTCATCGACAAAATAAGCTTTTAAAAAGAATCCGAAACCGGAAGCGGAAGTTAGACATGTTTTTTTGGTAGCATTTTTTTCAGAAACGGAATTTTGGAAATTTTAATAGTGGAGATTAAAGAAGGCCTTAGGACAAATCAAACGATTTTTTACCGAACTCTCTAGCTTCAACATGGCGGCCGCTATGAATTTTTGAAAATTTCGACTTTAACGCCCATTTATTCAAAAACCAGTTATCTGATTGGAATCAACTACATCTTGTTTGGTAGCCCTTCAAGGGTACTATACCATGAAATATCATTAATTTTGAAAATATAAAAACGATCGCAATGACATCACTCCAAAATTTTTGAATTTTTCAAAAAAAAAATTTCTCAAAAACTGCCCACACGTTTTTGTTTAAACTTTTTAAGCTGATAGAGCTGAGAATCTTCTACAATTTATTTTTTTGCGCATTGCTATAATTTCACTGTGACGCCCTCTGTGATTTTTTGAAAATTGAAAATTGGTACCCTTTTATTTATTTAACGGGGGGCAATAAAATATTTCTGTTAAAGCAAAATAGCTCATCATTGATAGCAAAATCCGAATATCATAATATTTTTTCGATAATTTAATATTTAGGGGGGCTACTGTTCCCCCTCCCCCCCAACATTTTCGCTACAAAATTAAAAAATTGATTTCTTAATTTGTTTGCTCTAGGAGAATCTTTTTACAGAAAATCAAAAAATCGAATTTTTTGCCCCTAAATAATCTTTTTGTCCTTAGAAGAATTTCACATACTTTCTACAACAGCAGTTGTATTCTTGTACGGAAGTGGCTAGAGTTCTGAACGTTCTATGCATTTCTATTGCGCACGCATTCAATAGGCACTTATTTAACGATAACGAGCAGGTTCAAAATAGCATGGCTGGATATGCGGGTGTGTTCGGGTGTACTGCTGTTTTACTGCATAAGTAGTTGTGGGGCGAGCCTCGGTTGGGGCCAAAAATTTTTTTTTATTTTATAGTTTTTTTTAAAACACTGCTTTTGCGTTTCTAGACAGGTGTATATCAAAAGTGTTGGAAAATATTAAACAATGTTAATTTATAAGTATAGGAAAGTCCAGGCGAAGTGTTTCGCTCATTTTTACTTTCCTATACTTTCAGTATAGGGAAGTATTGATTTCATGCAAATTTTCAAAATCGAGATTTTGACGGAAATACATGTTTTGGGCTTCCAGGATCCTAAAAAAGTGGTTTTTAAAAAATGTCTGTCTGTGGGTGTGTCTGTCTGTGTGTGTGTCTGTGGGTAACGCTCATATCTCCGGAACGGCTGGACCGATTTCGATGTGCTTTGGAATGAAGAGGTATATCAAAAATTCATCGACAAAATAAGCTTTTAAAAAGAATCCGAAACCGGAAGCGGAAGTTAGACATGTTTTTTTGGTAGCATTTTTTTCAGAAACGGAATTTTGGAAATTTTAATAGTGGAGATTAAAGAAGGCCTTAGGACAAATCAAACGATTTTTTACCGAACTCTCTAGCTTCAACATGGCGGCCGCTACGAATTTTTGAAAATTTCGACTTTAACGCCCATTTACTCAAAAACCAGTTATCTGATTAGAATCAACTACATCTTGTTTGGTAGCCCTTCAAGGGTACTATACCATGAAATATCATTAATTTTGAAAATATAAAAACGATCGCAATGACATCACTCCAAAATTTTTGAATTTTTCAAAACAAAATTTCTCAAAAACTGCCCACACGTTTTTGTTTAAACTTTTTAAGCTGATAGAGATAGGCATCTGCTACAATTTTGTTTTTTGCTCATTGCTATAATTTCACTGTGACGCCCTCTGTGATTTTTTGAAAATTGAAAATTGGTACCCTTTTATTTATTTAACGGGGGGCAATAAAATATTTCTGTTAAAGCAAAATAGCTCATCATTGATAGCAAAATCCGAATATCATAATATTTTTTCGATAATTTCATATTTAGGGGGGCTACTGTTCCCCCTCCCCCCCCCAAAATTTTCGCTACAAAGTTAAAAAATTGATTTCTTATTTTGTTTGCCCTAGGAAAATCTTTTTACAAAAAAATCAAAAAATCGAATTTTTTGCCCCTTAATAATCTTTTTGTCCTTAGAAGAATTTCACATACTTTCTACAGCAGTTGTATTCTTGTACGGAAGTGACGAGAGTTTTGAACGTTCTATGCATTTCTATTGCGCACGCATTCAATAGGCACTTATTTAACGATAACGAGCAGATTCGGAATAGCATGGATGGATATGCGCGTGTGTTCGAGTACACTGCCGTTTTACTGCATAAGTAGTTGTGGGTCGAGCCTCGGTTGGGGCCAAAAATTTTTTTTTATTTTATAGTTTTTTTTAAAACACTGCTTTTGCGTTTCTAGACAGGTGTATATCAAAAGTGTTGGAAAATATTAAACAATGTTAATTTATAAGTATAGGAAAGTCCAGGCGAAGTGTTTCGCTCATTTTTACTTTCCTATATTTTTTGCCCCTTAATAATCTTTTTGTCCTTAGAAGAATTTCACATACTTTCTACAGCAGTTGTATTCTTGTACTAGTCGTTTAATGTTCAGTGTAAGCTAACTTTTTTATTTTAATAGATAGACTCGCAAACTCAAGAGCAAAGTTGTAGGGCAAATTCTTCTCGATTGTTTTTAAGAAAAAAACTTGAGTTTCCAATTTTAATATGGCGGCCACGGTAAAAAATAACTTTTTTTTAATGGAAACGTGGCATTTTGGCTTTAAAATCAGAAAGGTTTTAAAATTCTAAATACAAATTAATAAGAGTAATTTCTTGCTAAAAATACTACTTCTCGAGTTATTAATACATTTTCAAACATCAACACGCTTCCTTACTCGTGCCTCCGGTTCATTTCAGTTCGGCTGTTTTACATGTACTCAGTTGCAGGCGAGCCAGCGTGGTAATGGTATGTTTAGTAGCCCTTCAAGGGTACTATACCATGAAATATCATTAATTTTGAAAATATAAAAACGATCGCAATGACATCACTCCAAAATTTTGGAATTTTTCAAAAAAAAATTTCTCAAAAACTGCCCACACGTTTTTGTTTAAACTTTTTAAGCTGATAGAGCTGAGAATCTTCTACAATTTATTTTTTTGCGCATTGCTATAATTTCCCTGTGACGCCCTCTGTGAATTTTTGAAAATTGTAAATTGGTACCCTTTTATTTATTTAACGGGGGGCAATAAAATATTTCTGTTAAACCAATATAGCTCATCATTGATAGCAAAATCCGAATATCATAATATTTTTTCGATAATTTCATATTTAGGGGGGCTACTGTTCCCCCTCTCCCCAAATTTTTTTGAAAAAAATTAAAAAATTTGGTTTTTTGTTTTGTTTGCTCTAGGAGAATCTTTTTACAAAAAATCAAAAAATCGAATTTTTTGCACCTTAATAATCTTTTTGTCCTTAGAAGAATTTCACATACTTTCTACAGCAGTTGTATTCTTGTACTAGTCGTTTAATGTTCAGTGTAGGCTAACTTTTTTATTTTAATAGATAGACTCGCAAACCCAAGAGCAAAGTTGCAGGGCAAATTCTTCTCGATTGTATTTAAGAAAAAAACTTGAGTTTCCAATTTTAATATGGCGGCCACGGTAAAAAATAACTTTTTTTTAAATGGAAACCTGGCATTTTGGCTTTAAAATCAGAGAGGTTTTGAAATTCTAAATACAAATTAATAAGAGTCATTTCTTGCTAAAAATAATACTTCTCGAGTTATTAATACATTTTCAAACATCAACACGCTTCCTTACTCGTGCCTCCGGTTCATTTCAGTTCGGTTGTTTTACATGTACTCAGTTGCAGGCGGAGCCAGCGTGGTAATGGTAGGTTTAAGTTACGCTCTTCACGCTTGAAGTTTTTATAAACGCTGTTCACTTTTACTAGCCGGGTCTTGACAGGTGTACATCAAAAGTGTTGGAAAATATAAAACAATGTTAATTTATA
This sequence comes from Ctenicera cuprea, assembly GCA_958336395.1. Classification (NCBI taxonomy): domain Eukaryota; kingdom Metazoa; phylum Arthropoda; class Insecta; order Coleoptera; family Elateridae; genus Ctenicera; species Ctenicera cuprea. Next base: position 51,581,372 of record OY284491.1, on the reverse strand, counting down.
AGTATAGGAAAGTCCAGGCGAAGTGTTTCGCTCATTTTTAGTTCTTGTGGTTCAAAACATGTATTTCCGTCAAAATCTCGAATTCGAATATTTTCACGAAATCAATACTTCCCTATACTGAAACTATAGAAAAGTTAAAATTTACAAAACTTTTAGGCGCCAGGCTGTTTGTGTGCACCGTGTGTTGTTTAATTGTTATTTGAAGAATTATCTGAAATGAACTAACTATAATTTTTGATTATATACCTTTATAGATACGCAACCAACGTAATTCGTTTACGCTTAAGTTGAAGACGACTACACTAAGGGGCGCTGTGCTCCATGCGTCTAGTTTATACTAAGTTCTACGTCGCATACCTACTACTGATGGAAACGTACGTCATTTAGCATTTTTTGGGTTGGGACTTTTAAACTCGACCGACAATAGAAACACGTGTTAACACTCAGGGCCGAGCCAAGGGTATCTGCCGCCTGGGTTGTGACAGGGTAAAATTATATCCAAAGTGTAGTGCGCGCAGAATACGCGTATTTGTGGTTTTACAATTTTATTTAGACAAGCACCGCCCTTAGTTCACGTAAAAGGCGCGGATGGCGCTTCTAGTACCGACCCACCTCAGATGACTGAGCAAGGACATCTCCCACTACCAACAGAGAGGGAAATGCGCGAAATTCGAACCGCAAGATGAGCTGGGTTAGCTATAAAAAGTAAAGGAGCTGCCGAATCCAGAGACTCAGACCCTTAGGGTCAAACCGACCAGTCGAACAATTCCCTAGCCTAGCTGGTGAATATACAGTTTGAACTTAGCCTGTGTATTCGAGTTCACAATTAAACAAATACAGTTTAAAGTATTTAAAGAATTCATACCAGCGAATCCAGCCGTTACCGAATTGTTTTACTGCAAACATACCGAACTGTTCATCAGTGTACGCAATTAATTGAATTATAATTGCTTCAATTATTTTATTACTGTTCCAGTTACCAGTGTACAGACATCCGAGAGATCCAGCCTGATTTGCATTCACATGTTCCAAATACCGGCAGGTATTAAGGTGCATTTCGCAAATCACTTATTACCTGAAATTAAGAGTTGCGTTAAAACTTATCAGTTACGATTTGGGTTCACTGTCGAGGTACTAACCTGTTTATGTCAGAGGACAGTAATTATTTACAGTCAACCTTAGGAGCGTGGTGTTCAATGCTTCAGGGGCCAACTGTCTCTTCCTTAGTGAATTATCGATAAATTTGGAGGCGTAGGACCTTCATGTATTGGCAGTCCACTATCTTGATAAATAACCGTTAATTTTTCCTGGGTGAAAAATCACAGGAGAAAGCGATGTTAATCTCAGATTACGGGGTGGAAAATTCTGTAAATCTTGAGGTGTGTTATTCTGGGGAAATTCCAAACTCACTAGGCGAAAATGTCAGTAGTTTGCTGTTAATTTACCCCTGTGTAAATGTACTTCATCGCATGGCGAAAGAAGTTAACATTCATCCAACCAATTAGGATAATAATCCCTGAAACAGATAAAATATCGAACAGATGATACTCGAACGTAGCCTGGTTATTTAAGCGTAACAAACAGGTGTGATTTTAGTGGAAAGTATTTTAAACTAGCGGATTATTTATTTTACTTACTGTTTGAAATTAAAGGCGAGGTCGCTACATTATCCTATATTGGTAACCGGTTGTTTTAAAGTCAGGAATTATCGTTAAGACGTTTCACGTCACTAATAAACTGTTCCCGAATTTATTTGTCTTTCATTAATACATGAAACTCGACGGAAAGCACACTAATCTTTGTTTAGGCTTCGAATACCAGTCCAATCGTTCGCGTGATAAGCAGGCGCAGAAACCAGCGTTTGAACCAACAAGGTCGTTGACGCGCGAACTTACCCAGACGTCCAGAATAAATTTGAAGGCCGGCGAGGAACCGTACCATACAGAGTGCGGCAGAAAATTAGGTGCCACAAGACTCATTAAAACAACATCTACAGAATTAATATTTTATTTTATTTATAACAGGTTGAAATACTTAATTTATTTTTCCGGTGAATATATATATTTAAATAAATTGTACATAGTTATACATATTATATTGATATTAATTTAACCCGTTTCCGATTTGTACATTATTTGAAAGGTTCTGGTAACCCAGGTGAACCCTGGACAGCTCCCTGAAGCTACTCGAAACAAATATAAATAATTTAACGTGATTCGAACGTTTTAAATCGTTGGAACGTTACAGGGTGCAAGATATAATTTGCCGCCCCTATATAGCTCCTTCGACATAAATAGTGTTAATTGTAAAATTCTGCATTTCCTTGATAACTGTTAACTTGTTTAAAAAATAAAAAATCATTAAGGTTCCTATAAACTCTATTATTTGTATAAACTTAAAAAAAATATATTTAATACAAACTTAATGCTTTAATAGTTATAACAAAGTACACCTTATATTATTTATTATAATTAACTTAGAATTTATAAACATGAACTAAATTACATAAATTCTAAATTTAAATATCAAAAGCGACTTTTCTTGCTTTTTTAATTGCAAATTCTCTAATTAAATTTGTTATATCTAACGCCCCGCAGATCTCTTCCTTGATATTAAAAGGGAATTACACTAGTAACGCCCTCTATTATGTGCGGCGAGGAAAAGTTGCAAAGCAACAAACCGGCAAAGTTGCGATCGGAACCTGCTAAGCAGGTATCTGCGATCGCACCGGCCTCTAAGCACAAAACACAGAAACGCCCGTGTGGCAAGAAATAAGAAAGAAGAGATTTGGTTTCAATTATAGCTAGAATAGACCACTACATGTTTCGTTCTTATTTGAACTCATCAGGTGGACATAATTCTAACCATAATTGAAACCAAAAGCAAACAAGCAGATATATGCCAGAAAGTATAACATTAAAAGGGAATTACACTAGTAACGCGTTACTAGTGTAATTCCCTTTTAATGTTATACTTTCTGGCATATATCTGCTTGTTTGCTTTTGGTTTCAATTATGGTTAGAATTATGTCCACCTGATGAGTTCAAATAAGAACGAAACATGTAGTGGTCTATTCTAGCTATAATTGAAACCAAATCTCTTCTTTCCTCTTCCTTGATGCTTATTACAGCCAAATTTGTAAGTCTATCATAGTAGATCTCAAATAGTTTTTTATTATTTTTAATTTTGAAAACGATCTCTCACCATGAGCAACAGTGACAGGCATCGTTAAAAAAATTCGTAGGGCTACAGATAAATTCGGGAAAGTGCTAATTAAATCATTAGCCACAAGGTATTCTAAAACCTCCTTGGCCGAAGTCGTATTGGGTTTATTATAAATGGACAATATTTCAATTTCATTGCACAAATCAATTCCATTAACATCCATTTGTTTTGTAGATGAATCTGTTAATTTAATGTGTAAATCCATACAACATTTTATTAATTCTTCTTTATTTATAGATAAAGAGCCTAAATTATTTAAAAAGCCAAAACGGACATTAATAATGTGCATACAGAAAGAGAATTACTATACCAAAGGGCGTACTCGTGCCGAAATAACGCGAGAACAGGAAATCTTTGCGTACCTACTAAGACCGCAGTTAAAATTACAAAATTAATACTCTGTAATTTTGTAGAATTTTATAAAAATCATAAAAGCGAGGATAATATTAGGAGCAAACTATGTAACGTCGCCAAAACTGCAATTATCAGTGAATATCCAAATTTCTTTGACACTGAAAACGACTGCATTATTCATTTTGATTTTTAATAAACTTTTTAATATTAGTGCGCATATATAAAGAAACTGTGTGGACATCGAGAGATGTAAGAGTAGGAAATGCGGGTGTTTGTGATAAAATTAGAAATTTAAAAAATGATTAATTAATGTTTCTTGCAATAAAACCAGGGACGTAAATCGAAATAAAATAACGTTTCGCTTTTCGGTTACGGTTAAAATTTTTTAAATTTCGGTTACGTTTTCGGTTATTGTTTACTGCTACTAAAAATTTCGGTTACGGTTACCGGTATTTTTTGATTTTTCTCGATAAAAGGCAAAGAAAATTCTCAACGAGATTATGTGGAAAAAATTATGCTATGCAATAAAATCAAATGTTGAAATTATCAGGAAAAATTTGCGGCATTAAAAAAATTGTAGAAAAACCTGCTGCTGTTTAATCAAAAATAAATTAGCTACGATTTTCGGCGCTTTTAAAGAACATACTCTCTGAAAATCGTAGTCTTTTGGTCACATCAGCCTTTCAACGAAATACCCAGATAATTATTCTAAAATGCTTAGATTGGTGGATCTAGACGCGACAATCGCGTCTTGTTTGTTTTCAGTGTGTTTGTTATTTTGTTTGTGAGAGCTGCGTATTTTCAAGTATTAAGGCCGTTTGCGTGTGTAATTTAATTGTTCATTACTGTTTTATTTTATAATTATTTCTACCCGCACATAGCTTAAAGAATTTTCCTATTTGTATGTAATATTGTATAATATTTTATACCATTTTTGTACGTGCAAGGTGTACTCAAGCAAACCCAAACAAGTGTTTTTTTTTAATGTATGTCTGTGGGTGACGCTTTTACAGGCGAAAGTACTGGCCGATTTTGATGAAATTTAAAAGCAAGAGGTATAACGAAAATTGTAGTTCCAGTTAAGCTTTTCAAAAAAATCCGAAACCGGAAACGGAAGTTAGACCTCTTTTTTTTGGGTAACGTTGTGTTTTCAAAACTAAGTTTTGAAAATTTAAGATCGGAATCTGATAGAAGAACTTAAGGCAAATCGAAAACTTTTCCGGCACTTACGTGATTTTAACTCCGCCTATCAATTAGCTTTAGTTAAAAAAGATATTTTTTATTCTTTGCATATTTTTTTAAGTTCCCAAATAGATATATTATAGCCATTTTTGTCCGACATCCGACATTCCCTTGTTTTGAATATATTTAGAACATCAGCTACCCTGGCTAGGTTTTCTGCAGTTTCCCTAGTCTGTACAGGTGAATACTGAGGGTAGATAATTGTAAGTCAGCTGCAGCTGCAATTGTTTTGAGGAAATGATATTGAACTGTTTCAATAAATGTATTAAACCTCTTCTGTGTTTTATTTATCAAATTATTTTTCTAGATTCCAGCATCCAGGTAAATTTTCTTTCAATTAAAAAAACTGATGCCAAAATTTTAATCTCAATGAAAATCTGTGGAATATCTCGGCATAAGCGAAGATGACGCTACATTTCCACCGAGTATATGGGCTTGCATGACAAATAGTATGTATAGAACAACAAATGCATGCGAGTCCTTTCACTCGAAATTCAATTCTAATTTTTATGCCACTCATCCCAACATATTCCAGTTTGTAGAAATTTTAAGTAATTTTCAAATAGAAACGCATATAAAAATTAAATCCGCAAATTGCAAAGTAAAAGAACTCAAAGGCTTTACTAAAAAAAATGAGCGAAACACTTCGCCTGGACTTTCCTATACATTTAAATACATTGTTTTATATTTTCCAACACTTTCAATATACACCTGTCTAGACAGACTAGTTAAAGTAAATAGTTCTTATAAGTTGTAACATCTTGAAGCGGTTGAAGAAAGACCGACCGCTGCTCTGCAAGCATAAGGTTGGGTAAAATATTCGGACTGACTCAACGGAAGCGCGGAAATTGATATTTGAAAATATATTAATAACTCGAGAAGTATTATTTTTAGCAAGAAATTACTCTTATTAATTTGTATTTAGAATTTCAAAACCTTTCTGATTTTAAAGCCAAAATGCCACGTTTCCATTTAAAAAAAAAGTTATTTTTTACCGTGACCGCCATATTAAAATTGGAAACTCAAGTTTTTTTCTTAAATACAATCGAGAAGAATTTGCCCTACAACTTTGCTCTTGGGTTTGCGAGTCTATCTATTAAAATAAGAAAGTTAGCCTACACTGAACATTAAACGACTAGTACAAGAATACAACTGCTGTAGAAAGTATGTGAAATTCTTCCAAGGACAAAAAGATTATTAAGGGGCAAAAAATTCGATTTTTTAATTTTTTGTAAAAAGATTCACCTAGAGTAAACAAAACAAAAAACCAAATTTTTAATTTTTTATCGAAAAAATTTGGCAAAAATTTGGGAAAAATTTATATCAAAAAAATATTATTATATTCGGATTTTGCTATTAATGGCGAGCTATTTCACATTAACAGAAATATTTTATTGAACCCCGTTAAATAAATAAAAGGGTACCAATTTTCAAAAATTCATAGAGGGCGTCACAGTGAAATTATAGCAATGCGCAAAAAAATAAATCGTAGAAGATTCCCAGCTCTATCAGCTTAAAGAGTTCAAACAAAAGCGTGTGGGCAGTTTTTGAGAAATATTTTTTTGAAAAATTCCAGAATTTTGGAGTGATGTCATTGCGATCGTTTTTATATTTTCAAAATTAATTATATTTCATGGTATAGTACCCTTGAAGGGCTACCAAACAAGATGTAGTTGATTCCAATCAGATAACTGGTTTTTGAGTAAATGGGCGTTAAAGTCGAAATGTTCAAAAATTCGTAGCGGCCGCCATTTTAAAGCTAGAGAGTTCGGTAAAAAATCGTTTGATTTGTCCTAAGGCCTTCTTTAATCTCCACTATTAAAATTTCCAAAATTCAGTTTCTGAAAAAAATGCTACCAAAAAAACATGTCTAACTTCCGCTTCCGGTTTCGGGTTTTTTTTAAAAGCTTATTTTGTCGGTGAATTTTTGATATACTCCCTCATTCCAAAGCACATCAAAATCGGTCAAGCCGTTCCGTAGATATGGAGCGTAACACACCCACCCACCCACCCACAGACATTTTTTTTAAATTACTTTTTTGGGGTCCATGGACCCCCCCCCCCCCCCGTCTATTTCCGTTAAAATCTCAACTTTGAAATTTTGCATGAAATCAATACTTCCCTATACTGAAAGTATAGGAAAGTAAAAAGAGTGAATTTATAAATAATAAGATAACAGAATTTAAAGAAACCCGTATATCAAGATACAACTTTATAAAATGTTTATCATATAAATATTTGCCAGTTTTTACATAGATGTAGTTATTGTAATTTTCATGCCTATCAATTAGCTTTAGTTAAAAAAAATATTTTTTATTCTTTGCATATTTTTGTTAAGTTCCCAAATAGAGATGTTATAGCCATTTTTGCCCGACATCCGAATTTCAGTATTATAAGTTTACGTGTAACTATAGTTTCGCTTGTTTTGAATATATTTAGAACATCAGCTACCTGTTTTGGCGGTCGAACTGGCATACGCCCACCGGACAGACCCTTTATCACAATCCCAATCGACCAGCATATTATTATTTAAGAGTGTTATTTATAACTTGTTTGGTTGACTGCTTTCTAGATCTCTCTGTATAAACAGCGCGACCTATCGCTCACGTCTACTACTATTTCAAGAAATGTAATAATTCGTAAACGTTGCGGGTCTATAAGAGTATAGTCAATGCTATAACCTAATGTTAGTCAATATGCTACATAAAAATTTCAAAAAATTTACAATAACTAATTCAAAAATTAATAAAATTATAGTAAATGTTCAAAATGTCGCCCCCAGCTTCTACACACGAAGCACATCTACGAAGTAAATTCCTGCGCACCGCTCCAAATATACCAGGAGTCTGTTGATCTTCTTCACATGCAGCAAGAATACACGCCGTAAGTTCTTCTACAGTTTCAACTGGGGTAGCTTACACTAACGTTTTAACATGACCCCACAAAAATAAATCAAGTGGGGTCAAATCAGGAGAACGTGGAGGCCACGCCACATGCCCTCCTGGACCTAGCCATAGTGCTGCAGCCACATTTGAGGTGAAACATCTTCCAAAAGTACAGGCAGGACATGGCGCAAGAAATTTAAATAAATTGCTCCTGTTAACGTTTGGGGTAGCATATATTGTCCAATGAGTCTATCGCCAACAATCCCGGCCCAAATGTTCACTGAAAATCTTTGCTGGTATCCTTTTTGAACCACAGCATGGGGATTTTCATCGTCCCAAATGTGGCTGTTTCTACTGTTGAATATTCCTTCTTTCGTAAAATATTCCTCGTCACTAAACAGAACGTTTACTTGGAATTCTGGATCCTCATTACACCGCCGCAGAAATTCCTGGCAAAATTCTACCCTTCTGGGAAAATCTGCTTGAACCTTCTGTGGATGGTATGGTTGTAGCTGCTGCTCATGTAGTACCTCCCATACTGAAACATGGTTCACTCCCATTTCATGAGCGATGGCTCTTGAACTAGTAGAAGGATTTTTAGCCACAATTATTTTTTTTTAAGTTGGCTTTCAAAGCAAAAGAATTAACTTTAAGTGTTTCCTTTATATTAATTTGCTTAAAAGATTTTATTGTGGTAAGAAGTCCATAAATCTTTTGTTTTCAAAACTTCAACTTTAAAAATAAATTACTTATGAATATCATTATTAAGCATTTAAATCTTTTTAAACGCTTTCTGGCGGCCACAATTAAAAGTTAATAAGTAAGCAAGTAAGTATTATACATAACTGTAAAGGAAATTTAAAGGTCTATCCAAATATGCAAAAATACATAGGTGTTCCATTAAAAATAAAAAAAAATGTTATCACTTCCGGTTAAACCCGAAGTCCAAATTAACACCGTTTTACGTAGTAATATGCATTTTAATGAGTATATTACCGGACAAAATCTGAAATTAATAATTTAAAAATTGAGAAAATGGCCGTTTGTTACATGTTCACCCGGTAGATATAGGTCTATAGTCTATAGTTCGTTACTTCTGTCGGATCTCCCTTTTTATATACTGCAGTTACTAGAGCCAGTTTTAGACAACTTGGAAAAATTCCATCCAGAAAACATAAGTTTATTATATTTTATTTATCAATTCCAGCTTTACTTCGTTAAAGTCCATATTTAATGAGTATCTGTATATAAAATACTTAATCACTTTAACAATTTCTATTTATTTAAACCTTATACGTATTTCAGCATGTTAACATGCCATTGTCAAAGGTTATATGAAGGTAAACAGTTAGCGTTGTTATAGCAATAGAACTTTTTTACTTATCTTGGTAATCGTCTGCAGATGACTTGATTTCTTATTCCAAAATGTCTAGTAGAGGAGAATTTAACAGATCAATTTGCTCATTCATTAACGGTACAGTTTTTAAATGTTTGTGAATTTCAAAAGCTTCTAGTATATCTAATTTACGTTTATCATCACAAAAGTGTAAACATTTTATGGTGTTATTAGATGTCATTGAATGATTTTGTTCTAGTAAGTGTTTAGCGTAGTTGAATTTATGTGGGTGTTTGTATTTGTAACAACGTACGTGTTCTTTATACCTAATATCAAAATTTCTAATAGTCTGGCCTATATAAACCGAATTACAATGCGAACAATTTAATTTGTAAATGCCTGATTTTAACAAATCGTCTGTTTTTGATTTTGCATTAAACAAAGTATTTAAGATGTTCCTAGTTGTTTTAAAGCTTACTTTATATTTATTTGTTTTGTTTATAATTTTAGCAATTTGTTCTGATTTCTCACCAAAATATGGGATCGAAGCATATTTAATTGTATCGAACGAAGTTAGGATATTCGGATAAATTTTTTGAATGGCTAATTTATAATCTTTTTCTTTAATTAATGTATCAATAAGTTTAGTATTATAACCATTACTGTATGCAATTTGTTTAATAATTGAAATTTCTCTATTATAATTAATTTCATCTAAAGGGACCGTCAAAGCCCTATGTATCAGGGACCTGTATGCTGCTAATTTATGTGTTTTATGGTGACAAGAAAACCTACACAAACAGACATTACAATACCACACGATTCTTGTCACCATAAAACACATAAATTAGCAGCATACAGGTCCCTGATACATAGGGCTTTGACGGTCCCTTTAGATGAAATTAATTATAATAGAGAAATTTCAATTATTAAACAAATTGCATACAGTAATGGTTATAATACTAAACTTATTGATACATTAATTAAAGAAAAAGATTATAAATTAGCCATTCAAAAAATTTATCCGAATATCCCAACTTCGTTCGATACAATTAAATATGCTTCGATCCCATATTTTGGTGAGAAATCAGAACAAATTGCTAAAATTATAAACAAAACAAATAAATATAAAGTAAGCTTTAAAACAACTATGAACATCTTAAATACTTTGTTTAATGCAAAATCAAAAACAGACGATTTGTTAAAATCAGGCATTTACAAATTAAATTGTTCGCATTGTAATTCGGTTTATATAGGCCAGACTATTAGAAATTTTGATATTAGGTATAAAGAACACGTACGTTGTTACAAATACAAACACCCACATAAATCCAACTACGCTAAACACTTACTAGAACAAAATCATTCAATGACATCTAATAACACCATAAAATGTTTACACTTTTGTGATGATAAACGTAAATTAGATATACTAGAAGCTTTTGAAATTCACAAACATTTAAAAACTGTACCGTTAATGAATGAGCAAATTGATCTTTTAAATTCTCCTCTACTGGACATTTTGGAATAAGAAATCAAGTCATCTGCAGACGATTACCAAGATAAGTAAAAGAGTTCTATTGCTATAACAACGCTAACTGTTTACCTTCATATAACCTTTGACAATGGCATGTTAACATGCTGAAATACGTATAAGGTTTAAATAAATAGAAATTGTTAAAGTGATTAAGTATTTTATATACAGATACTCAATAAGTTTATTAGCTTATTACAATAAAAAAATTTAAATTATACGTATTATAAGCAGCAGGGGTGTCTTTTATTAGTTAATACACAACAACTTTTATTTAAACATCGACACAATCTGTGTCGCGATGTAAGGCATGCTATTGAATGCGCAGTCACTAAAATTTGAGACAGTTGAAAAGGATCCGGATTTAATATACACATAGAAGGTATAGACTAGGAGGCGCGCTACCTACTGCATTCGCTTATTTATTATTAAAACCAAATTAACAAAAAAAAAAGCAGGAGGTATAGCCCACGTATTCCACTGGTTATTTTATTATGTAGTATAATAGCGACATGTTTGGTAGAGCTCACATCAGAAACGAATGTATCTTGATTGTCCTCTTTCAAAAATATATTTATAGTACTTATCTGGCAGTGATAAAAAATAAGACGTATACTTCTGGTTCCAGATAGTGATTTTCTGTTTGCTATTAGTATGAACCAACAAATTAATGACTTGATAGTCATGTTTGCTCAAATAGTTAATTTTTGTTTCGTAATTTTGGGTTTTTCTATAGCTTAGTTTTGAAACATTTTGTTAATTAATTTATTTTAATTTTAATTTGAATTTGAAAAGTGGGAAAGAAGGCTTTATTTATCCTGTATTAATTTCCGTCGTTATGAAACAAATAGTAGGTAGTAAATTGAGTTGCCTACATTTAGGTGCTTCTTAAAGAATCTTTGAGAAGCTCTATCTCTGAAAGGAACACTTTGACCACACATTTATTAACAAAAATTGTTTGCTTTGTTGTGTTTTGCAAGCCCTAGAAGTTTGTACCCTGTATATTTCCATTGATATGTACAGGTATTGGAATAGTCAAGCCAACACTTAGATTAACAGATAAAATAAGTATATAACATGTAACAAGTAAGTGTAGACAACAAGATTACAAGTTTAAATCATAAATAGTATTATACCAAACATACGATAAGTATATAATAAAAAAATAATAAAAAATAATCATCAAACAATTGAATTTTATAGATATATTACTCATACCAAATTTCATTCATTTATTTTAATAGAGACAAAAAGGAGGCGACAGGTGAACCTTAATGTTTCGTTTACACCCGGTTAGTAAAATATTGATCAAACAATTTCAAGCAACTGAAGGGAATGCAATAATGCGAGCACAATTTCTGCGTTAAATTTAATTCTTTAGATTAAAATAATCTAGAGTGCTTGTTTCAACATATTTATCAAAAAAATACAACAGACAATCGCAAATTGAAATTCAGTGAATTTAATAATTTATTGTATTTATTTCACAAAATGAATGTGGAACTGCATCCACAAACGGCACAGACATCGTTCAATCAGGAATCTCAAAACAATAGTAATAACCCTAAATCCATTCTTACGACCAAACAACCAGATACATATAAAATATTTTACGAAGGAGCAGATGTCACACCTGAACCTCTTACTCCCCTTGCTTATGAAGGCGCGAATCAGAGAAAACTTAGCGTAAACACCGTGACAGGGGCTGAAGCAAATCAATCAGAAACAGACACTAAGTTGTTCCAGTTGCAGTCAGCGCCGCGTTTTCAAACTGAACTGCAAAAGCAAACCTTTGAAGCTGAAACCATCTTACGCCAAACTTATCAAAGTTCAAGTTACGTTGACGATGTCGTAATCGAACCCGAAAAGAAGAAATCTCTTTCTGGAAGTATCATTGACGAAGATAAAGAGTTTCCAAATTTTCCAGCTGTTGAGGACCGTCAACCTAAACCAATGCCGTCGCATATAAGCCTTATTTTGTCGGAAACACCGACGATGTGGCTAGTCGATATACCGAGCAAAACCGTAGAGAAAAACACTGCAGAAGGTGAGTTTAAATTCTTCAATAAGTCTTTACCAGCAGAACCCGTGCAATATGCGTCACGTTTTTTTTGCTAACTTTTTTCAAAAAAATAATAAATTAGCTTTTTTCGAGGTGTGCGACATGTAGGAGAGACTGTTGCACCTTGGAATACTTTTTGGTCTTTAATTCTTTTAGGAGTGTAAAACTAAATGTTATAAAATTTCAAGTAGGGTTATAAAGTGCGTACAATAAAACAACAGAATGACAATTGGCGCCACAAAGTGGCTAGTTTTACGTAGTTCTATGTTGAAAACTTTACGCGCTTTGCGGAAAGAAATTTTTGCATCGCCTTCAACCAAGACAGCTTCTATAGCTTTCTACGGATTTTCAGCGTCTATAAGAGGCCTTTGCTTCCCTATATTACTTCTAGGCATTATTAACATGAAATAAAATATAGATTCCCTGATAAAGTGCACTGTAACAAGGTACAGGCGGGACGACCAAAGACCCTCGCTTAGGTGAAAAGTGCGAACAAAGAAACCTTCTGCAGGGAAGGGCTAGGGGTGATGTGCACTTTGCCTGCTCATGCTCACTATCAAAGTGTCGACCAAGGGGATTCGTGTTTATGTACCTACACCCGACGCTGTTATGGTACCGGTCATATCAGACCGATTACCGACTAATCAAGGCGGTGCGTAGTCGACCAGTACTAAGGATTGCAAGTAGCCTAAACTGGTAAGAGTAGCAATACTTTCGGCAGCTGTAAAGTCCAACTACTGACTTTGACTGGTACCACAAGGACCAAGTTCTAGCTCGAGGTAAATGACAGCCCTCGTCTTGGTCACGGCGTAGGACTCGTGGTGGCAGTGTTAAGCCTATGCAGGCTAGGGCCGTCTTGGGCACTGATCTGCAGAATCTGTAGAGATTTATATAATCTTCCCCGACCAGTGGGAACTTAGGGCTCGCAGCCTGATGTCAGAATTGGTAGCTTGTTCTCGTTGAACCGTTGTTAACTTGAGAAGGCACGCTGATTCAGCGTATACCAATTCGACCGGAAGAAGGGCGTGGCGGATAAGGCTAACGCTAGGTGCCGCTATGTTAAACTGAAGAGGTAGGCCGTAATGGTCGCCTCGCATTGGCTTGTAACAAGGTACAGTATTTACTTTTGTGCCAACGTACAATCTAGCTTATTGAAGACTGAAGTTAAGAATTAAAACTTCACAATATTCTGTACAAATGCTCACTATTAATAAAGTTATCCAAAGCTGAAACTGTTAATTTAATACGTCAAACACACAGCGATAGAGAAAAAAACATTTTAAACAAGAAATCAACTTTTACTTACTTAAAAACTACGATATGTGATTTTTAATGAATGTAAAACCTATACCTGTACTATTGAAAACGCATTTTTAGCTTTGATTACATTAGCTTTCAAAGTAGTTTATTCATATTTCGATAGATGGCGACAGTGGTAGGAAACAGCCCAGTGTTCCAAGTTACACTATGCTCACGGTACAACCGTCTCCCCTACTTAATGCGTAAAGCAATATTGTATATTCTCAAATACAAGAAGAAAAATAAACGAAGCACTTCGCCTGGACTTTCCTACACTTTAGGAATAGTTACATATCATGTTTTCAGGAGTATTTAAGTGTTAACTAAAAACTATAAACAAAAGGTCAAATTTCTCCCACAAAAAAATAGTATGAGGGGGAAGTTAATTCCCTTAAATAGTGATGCATTTAAAAATTAAGTTGTGACTCTTATTCTACAATCACTAGTGAGCAATTTAAACAAAAATTTTTATTTTTTTCCCCTATTTATCAAACAAAGGTGCACTAATTTTAAATTTTCAAAAATGCATAGAAGGCGCAACAGAGACATTGCCGAGGTAGGGTATAAACTAAATTATAGCTCATCCTAAGCTCTATTAGCTTCTAAAATTAAATTAAATCGCGTGGACAGGTTATGAGCAATATTTTTTGAAAAAGTGAAATTGTAATATTTTTTCGCTTTACAGTTTTAGTAGTTCTAGAAGTTTTTGTGGGTTGTCACACTGTGTACCTCTAGCGCTTTTCTAATATTAAATTTTATTTCGATCTGATAACTCGTTTTTGCGTAAATAGGCGTTAAAACCCAAATTTACAAAAAATTTATAGGTGGCGTCACAGAGAATGTATTGGGCTGGGACACGGATTAAATTGTAGATCATGTGCAGCTCTATGAGCTTACAAACATTTTAAAAAAATCAATCATTATTTATTACAGAATTAACCTTATTTTATTTCTTCTAAAGAATGACACATGCATGTGGCTTATGAAATGAAATACATTGTAAATTTCACAGCCGCCCACCCTTGAGGTGATTTTATGTTGTTCGCACGACATACATTGGGGAAGAACTACAGCGAAAAAAGTTTGATGAAAGATATAACGGCGATGAAGCTAAACAGACTTGGTCTGTGTCGATCATTTTTTTGAAATGTAAATAAAGTTATCCCCTAGCTTTGCTTATTTATGGAAACACAAATAGCCACTTCAAACGTTACAAAGGGGACACGAGATCAAAGCTATTACAAAAGGTCGAACTATTATTGAGAACTTAATAGGATTGGCAAATAAACATAAGATTTTAAGAAACAGAACACCATCATGAATGGGGCATATTGCAAATAAAATTATTTAATTTTGAAAAGTGTATTGTTATTGCGGCGGGTGTAAACTACACTGTTGTAAAAAATATACGGTGCATACGTCCCTTTTGTACAACTGTCGTTACAGCAAATTAGTCATTTATGGCTTCAATCTGACAATTTACAGCAACGACTTTGGTTGTCACATAACCTTCCATTTAATTGACTTTCTGTCGATCAGCCAAACTGAAATTAATAAAACTTCATACTATTATAACTGCCTGCAGTATAACGCTTACTACAAATACATTTTACATTCTCTGTCTTCGTATGTAAATTTAAAAAGAAAAGTTGAAATTGGTTAAGGTTATGTAACTCGATTGACCTTGATTACAAATATAGACTATCAATTATTAATTGCCGTTTTTCTAACACTTTCTTGAATTTTGTTGTTCTGAACAACTTGAATTATGAATTTTTTAACCACTAAAATTGATAATACGTAGCTACAACGGACAACAACGTAGTACATGCTACGACATGAAACGATTAAGTTCCGATCTTGATGGCTGGGTACCAACAATTGTAACTTGTACAATAGACACTATAAAATCTTTCTACAATTTAAGAAATACTTCAAAACAAAGCATTTTTATTGGTCCATAGATTATCATCTATTAGAATTCAGTAAGTCATATGTCAAACACTTTAAAACTGAATTTGAATTATTAACACTCGGTCATCGTTAAATGGGAAGCACAGAACAGTGACGTAATCAAAGTAAAAGATGCGTCTATACGGATTATGGGCGTTTTACGGTAAAAGATGACGTCACCGTTGGTTCAGATGAGTGTGAACAGTATCGATTCGTGTTCTGCTTTATTTAATAGGTATGATAAACCAGCATCTGGGTACTGAGAGCTAGCAACGGCCAAGTCAGCGGATTGCCTTCCAATAATACAATGTAAGCCGAATTTTCTCATTTGCATCGAAAACTATACTGATCCGATACATACCAAAAATGCGAATATGCGTCGTATGTAATGGACACGTGAAAATCTGGCTTCTAGTAGTAAGAGCGTGTAGTCAGGAAAAGTTGAGACAGGTTGAAATGATACGGATTTAATGTGTAAATAAATAGGTGAACAATTTTAAAAGGAATTTATTTTCTAAGTTCAATTTATCTGCCTTACATCTAAATTTCCATAAGAATGATTGATTGTCAATACTTGAGTAAGTGTCTAAAGAATTAAGTTATTATATTAAATGTGTATTCTAGCAAACGCAGTAGAGGAAGAAAATGAAAGATACGACTTCTTGACGGTGGGAAAAGGTCGTAATAGAAGAATGGTAAACGCTGAAGTGCAAACAACTCCGATTTTATTTAAATCGCGAACCACCGAGGCTGAAAGAGTTAAACGCAAACATAATCATGCCTTTGCTTCGAATTGGGAAATGTACGACACTTACGAGATGGAAAATCGAGTACAAAGTGAACCGGTTAGAGAATTCATAGAGAATGAAATGCAAAAAGTGCAGCAATCCCAACAAGAAATCGATACCAACACGGTGTCTTTCGAACAAAGCCAAATACTGGTGTTACTACAGAACACAAGATTTCTCGAAGCTGTATGTGTGATTGAACGCTTATTAGCTAATAATAATTTCAATGAACAACAAAAACGATTTAGGGGATTATCAGATCCTGATCCCTTTAGAGAAGACATCGAGTACAAGTATCGGTTGGATTTACTTTGGACTTTTGCTAACAAGGACACACAGGGTAAGACTAAGTCACCTGGCTAATCCGCTACTTCTCAGTATATTTCTTTTTCTCAAGTTTATTAATCCTGTGCGAAATCTTTCCACATTTAGATGCGGTAATAGTTTTTTTCCTACGACTATTTTAGAATATAAGCATTCTGATACAATTTATCACGGAATAATTTACATTCTACACTTGTTGTAGAATAGTACATTCTTCAACGAGCGTAGAATGATGGCTATTATTCACGTGGATGAAGTTTCCGACACGAGCGAGCGCAGCGAGAGGGTGTTGGAATCATCTAAGTGAATAATAGCCATTCTACGCAAGTAGAAGACTATACTTTCTCTACGACTACAAGAAATTATATACCTAAATCATAGTTTTTAACACAAATCTTTAATTGCTTTTTTGACTTTTCCGGCAGTAAATTCATTGTGGATGCTTGTGCAATTTCCCGAATTTCGGGAGGCGTACATGTTAGATTATTATCACTATCACTACTAACGTCCATTGTAAATATTATATTAATAAAAATTATGCGAGACAACAGCAATAAATAATTGGTGTGTTTGACGTTATAAATAATTGGTGTATTTGACGTTTCAAATGGCGATTTATTAGGAGGTTGCTAAGATACGGTCGGTTTTTTATTTTCAAAGCAATGTCATTTGTTCATATTAGCGTGAATTCTTAAAAATCAAAGGATGTGATTGGCTAATCTAGAGTGATTTCTTTGTAAGAAATCACGGTGTGAAGAATTTATGCTATTATTCAATTTAATATGCAACAAGAATGAGCGTATTATTCAATAGTCGTAGAGAATATTTCATTCTAACACTGTTCTGAATAATAAAGGTTGCGTCTCTCGTTTATCAAGTGTTTCTATGTTTTGTTGACAGTGACAAACAAGGCGTATTTTAGAAACGAACTTAATAGTTATTTAAGTATCAAGGAATGTAAGGACGTAATAACATCCGAGGTAGGCGAATACGAGCTGAGGCGGAGCCGAAGCTTGTCGCCTGCCGAGGATGTTATTAGTCGATACATTTCGTGTTACTTATTAAATTTTTCACGCTACCGGCAATGTAAGTAGGCCTACAGGTAGAAATTTAATCATATTTTTAAAAGTTCGTTTTGACAGCTGTCATCGGAATTATTTTTTAAAAGCCCCATTATTCTAAGTTGTCTGTGCTTGTTACCATATCAACGAACAGTTAAAATCAACATTATTTTCCTAGGGATGTAAGTGACACTATTAAGTTCCGTTGTCAAGGGTAACTAGTACACGAATGTTATCAGCCATTTACGATCCCTGTAGCTATGGATGTAAGGCCTACTTACATTGCCGGTAGCGTGAAAAATTTTCTTATTTTCTAAATTTAATGACCTAAATAATTTGATGGTCGTAGAAAAAGTATAGTCTGTAACATGTTTGGAATGGCTATTCCAAACTTGTTACAGAATATACTATTCTTGGTGAAACTAATTTTTCCGTTCAAAAAAAAAGTTTAAATATTCAAAACAATACAACAAAATATCAAATGTGACAGCGATGGCAGAGCCTCTTGCGAATAGTACATCGTTATTGTTGCCTTTTGAAAAACGGTTGATCGTCACTGTTGCCTTTTCACATTCGCGTCTGTGCTTTGTTATATCTACTGGCTTTGACGTGCAGATGTGTGTGTCTTTTGGGTAGCTCTCACATCAGTCATAATTGGTGTGGTTTTAGTTCACACCACTACTATCAGTATCTCGTTAGATCATTTTGACTTGAAATAAATATTACAAGCGTCTGAAAATAATTTATTTGTAGTTTGCGAATAATTTTTTCACCTTTTTATTATTTTATTCTAAATTGGCTAAACGGTTTTTAGATGGCAAATAATGATTTTAACACCTATCGCCTTATTTTTATTGTAGGACGATGTGTGAGCGCTATGTGTTGGAGCGAAGCCAACCCAGACATTCTGGCTGTGGGATACGGAAAATTTTATTACACCGACCGATCAGCGGGTATGGTGATGTTATGGAACGTAAAAAATCCCGTTCAACCAGAACGCACCTACCGTTTCGAACAACCCGTGACAGCATTAAACTTTTCCAGACAAAATCCCAATGTGCTAGGTGTTGGTTTTTACGACGGAGCTATAAATGTATTGGACGTAAGCTCTAGGGATCTTCAAATTATTGGAAAAAATGGCAAAGATTCGCCTTCTTTTGAAGCTATATGGCAAATTATGTGGTTTCAAGGCAGCGATTATTTCAAAAACGAAGAACAAATAATTACGACATCTCAAGATGGCCGAGTAAGTCATTATAGAGCTCAAGATACCGTAGAATTGATTTATTCGCAGATTATGCGTATACCACGATCTGAAGGTAAGTTGAAGGGTGTCGAAACGTTGCGTCGATGTCATGTGCCTGGTATTCCGGTAACAAGATACGCACCAGCTTTGGTTATACAGCATCATCCGGCCGATCCTAATATTTATTATGTCGGAACCAGCGAAGGTGCTATTCACAAATGCTCCAGAAATTATTATCATCAACATTTAGATGTGTTTCTGGCTCATGATGGTCCTATATATGTAATGAAATTCTCTCCGTTTTGCAACAAGCTGCTCATGACCTGTGGAGATGATTGGAATGTACGGATTTGGGCATTAGGTAGCAAACACATACCGCTTATAAAACATAGCAATTTTATTAAGGGTTAAACATTGTTGTAGATATTGTGGAACCTCTTTTTGAGCTGACAAAATCAATGAATTCCGTTCAGGGAGCAGATTGGAGCCCAACACATTCAACAATCGTGGCAAACATATGCGGAACGGATATTTGCATTTGGGATTTACAACGTAAAACCTATCTTCCACAGTCCGTTACAATTTCACCTACAAATTGTAGAAATACTGTTATTCAATTTACGGAAAGTGGAAGATGCTTGGTTGTTGGAGATATTGAAGGTAATGTGCATGTATTTGCTTTAGAAGATATGCCGTTTCCAGCGTTTTTTCAAGACGATTTACTTAGCAGTTCGATTGCGAGAAATTTAATTACAAGACCCGACTTGATCAGAAAATTAAGAAAACTTGGCAACTTAAGTTTTGATAAAACCATGTCTGAGAAATATTTTAGTAAATAATTTAATTGTTTTATTTCTACTTGTTATTGCTATGCTGTACTGATCAATAATATCAGAAAAATAAAAACCTATTTTGTTAATTATTTTCCCCAAGTTACTGCTGGCGGGTTTGTAGCTAATTACGATGCGTCGTGTGCCTTCGAAATTACTATTTCAATTATGACTTTTATAGAGAAACCTTTCAGAATCAAATAAGATTTTTATGGTTTTACTCTTTTTTCAATTAATTCAGGTAATTAATGTAATTACGGGAAAAGGGACCAACATAGGTTGAAAATCGTTAACGCCGCCTGTTAACCCTTTATTCATTGGTTCGGTATGAAAGTGCGTTGGAACCTTCAACTGCGGCTTCCGGAATTTAAGGTAATTACCAAGGTTAGTGGTTGGGCGCTTAGACTCCAACGCTTTAAGTCTGGGGTTCGATTCCTCCAAAGCCACGCAGCAATAAAAATCTATGCTCCACCCGCACTTACATTCCCCAATCCGGTGTAGGCAGCTGTGGGGTCTTAATGTCTGAAACCTTCTCTGGTCGTTTGGATTCGGCGTTAACCTGCAGTGAGACGTAAAGACTGATTACGTACCGAGGTTAGGAAAAGAGATCAAACTGAGTTGAAATCTTTAACGCTTAACTTTAACCTTTTATTTAGAAACAAAAGCGCGTAAAACCCTTTACAGCAGACTTCAGGTACCTACTTAGGTAGGAAATACTGCTAACATTTTTATCGGTACCTGATTGTGAATTACAATTGACTTTACGTTGCAAAATTCGGACTTGCACCAATTCTAGCTGAATTCTCCCTCTCGCATGACTGCAGTGAATGCTGATACTTAGAGCTGATTCTCCCTCTTGCTTTACTGCACTGCGTACTGAGGCCTGGAGCTGCTCTGCTACTCTGTACTCTCTCCTGACCTGCCTGCTGTCGACACACAAACCGGCGAATTAGCTTCCCAGAAAACTCGTGAATTACCCCTAGTCCTGAATTATTGTTGGTTGAAGTCTCTGGGTCTGGCTGATGCCGGCCGTTGCGAACTCGAGAAAATCAAGCAGTAGAACTGGAGACGTGGAACTGATTTTTTGAAACTGAAATATTGATTTCTTAATCTTCACTTTTGGGTCATGTAAGAATCCTGTATTGGAGACGACTTGTGAAGCAGGGATCTTTGCGCGCGGGTCGTCCTCGCGTTTTGTACTACTGGCAACACCAGCGCGTTGATTTGCAAACCAATAAATATTTGCTGATTTTAAATATCAGCTTGTTCATATTTATTAATTTACTTCGGCCCAGTACAGATGTAACAAACGTCGTCGTCGCGTGAAGTTGAGACAGTTTCGTATTTAGTAAATAAATTTTATTTCTTGAATAACTGCCCTATACTTACTTTCTCATATATTAAAACTACCACTACTAAGGAAAGTATTGTTTTGGTGGAAACAATTTGAAATTTTAATTAAAAGTACATTTAGAATGAAAAGTATATTAGATAAATATTGCAATGATATGCTTGGTCTTGTAACTACTAGAAAACAATCCCTAAACTGTCTGCAATTCACGCAATTAAATTTAAACTTGCTATGAGACTCTTTTAACTTTCTCAGGGTCGTTATTTTGCTTGTAAAATAAATTGTTTAAATTAATTTTAAATAGAAATAAACACACAACGATATCAACTTTACAAAATAATAGTTTTATTAAATAACTGAATTTCTAAATGTGGTTTCCGAAAAATCAATAAGTTTTACTAACTACTATCGTCTTTTTTAAACACTTATCTTTCCTCGCTCTAGCAAAACGCTGAGTGTCCAACCTCTATTTCGCTCTGCTGGCCTCTCGAGCAACAACAAATACTCGCCCTTAATCTGAATCTTCTTCTTGTGTGTTTTATATTATTACCAACTTGGTTTTACTACCATCACAAACGTACAAACTTCCTCGATCACCTTTTATTTATAATTCTTCTGGATTTTTCTTTAATTCGTTGTTACTTCTTGTATTTTCCTCTTTTATACACGTAATTACTTTTATCTAGCTTTTTAGACTCGTTTTTCCTGTTTTCATCCAGAGGATATCACATTCTCTGTCTTTTTTTTTCAAAGACGAGCCGTAACTAATTAAACATATTTCTTTTATATCTTTTGTCTTCCTTCTTTGATTTTTATTTTTATTACAAACAAATAAATCTCATGTCCATCAGTATCCTTTTGAATATGTTTGTCATTTTGACACTGACATCCTAACTGACATTTATCGACGCACAAATCAAGTTACTCTAAAACTTCTTATAAACTAAACCTTTTTAACAATTCTAAATTAAATTATAATTACAAATAACATAAATAGTCTTCGTATCAATCTGTTGTGTTTTTCTTTTCTTTCAGTGAAAACAAACCATATGAAAAATAACAATTATTAGAATTTATAACAGGAATTCTAGCAAAAATACGCAACCCTGAGTTTATAAGTTAGAATATTAAAATCTTACAAGTCTTCATAAATCTCCAAATGTAAATTGAACTGCAGCAAGCATTCCAAAAATTGCTTTCCAGCAACCACAATACCCCAGTCAAATCAAACACCTCTAAATATCATAGCAATATATATTGTGGTAATAAACCTTTTTAATTTGAATAAATCATAATGTTGGCATAATATTGCAAATGCAAACGTTATAAAAATTAATTGTGAGAGATAGTAAGTTTAATATTTTGAATTGATTGTGTGGTAGGCACATGGTGAAACATTATTAATAAATATTTACCTAAAAACTTAAAAAATTAATAGATTATTAATAAAGTAAAACTCTTGGTAATTGTTTCACAATTTGTTGGTATTTATTTTCTCGACTTATGTTTCAACCTTCACGGTCATCGTCAGGAGTTTACAAATCAAACTAATACTAAATCTTAAAGATGTACAATATTACCCTACCCATTTCCGGAATTTTGCGTCTCCGCCTTGACTCTAAGTGTTAACACATGTGTTTTTATGTTTTGTATATTGTAGGTCAAAGAGCGGTGAATTGCCTAAATCGGTGTGGTCGTTAACTTTATTTTTATTATTATTTATTGCCTTTTTAATTTCTAAATTTTCCAATTTATTTAAACGGTTGCCCTTGTTTTCTACGTGTAAAATTTTTGTATCTGTTTGTTTGAAAAAATGATTGATTGTAATACAATGTTGAAAAATGCCGGTTGATTTATGATTATATTTAATTGATCTAATGTGTTCTTTAATTCTTGTATTAAAACTGCGGCCAGTTTGTCCTATATATTGCAATGATATGCTTGTGCATGTACTTACTAGAAAACAATTCCCTAAATGCCCGCAATTCTAAATTATATTTTCTGTGAGACTCTTTATTAACTTTCTCAGGGTCGTTATTTAGCTTGTAAGACAAGTTATTAATAAATAAATTTGAGATAGGATAAACACAAAACAATATCAACGTTACAACAAAAAGAAAAAGTTTTTATTTCATAAATCAATTTTCTAATGAAATTTGCGAAAAATCAAATAAATTTTACTAAATACTATCGTCCTTTAAAAAGAGAACACTTATCTTAACGTCTCCTTATAGGGATATCCTTCACTCGAGCAAACGATGAATGTCCAACTTCTACTTCACTAGTTTGCAGGTTCCTCAAGTAACCACAAACACTCGCCTTTAGTTTGAATCTTCCTCTGGTCTGTTTTATATTATTTTAAACTTGGTTTTACCACCATCAGAACTGGAAAAACTTTCTGGATCGCTTTATACTTGTTATTCTTCTGGACTTTTCACAATTCGTTGATAATTAGTTGTATTTTCTTCTTTTATATTTACAATCACTTTTACATTACTTTTAAACTCGTTTTTCCTCTTTATTCATCCAGAGGATATAAAATTCTGTCTTTTTTTACAAAGACGAGTCGTACTAACTAAAACAAATTTTCCATTCTTTTGTTTTCCTTCTTGATTCCCATTTTTTTGAACAAACAAATAAATCTCATGACAATGAGTATTCTTTTATACGTTTGTGACATTGACACTGACATCCATAATGACATTAATCGATGCACAAAACAAGTAAGTCTAAAACTTCTTATAAATTAAACCTTTTGAACAATTCTGAACTAAATTATAATTAAAACTAACATAAATAAAAATCGTATCAATCTGATTGTGTTTTTCTTTTCATTCAGTAAAAAACAAACCTCACAAATATGAAAAATATAAATTATTAGAATTTATAACAAGAAATTACAGCAATAATACGCAACCCTGAGTTTAAAAGTTAGAATATCAAAACCTTACAGCCTTCACAAACCTCCAATCTCAAATTGAATTGTAGCAAGCATCCCAAAAATTGCCTTCCAGGAACTACAATACCTACCCCAGTAAAAACATACACCTCCAAATATCATAGCAATATATTGCATCACAATTAGAACAGTCTATTTGATATATACCATTTTTTGAATATTTTTCTATGGGAGTAACTAGAGTTCCGAACGTTCGGATCCCCTGAAGTAAATACATCAGTTCCGAACGGTCGGAACTCATAGCATAGAGTCAGTGGTTTATACCGTGAATCAGTGAGTGAATGCACATTTGTCTTCGTATTTTTTCTTTAAAAATATAACTGCTATTAACAAATAACCTCGCGTAAACAGCAAAACGCAACAACAGTGTTGAAAAAATAACTATAAAATAAAAAAAACCTTTTGGCCCCAACCCAGGCTCGACCCCACAACTACTTATGCAGTAAAACGGCAGTACACCCGAACACACCAATTCAATTCAATTCAAAACAGACTTTATTTACATTATTTACATTTCAAATACATAATATACGGCTTAATCAAATTTACAATGTATAATTGGACCAGTACATACATATGTATTTCTTACATTTTCGAATAATTCTAAAGTTTCATACCCGTAGGTTTACACTTTATTTTGGTTATTTTAAGGTTAGCCCTCTAAAAAATTTTAAGCATTTTATCTTATTTTAGTTGTTAGTGGTTTAGTAGTTAATGATAATAATAATTATTTGCAGGAAAAATTTGTTTTAAAAAACCTGCTTTAGATATTTGGGAATGTTTGTAGGAGTAATCTTTGGTACTTTATTGTTCTGCGAAGATTGGCAGATTTTGGTAAGGCAGTTTGTGTTTGATTGGTATGTTTGTGTTGTGTTGGCGAATTCGCGTTATGTTTCTGGCTAGATTGTTGTTGTTTAGCTGGTGTTTGTAAAATTTCTGCGAGATTTCCGTGATATGTTCGTGTAATGGGGGGATACTTGCCCTATTGTGTAATTCATCTATTCTGGTGAATCGGTCGGAGTTAGTTACAAGCCGAAGGCACTTGTTTTGCAGCACCTGCAGCGGTTTTATTGTTGTTTTGGAAGCGCTGCACCATACTGGCGCAGCGTATGTTATTATGGGTCGAATTATAGTGGTGTATAGAAGCCGTTTATTTTTTAGCGTTAGCGAATTGTTTTTTACGAAGAGCGCATAGATGTTTTTTATGGCTGCATGCGTTTTCTTTATGGTGTCTTTGATGTGCCTTTTGTAATTAAGTCGGTAGTCAAGGCGTACTCCCAAGTATTTTACCGAGTTGACTGGTGTGATAGTGTGGTTGTTCACCTTTAACGGCGTGAAAATTCTGTTATTGGTAAATTTTTTGCAAAAGATGATTTGTTCGGTTTTATCCGCATTAATTTTGATTTTCCATTTCTCAAAAAATTTTTGCATGTGGTGGGATGTTTATTTTTATTAATTTATAGATTAGGCCTTCGATCCAAACTTTGTCGAAGGCCTTCTCTATGTCCAGTAAAACCGCAGTTGTAATTTTGTTTTTGTTGTAATTGACAGAAATGTCGTTTGCAATTCTGGTTACTTGTTGCACTGTGTTGTGCCCCGCCCTGAATCCAAACTGCTCGTCGATTGTGATCTTGCGTTTTTTGTCGATTTGCGTAATTCTTTGTAGAATTATTTTTTCAGTTAATTTAGCCAAACCGTTCAATAAGCTAATCGGCCTATAGCTTGTGGGACTTTGTGGATTTTTGTTCGGTTTTGCAATGGGGATAATTTCCGCGGTTTTCCAGGCTTTTGGGAAATGTTGTAATTTTATGCATGCGTTTATAATGTACATTAACTGAACTATCGCCTTTCGCGAGAGATTTTTTAAAATTATTATTTGCAGCTTATCGCGGCCTGGGGCTTTTTTGTTTGGTAGGTGTTTGATTATTGTGGCTATTTCCGCGGGTGAGGTGATTAATTTTGCTAAGCTTTTTTTGCAGGTTGTGTGTACCGTTGTTCTAAATTTGTTGACTTCGTTTACGATTTCGGTTTGTTCATTAGTATTTGGCTGCGAATCGATGTGATGCACCTTTTCGAAAACCGCGGCTAGTTGTTCTGCCTTTTCTTTGTCCGTTATCACGGTTTGACCCGTTTGTGACAGTGTGGGTATTGGATTGTACGGTTTTTTTTAAATATTTTAGTTATTTTCCACAGCGAGTTGTCGGAGGGTTTTAGTGCTTGTAGGGTGTTGTTCCACGTTTCGTTTCTGTGTTGCTTTATTGCTGTTTTGATGTGCGCGTTTAATTGGTTTAGTTCTTGTTTTAGCTGTGGATTCGTGGTTCTTTGCCATCTTCTTTTAGTTTTGTTTCTGTTTGTTATGATGTTTTTCATGACTGTCGGTAATTTATCCCTATTTGAGTTTATTTTTGGCTTTTTGGATTATTTCTGTGAAACGATCTACTTGATTTTCTAGGTCGTTTGTCGTGCTTATGTTGGGTGTTAATTTTATGTGGGTGTCTATGGTGTTTCTGAAGTCTGCCCAGTCTGTGTTAGCGAAAGATGTGATTATTTTTTCTCGCGTTTGTTTATGTTGATTCCCCAAGGTGAACGTTATCGGATTGTGATCCGAATCGAGTTCCGGGAGTGATTCGATGCCTGAAATGATATTTGGATTTATGTTTTTACATAAAACTAGGTCGATTGTTGAAGGGGTGGTGTTGTTTGCGGGGTAGTGTGTGGGAGTGTTGGGGTGTAAAACAACCCCCCATGATTATTACTTTTTTTTGCTACCGCGAATAACGCATCCAGGTCTCTTGAGGAGTAAGAGTTGGACGGGCTATTATACGCAGCAATAAGGTGTGTGTTATCTTTTAATTTGAATGCTATTGTTTCAATGCTAGTGTTAGGTAGTTTTATCTGTATGTGTGGTATGGTGTTGTGAATAAGTGCTGCTACGCCCCCCCCCCCCCCCCCGTTGGCATTGTTGTCCCTATCTTGCCTTAATAATGTGTAATTTTTAATCTTTATTTTGTCTTTTTCGTTGAGCTTTGTCTCGTTTAATAAAAGGATATCAATTTTGTGCGTTTCCAAAAAGTGTATGTTGAGTTGGCCTGTTCTGCTTTTTAAGCCGTTGGCGTTCCAAGAACCTATTGTGGCGTTAAAATCCATTGGCGGTTAGTTTGTTAGTAAAATTGAAAAAATCTGTAAACTGTTGCATTGGGTCTGTACAGTTACGCAGGTTTAAATTAAGTTCTTTTACCGCGTTTAACATACCTACTACATTTATTTGCGAGTTTAACGTTTTTAATTCGCGCACTAACTCACTTATGTTGTTTATATCCTCTAGTGGAGTTGCTGGGATTTGCTGAGGGCGCTGTGGTAGGTTGGTTGCATGGAATGCGACCGTTGGGTTTTGCGAGCCCGATGGTCCAGCCGTGGGCTGCTGTAACAATGGTGCGGCCGGCTGGTGTCCCGCTGGTGTGGGATTATTACCTGTGAAATGTGCAAATGTTAGCGAACCCGGACCTTCATACCTTGTGGAATTAAGTCGCGGAAACTGGCGATGGCTGTGCAGGTTTGGTGGGTCGAATCTGTATTTAGGGGCGGCTGGGTGTTCCTGTTTCTTCTTATTCATTCTTTCTAGGGTAGATTGGTACACTGGGCAATCTGTGGAGTTGGCCGGATGTGGGCCATTGCAGTTTGCACATGTTGCTGGTGTTTTTTTATCGGTTTTTTCGCATTCTCTTGTCCAGTGGTTTTGAGCGCATTTTAGGCAAACAGGGGCGGCGGTGCAGTTTGAAGTTGCGTGTCCCCAGGTCTGGCATCGGTGGCATTGGATTATTAGTTTGTTGTTAACGTGCCTGCCCCAGCTTATTACAGTGTAAGCTAGCACTTTTACCTGTGAAATTTTTTTCAGGGTGTAGTCTGAGCTGGTGATTACCATATAAATGGGTCTTTTAGTGCCACTTAGCTTGTAGCACTTTTTTGCTTCGATTTTGTATGTTTCCCTTAATTCTTCAATTATTTCTTCGGTGGTTGGGCAGCTGTCTAGTCCTCTGATTATAAATACATGTGTTTTTTCTGAGCTGGTCGTATAGGTATGGTATTGTGCGTTTTTTTGATTTAGTAATTTTAGTATGTTCCTTCTTTCTTCTTCGTTTTTGATGAATAAATTTGTGTTTTGTGCCGTGTATTTTACTTCAAATCCGGATTGTGCGTTTTGATTGAGCATGTTTATAAGTTTTTTTATGGTCGTCGGTTTTTCCGTGCAGCACTATTGGAGGCGGTGGTCTTTTCGTGAAAATTCTGGTGCTAGTGTTTCTAGGTGCTCTTGCCGCATCTGCGTTTTCCGTTGTGGTAATTTCCATGGGGTTCTCGTCTTCGTCGTCTGATTCGTTGTGTAATGGTGTATATCTGTTAGTTATTTCTATGGGAATGCTCGAGAGCTTCTGTTTTGCCTAATTTTCTTTTTCTTATTGTCACCACTTTAAATTCTGGGAAATCTGCGTCTCCTTGCGTTCGTGCAATTTCAGGTGCTGGGGTCGAGCCCGAGGCCTTAAGCTGGGGATTACGCGTGTCGTCGGCGCCAGACATGACGCAGGTAGCTTCGCTGCTTCCTTTGTTCGTGATTTTGCCTCTAAACGGGCATTTGCTAATTGATTTTGTTTTTTTGCGTTTTCCTGCTTCTAATTCACAATTTTTAATTATGTCTACGTCTATGTTAAATTTACCTTGCGTTAAAGTATTGGTTTTAGTTTTAACTACCGCACGTTTCTTAATTTGGTAACTACACTTTTTCTGTCTCATTGATTTAATGTCACTATTTTCTAGATTAGACTAATTATGTACACTTATTTCTACGCACTAAAATTATAATTAACTAATTAATAACTATTTTCTGTTCGAACACGTGCAGAGCACGCGGTCGCTCTCTTTGTCTGCTATTTTACTGCCGGCAGTCTGTAGCTTCTCGCACGACCATCTCGATTCGCTACCGGATGGGCACTGGACGAGAACCGGTGCTTTCAACGTGGTATGGCCGTTGTCGTGCAAATTTGCAGCTTTCCCGGTATTTCAGCACCGCTGGGCTCTCTTGCGCCTTAATTTTAGCTATTCAAAAGGTACTTTTTGTTTTACGGACCGATAAATTTTGCCGATACGAAATTCGGTGTCGTCGAGTGAGTATTAAAAAAAGAAGTTACATTTGAATCGCAAATCTACTGCGGCCGGCGAACTAACGATCATGAAGCGAAAATTGAAAATTAAAATAAAACAACAAAAGTAATTAGCAAAAGTTGACTTTCTGCTCGCGCCGACGAGGTCAACGCCGCCACCGACCGTCCGCCAGCCAGCCCAGTTCCGTACCCATTGAAAGTCCGAAGCAGTTTCGAACGGCTAAGTCGCCGCTCGTAGCTTTCGCCGATGCCACCGGCGAACCGGACGTGGGATCGCTTCGCTTTTCCGGCTCCGACAATCCCGTACTAGCAACTTTCAAATGCGGCCGCTTCCGACGCCGACGGTCCAGGTGCTAGGGCAGCAGGCGGCGTCAAAGCGCCGAGTGTGAAGACCGCGCTCCCGTCTCTTGCGAAATTCCAGGTTCTCCCGTCGTTTCCGTCCTACCCATCGAAAGGGTTTTTCGTCGAGCACGCGGAGCGGTCGTTCCTCCTTCGATCCGGTCGGTGGCGGAGTTCAAGAGGGCAAACCGTCGACCGCCGCCGCCGTCGAAATGCGGAGCAAGCGAACACGGAAGTTGCAAACTCGCGTTCGCCACGGCGGGGGCCGCGCGCGTCTTGCCGTTCTCTCGTCGGTACGTGCGCTCAGATAGGCTACCGGCTCTTGAAGTGTTTGTTGTATTAAAAAGTGACGACAGCTCGAATCACGTGCACGCGCGCTAGTATTTTGCAATTTATTCGTAACATTTGTGGTCTAAGAGAAAATGGCGGACGCAGCAGTAGCAGCACCGACGGCGGCTTCCGCCGCACCAGCTTCTTCCCCGTCCGCGGGAAAGAAGGCGGCCGGACAGAGGAAATCGGGCGCAGTTCTATGTGGGTAGTCAGATACGAAAATGAGTCAGATTCAGGGGTGGCTTCCGCCCTCCCCGCCAAGGTGAGGGGTGGCACCGCGGGTTTTTCTCAAAGGGCTCGACCTCCCCCGTCGATTGGCACTAGTTTTAACCGGCAGATCGATAAAGTAATACTCCGAAATACCAAACCGGAAGTGGCCTTTTTTTCGACATTTCCGACAAGTTATAGGGTTTATTAGGCCCGGCACACCCTTGACCACTACATTAGCTGTCGATTCGTCCATATTTTGTTCGGCAGATCGATCAGGGTACCTTTAACGCAGCCGGTTCACCGACTATTCGGAACTCTAGTTACTTCCTTTTTCTATTGCGTCTTTATTGTTTACTAGATGTTTATGGAGTTTGTTCGGATTGTGCATAGCTACGTTAATATTTAATTTTTTGAACCTGTTAGAAACTTTATAGCTAACTCTACCTATATAATTGCTCCGGGTATCCGTTTTTTAGGGCTATAAATTTAATTGTGCTAAGTTCTTTATTGAAATTTTTGGCAGAGAGTGGGATATGAATGGCTCTGTGTATCATACTATTGAAAGCTGCTTTTTTAATTTTGATTTGTTGTTTCGAATTTGAATGATGTCCATGTCTGTACTTGTGGGTTTTCTGAAAATATTGTACTCTAAATTGTTCCCTACTCTTTTTATGCTTAGATCTAAAAAGTTTAGGGTACTGTTCTTTTCTGTTTCTATTGTGAACTTAATATTATTATGAATTTTATTAATGTTATCTAAAAAATTTTGTATTTGTCTGTCTGTACCTAACCATAAGCAAAAAATATCATCTACATATCTAATCCAGATTTTGACATTGTTACTAAAATTGTTTGACCTACAATATGCAAAGCATAAAAACACATGTGTTAACACTTAGAGCCAAGGCGGCGACGCAAAATTCCGGAAATGGGTAGGGTAGTATTGTACATCTTTAAGATTTAGCATTACTTTGATTTGTAAACTCCTGACGATAACCGTGAAGGTTGAAATTTAAGTCGAGAAAATAAATACCAACAAATTGTGAAACAATTACCAAGAGTTTTATTTTATTAATAATCTATTAATATTTAATAGTTAAATATTTATTGATAGTAAGTTTTATTATTTTTTCCTCTGTCTTCCTTTCTTTCATTCGCTGCTTTAAAAGTGCCCTAATGTGATGTATTAACAAATTTATAAAATGAAAAGGCCGTAGATATGTTACAGCTGCAGTGACTTCATTATAAAGAAATTTCCTTGTTATGGTAAGTCAGAAGTAACAGTACTTAGGGTTAATATTTACTTTTTATTACACCAATTTTATGTTGTGAGGTTAACTGCGATGCTAGCGCCCCTATATTTCAATGACTCTCCAAATCGCTAACAAAGTGGCTGATGTCTGGCTGTGAAATTTGGAACTACAATAAGAAGGAAAACAAAGTGTTTAGCCGTCGATGCAACACATTTGTTTTAAGTGAAAATTTAATTTAATAGTTATTTAAGTAACAAGGAATGTAAAGACGTAATAACATTCGAGGTAGGTAAATACGAGCCGAGGCGAAGCCGAGACTTGTGGCCTGCCGAGAATGTTAATAGTCGATACATTCCGTGTTACTTATTAAATTTTTCACGCTACAGGTAGAAATTTAATCATCCATACATATATAAAAGCTCAAAGGGTATTTTTCTCCGGTTCCTCAAGCGGCTACCGCTTCACCAATTTGGACCATTTTTTTTTCAATGAAAGGTCTCTATCCTCAGATGGAACATGAAACATTTTTATATTTTTATTCTACGTCGATTTTTCAATAATAATTATTTTAATTTATATATGTAGTTTGCTAAACGCGCTTTACCTGAGGCGACATATGGAACTAATGCATCACGTGACTTAGCATTTAGCCGGCTCAGGCAACGCTCAGTCTGTCAGTGCATTGTGCGCTGAGGTAACACTAGTATTTTTAAAAGTTCGTTTTGACTGCTGTCATCGGAATTATTTTTTCAAAGCCCCATTATTCTAAGTTGCCTGTGCTTGTTACCATATCAACGAAATTTAAATGAATCCTAGCCCAAAAAACTTTGTTTTGCATCTCAGTGTAACGCCTATTGCAGTAAGCAAATTTCATTCCACTTATTTCCGCATAAAAATCCAGAGTTGTACAAGGCATGGGCCATTGCAGCGAGCCGAATTTCTAACTTTGCAGGTGCACTTTAAAGTGTTAACACTCCTACTTGGAGGGTCATTAGTGTATTACTTAAAACGATATTAGTTTCAAGGAGGTAAATAAAGTGCCTAGTGTATAAACATAAGCCGAAAATTTCGTTCAATGTTCTCAATCTTTAATTTATTTTTCAATAAGAATAGTACTCACAATAAAATATATACAAAACTATTTCCTACTAGTACTAACATTCCCTGAAGGTGGATGGTAGTTCAACGTTTAATTAAAATATTTCACTGTCCGCTTCTATTTTTACAACTACACATTATATCAAACTACATCGGACAAACTGGTCGTTCCATTGAGTTAAGATTGCGAGAGCACAAAGGTGATTGCAAACACAAACGCATCACAAAATCTGCGGTGGCTGAACATGCTGGTTTAACTGGGCATAAGATAGACGTTGACAATGCTCGGGTACTCGCCAGAGTACCTCATTACTTTCCTCGTATCATACGTCAAGCAATTGAAATTGAGAAACAACCTGACAACATAAACAGGGAGGATGGTTTTAGACTCAGTAAAACTTGGACTCCGGAAGTTCATCCTCTGAGGACTCCTAAGCATCATCGATCTCACGATCACGCTCCATCGGATCCATCTTTGCCCAACGGTGACAGCCAACCAGAACTCCGCCGTTCTGCTCGACTGGCTCAGAGAGGTTTAATAAGGTACCTCCGCTTCCCGTATTTGAATTCAGTGTTCTATTCACTCTGAAAATGAAAGCTGCAATGTCTTGCGAAACATTAGTTTGTATGGGTTCACAAACAGCTAACAGACATAAGCCGATTAAGTATTATTGTCCTGGCAAACAAAATACATTAAGATCAAATCCTTGTCCGCCCCTAGGTTTAAATAAACTAAGCACCGCCCTGTTTAGGCGCAGGCAGGCCCTACGAACAAATATTGCTCAGACTTCTTGAGCAAATGCTTGTAAAGGCAGACAAGCTACAGGTCGGTCCTTACCTGATTATGCTGGGTGTAGTTCCCAAATGACGACGCGGTCTAAGCCGAAAGTAAATTGTAATATTGACAAGCTTATAACAGCCCATCTGGCCCTGTATTATATACAGAATTTTTTTTACAGAACTTTTTTCTGCATATCGATATTTCTGTTGATTCTTGTTTATAATTTAACTAAATAATATACTGTTCTTGTACGTATACTAATCAATTTCTTTTAATGTTTGAGATATAAAAACCAATTTTATTTTATTAAAAAAAAAATATTAATTTATGTGAATTTTATTAAGGAATGTGTATCCCTTTTCCTATACCATAATTTTCTTTCCGGAATTGTGCTGCAAACTGTCGAAGTGTCAAGTTGCCGAATACATAACCTAACTCTTGTGAATATCCTATTACATTTTTGCAAAGTTTCGGAAACACAGTTTGTAACTGCATTTTTGTATTGAATTTTAAATTTTACAGTTGTGAACAAATTAATTTTTTAATATATAAACGTGGTTAGTATGTGACCTACTTGTGTAAATATTTATTGTGTACATATATAATAATAGTTTAAGGGTTCAAACTTCAGAGAATGAATTCATTTTCCTAACAGTGTTTGCTGTTCCAATTTATTATGTAGTTGACCTTGATTGAGTTGCTACCACAGTAAGATGAAGTCTTTTCGGCTTATCGTACATCAAAAAGCCTTCAGTGGTAAGTCATTCTTGAATTTAAAATTTCAATTTACAATTTATTTTCCATTTTATTAGAGGAAGATATAATTATTAGCCCTAAAGATTACCCAGAGGCAAAAGAAGGTGACATCGTAGAAATCTATCATCCTCAACCCGAGGAGGAAAATCCTAGGCTTTTATTACAAATAAAAGCTTTCAAAGATGATCTACAAACGAAAGGTTAATTTTATTTTAAAACACAAACACCCGGCCCTGGTTTAACTTTAATTATTTTAGATACAATTAGTGTCGAGCAGAGCATTGCAGCTGCATTTGGTCTGCGAACTTAC
Organism: Ctenicera cuprea; assembly: GCA_958336395.1. Taxonomy (NCBI): domain Eukaryota; kingdom Metazoa; phylum Arthropoda; class Insecta; order Coleoptera; family Elateridae; genus Ctenicera; species Ctenicera cuprea. Next base: position 51,546,693 of record OY284491.1, on the reverse strand, counting down.
AAAGACGTGATTATGAGAATTGTACATCCACCTGATGTAGCTCTTGATTCTGTTGAACTGACATTTAAAGACCAGTATATGGGTCGTTCCGAAATGTGGAGGCTGAAAAAAAGTTTGGTAATTAGATTATTTAATTGTTTATAGAATTTATACCAAATATTTTGTTTTATAGACCAACACATGCGTGTATATGAATAAGAAATTGGAATTTTGTGGAGGAGCTGTGCGAGGTCAAGTGTATGAAATGTGGTCTCAAGGTGATCGTGTAGCTTGTGGAGTTATTACAGACGATACCAAAGTAGTTTTTCGGTCATCCACTTCGATGGTATATTTGTTTCTACAAATGTCTTCGGAAATGTGGGATTTTGATATACACGGAGATCTATATTTCGAAAAGGCAGTAAATGGTTTTTTAGCCGATTTATTTCAGAAATGGAAAAAGAATGGTAGTAATCATGAAGTTACTATTGTATTGTTTTCGCGAACTTTTTATGAAGCTAACAGCCTTGAAGAATTTCCGGAACACATGCGTGAATGCCTTCAACAAGATTATAGGGGAAGATACTATGAGGATTTTTTTAGGTAAACATGGTAGTGTTTGAAATTCAATAATTATTTTAATTCCAAATTTTTTATTTTGTCAGAGTGCATTTGCATTAAGTAAGGAAAGTTATGATTTCATGCAAGCTTTCGAATTTCAGATTTTAACCCAAAAAAGTGTTTTTCTTTAAATGTCTGTCTGTGGGTGGGTGCGTGCGTCTGTTTCCTTATATCTCCCGAACCCCTTGACCGATTTTTATAAGCTTTGGTATGTGGACATTTTTTAGTTGCAGGTAGTTCATTGTAAGGTAAAGTGACTGGAACTGGAAACGGTAATTAGACATGGTTTTTACTTTCCTATACTTTCAGTATAGGGAAGTATTGATTTCATGCACAATTTCAAAGTTGAGATTTTAACGAAAATTGTCGGGGGGGGGGGGGGGGTCCATGGACCCCAAAAAAAAATTTTTTTAAAAATGTCTGTCTGTGGGTGGGTGGGTGTGTTACGCTCCATATCTCCGGAACGGCTGAACCGATTTTGATGTGCTTTGGAATGAGGGGGTATATCAAAAATTCACCGACAAAATAAGCTTTTAAATAAAAACCGAAACCGGAAGCGGAAGTTAGACATGTTTTTTTCGTAGCATTTTTTTCAGAAACTGAATTATGGAAATTTTAATAGTGGAGATTAAAGAAGGCCTTAGGACAAATCAAACGATTTTTTACCGAACTCTCTAGCTTTAAAATGGCGGCCGCTGCGAATTTTTGAACATTTCGACTTTAACGCCCATTTACTCAAAAACCAGTTATCTGATTGGAATCAACTACATCTTGTTTGGTAGCCCTTCAAGGGTACTATACCATGAAATATAATTAATTTTGAAAATATAAAAACGATCGCAATGACATCACTCCAAAATTTTGGAATTGTTGCCCACACGTTTTTGTTTAAACTTTTTAAGCTGATAGAGCTGAGAATCTTCTACAATATGTTTTTTTGCGCATTGCTATAATTTCACTGTGACGCCCTCTATGAATTTATGAAAATTGAAAATTGGTACCCTTTTATGTATTTAACGGGGAGCAATAAAATATTTCTGTTAATGTGAAATAGCTCACCATTGATAGCAAAATCCAAATATAATAATATTTTTTCGATAATTTCATATTTAGGGGGGCTACTGTTCCCCCTCCCCCCAAATTTTTTCGATAAAAAATAAAAAATTTGGTTTTTTGTTTTGTTTGCTTTAGGAGAATCTTTTTACAAAAAATCAAAAAATCGAATTTTTTGCCCCTTAATCTTTTTGTCCTTAGAAGAATTTCACATACTTTCTACAGCAGTTGTATTCTTGTACTAGTCGTTTAATGTTCAGTGTAGGCTAACTTTTTTATTTTAATAGATAGACTCGCAAACCCAATAGCAAAGTTGTAGGGCAAATTCTTCTCGATTGTATTTAAGAAAGAAACTTGAGTTTCCAATTTTAATATGGCGGCCACGGTAAAAAATAACTTTGTTTTAAATGAAAACGTGGCATTTTGGCTTTAAAATCAGAAAGGTTTTGAAATTCTAAATACAAATTAATAAGAGTAATTTTTTGCTAAAAAAAATACTTCTCGAGTTATTAATATATTTTCAAATATCAATTTCCGCGTTTCCGTTGATTCAGTCCGAATATTTTACCCAACCTTATGCTTGCAGCGCAGCGGTCGGTCTTTCTTCAACCGCTTCAAGATGTTACAACTTATAAGAACTATTTACTTTAACTAGTCGTGCCTAGACAGGTGTATATCGAAAGTGATGGAAAATATAAAACAATGTATTTAAATGTATAGGAAAGTCCAGGCGAAGTGTATCGCTCATTTTTTAAATGTAAGAACAGCAAAAGTAGTTTGTAACTGAACATTTTTTTGTCGTAAGAGGAAAATAGGAGTGCGCAAACGAGATTGGAACGTATAGAGTTGCTTGCCACGCCAGTGAGCATACACAGGTCGGAAAGTAGCAACGCGCTTTCCTCTAGGCGCTTGTAGCAGGCTAGCGATATTTAAAGTTTGTTACTTGGAGATAGGAACCGATTTAGTTTATTTAGGCAATTGAAAATTAATTAAATAAATTTTGCAAAAATTTGTCTGAACTCGCAACTTTGGCCGCGGATACCGGAAAAACTAAGCGAGATATTTAGATGCGGTTTTTGCAGTACGTCTTGTCAAGAATTGATCTGTGTGGTTTTTATGTCGATAACGATTTTTAGCGCTGCCTTATGTAAGAAACGCCTTTCGACATTTTCGACTCTAAAGATGGCTTTTTTCGAATTTGGTTTTTATTACGAAAATTGTTAAGCAACAAAAGTTCTATTGGAAGCTACCATTACCGGGGCTGTCCATAACACGGAAATGTTTGTACTTGTGCGCCAAACATGGTGAATTTAAGCTTTGTTTTTACGCGCCAAGAAAAATTTTAAACAAATTTAAATTGTAAACTGGTCTTTTGGCTTTCCAACGAAAAAAAAGTTGATTGCCATAGCTCAATGTATAGCCGAGATGTATTCATGTAAAGGTTCGGTTTTGCAACCGTCATTCAAAGCAGTGCTGTTTGTGAACAGGTGGACCAATCCAGTTCCGCCTTTTACATGTTATGGTCAGAGGTAAGGGCTAAATCGTCAGCGAGTTCGAAAGCTCTCTGGTTATAAAGGAAAATTTCCTACCTTAGCCAATTTGTTTCTACAAAAAACTTTTTTTTGCCCGTCGGCATAGCAATAAGGTTTGCGACTTTGATTTCTCGTACAACCCATACTGTCCGGTCTTTTTGCGCGTCGAATGACGCTGATTTTGTTTTCCTAGCTCAATTTGGTCGAGCAGCGAGCAAAAAAAAAGTTTGGCTCTTTTTAGCAGCGTTATTTTTAATTGAACAAACTAAAATCGCGTACGGTCATAAAGGTCGATGCAAGGACATTCATTCATCCTGCTTCTATTTTTGATATCGCACGAAAACCATGCTGCCCCCTCCCCCGCACAACTCTTCCCTCGATTTTGATGCCGTGTGGTGCAAAAAAGTTTTGATTTTTTTAAAGATTTTACAACTCCGGACTCCTGGCGCGGCTGCAAGTGCTCAAAGTAAAGAAAATTGGATAAATCCTGAAGAAGGTCAAGTTCAAAACGGGCACTTTCTGGAGCAAAACTCGGGACTTCCCACGAAACTTATTCGACGTCGTTCTAAGAATCCCACTGCGACACGGGCACTAAATTTGAAACGGATTTTAAATTTTATGGCGGATCGACGGGGGGCCCTTCGGGCCCCCTCGATACTGCTTATAGAAACTCGAATCGCCCCAACTATTTAATAAGCCTGCATTAGTATACCAGTAGTTTAGATCGCAACTTTGATCCTCTGGCGGCGTTAAATTTGAGACGAATTTTTAACGAAACAAAACTTAAAACTCTCCTTTTGCTTTTGAGCTGCAATTAACAAGTGAAATTTGTAATTCTTTATCCGCAAATATAAAAAATGGTATGAAGATTTGTAAATCAATTTTGTTATGTTTGCAATTATTTTTGATAGTTACTACACAAACATATAATTTTTACATGGAAACCATAGTCAGCTTCGACATAATTGTATAGTAATGTTACATTTTGAAAATGTTGGATATTTAAGAAAGTTTTTTAAAATTATAAAAATATGCAAACTTTTTAAAAATTTTTCCATATTTAAAACTTTGAAAGTTTAGAAAACTTGGAAATTTCAATACTTTATGAAAATCATAGAAATTTTTCAAAACTCAAGGAATGTGTGAAAGTTCAGAAAATTTTTGGAAATTAAAAAAATTATTTAAAAAAAAGTATGAAAATTTTAAAAAGTTAAACATTTTTGAAATTTTTAGAAATTTTAATAATTTTTAAAATTTTGAAAATTATTAAAAAAATTGAAGTATGAAAAATTTAAAAAAATGTTTAAGTTTTTGGAAATATGTATTTTTAAATTTTTGGAATATTTGAAATACATCCCACGTACCATATTTGATAATTATGTAAATTTTGAAATTTTTTTTTAATAGAGTTGCTGTACAGAACGAAAGATACGATGACTGGAGTGGAATGTTAGTGCAGTTACGACGTTTGTTTTCTGGTTATTTGAAGATAGTTTTGGAATATCATTCACGACCAGATGTAATTATCCCAGCAGCTACTAACAGCACTGCTGCACAAGGAAATTTTCTGGAAGTTTTAAACATGTCTTTAAATGGTATGTATGTTACTGCTGTTTTCATGATTTGTTCAATTTTTTACTATTCATCTAGTGACGGCACATTTTCAGAGTTCGGAGTTTCGGAGAAACAAGAATATATATTTTGTTTTTATTAACATGCTCTTTCGAAATTCTGATCTTTTCATCCATTTCTCTTTTAACTACTTATCTATCTCCTGAAATACACGGTAATTCACAATTATAGTGCAATATTTTACTCGTGCTATACCAAAGTTAACACCTTGTAAGTAAGTTTATGGTCTAAAGCAGGCATGGGCAACCTACGGCCCACGGGCCGTATGCGGCTCGCATACAACTTTTTTCCGGACATGTTTTATTTAACCACCAAGCCGCGAGACCGATTATTATTTTAAATTTTAAGGCTTGCTTTGGATCGGAAGTTGATGCTCGTTCTTTAGGCAGGTTGTTTTCTTTGGACCGTTCTGATCAATCCTGAAGAATGAATTGATTTTTATGTCGCCACGTTGTGTATGATTTTGTTGCCGAACACTGTCAACAAATTGTATAGCAACTGTTAAACAATACAAACAAAACAATGTGGTGAAGTTTTTAATTCTTCTATTTACCATTTGCAGAGCAAGGATTTAAGCGACTGGTTGAGGACATTTAAATTTATTGAATTGTCAAAAGTATTTTTATGAAAAAATTTCAATTTCCAGTTTTTGATGGAAATCCATGTTTTGGATCTCCACCAATCTTTTACTTTCCACAATGGCATGTAAACATGTTGGAACAGGAGAAATATAAGTTTAATAAAATAAATATTTGTTGTTTCTTTAAAAATTTGTAAAATTTCCAACTTTTGGCATTTTCAAAATAAAATTTTTGAAAGAACGAAATTTTTGAGAATTTTTAAAATTTATATTTTCAATTTCAAATTTTTCGATAATTTTGAGTATTAGAAATCATAAATTTTAAGAATTGTTTAAATTTTGTTATTTCGAAAATTTTCAATATAATTTAAAATTACAAAATTTTCGAAATTTGTGAAGTTTTCAATTCTCGGCGATTTCAGAAGTTTTCGATAATTTTGAATTTTTTTAATTTATCAAATTATATTATTTAAAAATTATCAAAATCTTTAAATATGCAAAAGTTTGAATTTTTAATATTTTAAAAATTATTAAAATTTTCAATTAAAATATTGAGTATGAATAAAATACTTTATTACTTCAACAACATTTATTTATTTTAACCTTATACGTATTTCGACATGTTTACATGCTATTGTCGAAGGTTATATTAAAAAGTAATCCGTTAGTGTTATAGCAACAATAGAACTTGGTGACTTGATCTCGGTAATCGCCTGCAGATGACTTGATTTCTTATTCCAAAATGTCCAGTAGAGGTGAATTTAGGCGATCAATTCATTAACGATACAGTTTTTAAAATGTTTGTGAATTTCAAAAGCTTCTAGTATATGTGATTTACGTCTTTTTTATAAACGTAAATAATTCAGGGTTGGGCGTGTAGAATATTACATGTAAAACGTACTTATTATACATGGTTATTCTGCATGTAGAAATTTAAGCCTATATTCTGCATGTAGAATAATACAGACATACGTTCAACGATAATGAACATGTATACAACTAAATGAGTGCCTCCCCCTACACCTAAGTAAAATAAATAACATTATCAAAACCCATAGGCTACATCTCACGCTTATTAATGACTTCTTTTGAAATCAAGTGGTGCCCTCCCCCCACTTAACTTACATAAAAAACGGTACCAGCAAAAATAATAAATAAGCTGTGTCGAGATGTAAGAGCAGAGTCTGTCACTAAAAGTTGAGTCAGATCGAGTAAAGGGATTCGAATTTAATGTATAGATAGATTGGTTGCCTAAGGCGCAAGTGCTTGCTTAAATGTTGTAAGGACCTTGTGAATCTGGAAATGTAGAAAAAATGGGCAAAAAATTTTCTATAAAGAAAATCCCTTAAAAAAGCCGAATAAAACCCTGAAATACAATACCAAGAAAGACAAACCCCCAGGAAAAACTTCCCCCAAAATAATTCCTATAACATCCCCAGAATAATTTCTTTGAAAAAAAAAAGCGGGATAAAAGTTAATTAAACTACCACTTTTCCCCATTTCCAGGCGAGTGCCTCAACAAAAATTTTCAATATATTTTTGGAACTAATAAATACGCACTAAAAAAATTAGGCTCTCAATAAGCAGAACATCTTCTGTGAACATGAATTTGCTTATCTGCATTGAAAAGTGTAACGGTCCAATGTACAAACGAATCTGCGCCTTACGTAATGGACGCGTAAGTATGTGGCTTCTAGTAGCGGAGGCCCCCACCACTAAATGTTAAACTATTAAATTAAAATTTAATATCTCAGAATGGTAAAAAACTAAAAACCAAAAATAACTGCAACCAGTGCCGGAATTAGAGTGGGGCGAGAGGGGCTTCTGGACCAAACCTAACGATTTAATGGGCGCAATTTTATGGTATAATTTGTTTATGGAGCCGACTTTTTTGTCGTTTATTAATTGCGACATTTAAAAATTTTTTTGAGCGTGGTACGTTTGAATAGAAAATAGGAAAGGCAGCGTGTTTGTACCATTGGGTAGTCGCACGTTTCACCCCTCCTCCGCCATACCATGCGGACATGCGTGTTTTTCTAGAATCTTTCGTACATGTTTTACATATTTTACATATATAATATGTAGAATAGGTAGATATACGCGTTTTATTTACCATATTTTTTACAAATTCTAACTATTCTACACACTTTCCTATGTGTAATGTAGAAAATAGTATTCTACGTGTAAAGCTACAACTCTACGTAATTTAAATATACTAGAAGTTTTTAAATTCACAAACAATTAAAAACTGTACCGTTAATGAATGAGCAAATTGATCTCTTAAATTCACCTCTATTGGAAATTTTCAAAGAAGAAATCAAGTCACCTGCAGACGATTACCGAGATCAAGTCACCGAGGTCTATTGTTGCTATAACAACACTAACTGTTTACTTTTTAATATAACCTTTGATAATGGCATGTAAATATGTCGAAATACAGATAAAGAGAAAATAAATAAATAATGTTGAAGTTATAAAGTATTTTATGCATACTCAGTAAATATGGACTTGAACAAAGTAAAGCTAGAACTTATAAATAAAATTATAGGTATTTCCAAAGTTTACAATTTTCGAAATTACGAAAATTTCGAACTTAAGTATTTTCATAATTTAAAACTGAAATTTTTCAGTATTGTACAAATTTACAATATTGTATTATTTCAAATTATTTAAATTTAAAATTTCCAAGATTTTGAGTTTTAGATATTCTCGAAATTTACCAAATTTCCAAAATTTTTATAAATTTTTAAAAGTTTCCAAATTTCGAATATTTATTTGAAAATTTAACAAAAATAATAAAATTTACGAAATTTTCGAAGTTCAAAGTTTTCAAAACTTTCACATTTTCATTTTTTAAATTTTCGATTTTTACGAAATTTTATTCCATAACTTCTCTTTTTCTATATTTTAAAAATACGAAAAATTTTAAAACTTCCTTTAAAATTTGCAGAAATTTTTAAAGTAGGTAATGCAATAGTTTGAATCAGAAAATAGGAAAGAAAACAATGGGCTTAGACGAGGAAGGTCTCGTTACGATTGCACAACAGCTTTTATGTGTATTTGTGTACGAAAAATAAGATTTTCAAGACAAATATTGAGATTTTTTTTTTGTAAAACAAATTATTGTATTTTCTGTTTTTTTTTGGAAATAAATGTTATTATTATTATTAGATATAAAGCTATACAGAAATCTAAAAAACGGACAGAGGGAAAACATATAGTAGCAAATAAGGAAATATACAAAAATGAATTGAACAAAAAATTAGAAGAAGTAAATATAGCAGCGGAAGACAACCTAGAAGAAAGAAATAAGAAAATAATAACGGCACTTAAAGAAGCCTCGTCCAAAATAAAAACAACGAAATCAAGAGACAACAAGATAAGTGACAATACAAAGAAGCTAATGGAAGAAAGAAGAAAATTGGCAATCAACCGGGAAGAAAATATAGGGCCTCTAAAAGAAATAAGCAAAGAAATAAGAAGGGAGATGAAAAAAGATCTAAAGGCATGGCATGAACTGAAAATTGAAGAAGCACTGATTAATGGAGGAAAAACGAAACAGTGGCAAAAGGAAAGAAGACTGGGGGATACAATCATAGCATCGCTAAGAGATACAAACGGAGCCTTAATCATAGACCAAAATAAAATAACACAAAGAACGGAACAGTTCTACAAAATTCTATACAGCACAAAAACTGGTACAAATATGAAAGATGTAGAAAGGAAAATACTAAATGTAAATTCAGAAGATATCCCTGAAATTGAAATATACGAAATAGAAAAAGCTTTAAGCCAGACAAAAAGAAATAAGGCACCAGACGAAGATGAGATACTCCCAGAAATGCTAAAAGAAGGGGGACAGCCGCTATTACAAGAACTAAAAGTATTATTAAACCAATGCTTGCAAGAAGGTAAAATACCTAAAAAATGGGACAACGCGGTTATAATATTACTATTCAAAAAAGGCGATAAACAAAGACTAGAAAATTATAGACCAATCAGTCTTGTACCACAAATATATAAACTGCTGACAAAGATCATTAATAACAGATTGGTGAACAAATTGGACAATTACCAACCACCCGAACAAGCAGGTTTTCGCAGCGGCTATAGTACCCAAGATCATCTACAAGTTATGCGAAATTTAATAGAAAAATCAAAAGAATACAACTTACCATTATGTCTTGCTTTTATTGATTTTGAGAAGGCGTTCGATTCGATTGAACACTGGGCCATAATACAATCTTTACAGAACAGCCGAGTAGATTATAGATACACGGAACTAATAAAATATATATATAAGAACGCTACCTGTACAATCAAATTGCAAGGTACTACCAATCCGATAAATATGGAACGAGGAGTAAGACAGGGAGACACCATTTCTCCCAAATTATTTACCCTGTGTTTAGAAGATGTGTTTAAAAAGTGCGCTTGGGAAAATAAAGGAATAAGAGTAGATGGAGAAAGATTGAACCATCTAAGATTTGCTGATGACGTCGTGCTTATATCGGACAACCTAGAAGAATTAAAAGAAATGATAACAGACCTAAACGAAAAAGCCAAAGACATAGGATTAAAAATGAACAAAGGGAAGACTAAAATAATGATAAACGATCTAGTACATGAGATAGTTGATATACAGATTGATGGGGAAAATATAGAGCAGGCAGAAAGCTATATATACCTTGGACAATACATCTCACTACAGATGGACAATCAAACAAAAGAAATAGAAAGGCGAATAAAACTTGGCTGGGTCACATTCGGTAGATGGAGAGAAATCTTTAAAAGTAACATAGACCAAACACTAAAGACGAAGTTATACAACCAGAATATACTCCCTGTTATAACTTACGCAGCAGAGACGTGGACGTTAACGGCAAAAAATATGCAAAAACTGAGGGTAGCGCAAAGAGGAATGGAGCGGGCAATGCTGGGAATAAGTTTAAGCGATAGGATGACAAATACATGGATTCGAAATAAAACGAAAGTAAAAGATGTCATAGAACACATATTTAAATTGAAATGGCAGTGGGCCGGGCATATTGCCAGATTGACAGATAAGAGATGGACGAAGAGCATGCTGCAGTGGAGACCAAGAACAGGTAAAAGGCATAGAGGCAGGCCTCCCCTCAGATGGACTGACGATATCAAGAGAGTAGCAGATTACAACTGGATGCAGAAGGCGAAAAACAGGGACCAATGGAGGATGCTTGGAGAGGCCTACGTCCAACAACGGACTGAAATAGGCAGATGATGATGATTATTATTATTATTATTATTATAAAGCGTGTAATTTTTTTTCACCCTATAATATAAGGCACTTCTGGTTCACTTATTCTAACAAAATTAGGTAGACATACTACTAAAATAAATGTATGGTACCCACATAAAAAATTATAAAACTTACTCTCAAGCATCTTTTGAAGATTGTCTTTAAACTGTAGAATGTAATGCGGAATAAGGACTCGTGCAAGATTTAGAGGACGTACTAATAAATACTAACAATAAGTTAATTTACTAAATATCAGTTTCCAAAATGGTTGACTTCGGTACACAAACACGTTTCCCATTTTGCAATTACATATTACCTGTAGCTATCTTAGGAAACTTCACGTGCCAGCAGTCATATTTACCTAAAACCTGTGGTTCGGAGCCCATGTTAAACTGTAGGTCCCCTATGTCTGTCTGTGCAAAATATCTATCTCCGGGCACCAAACACAGCTATAGGAGATAGGTCGCCAACGCTCTGAATAGGGCATGGCACGAGAAGAAGATCAGACCGGCAATTCAAAGCATTTTTCTTGAAAACGGTGTAGTTTATGCTTAAGAGACGGTTATAAGGTTGTTGTGTAAAATTAAACTCTACATTTAAATATAGTAATAGATGAATTTCAGTGAGCGCCCCCTTTGGGAGCTCGCAGCTACTACATAAATTGCCATAGAGCCAGAGTAAATTTGTATTGTTGGCGCCTCTAGGAAATATATATTTTTGTGCTTTCCTTGAGACCGTTTTTGTTTATAAATTTGTATAGTAGTGTTAATTAAAATTAACAAGGTGCTTATACTGATGGCGATGATCGATGTTGGACTGACAGTTATTGTTGTCTACGGATTTACCCCGTCTCTATAGGTTAAAAAGGATAAGATGTTGATATTATCCAAACAAACGTAAACCTTTTAAAATATTCATTTATTTTTGTGGTGAAGATGTAAGTGTTTGTACTTTAGTTGTAGGGAGGCAATCTGAATTATTATCCCAATTTTACTTAAAATGATACTTCTACTTTTTGGGACTGCTAATGAGTTGAGTAGTAAGAGTTTGGTAGATGACATGAGTTCAAGAGCTCTTTGTACGTAATACTCTCACTCTGATTGGTCTCTTTTTAACGGCGACTGAAATGTTACACCTAAATTCCGAAGGACAACAGCGCCGCGTGTTGATACGTCTGAGAAATCAACCCAATAACAGCGATCGATTTCGCACAAGTCCAAGTCTCTTTGATTTCGCCAAAGTGACCCTAGCAGGCCAAAATCCACAGTGATGATTTTTTTAATTCTACGTCCAAGATTTGTAATAATTCGACATAATTGCAGCAGTATTGCTTCAAAACTAACATTCAGATTTCAACGATCTCGATGATCTTTGAGAAACAGAAAGTTTGATCATATTCTTTTGGGAACATATTTTTGTATTAAAATTCATATCCAATTTCTAAAAGGTTGGACGTCGTATTTTTCCAATAAAATAAATTGCAGCCCTACCTTCTTTTATAATTTTTAGTTTGATAGAAGTATCAATATAATTTTGTCTCGCGCTTTAAAGCTTGCTTGAATACTTGTGCTAATTAGAAGTCTCAAGTCACTTTATATGAATAATGAAACTTCATTTTTAATGTTCTACAGACGTGTAAAATTTTGCACCATAATTCTGAATCACTCTGTACAATGAAGCTAATATAGGCTTTAAGGTGTCATTGAAATGTTAGCAACCATAAAGCTATGAAACTTTTAACTGCAACAGCAGTTGCTATGAAGTCGTAGGAAATTTTATTTTCCTAAACGTTATTAAATTATTTTTTTTTATAACAATGTAATTGGTTTTAGTATTTGAAAAGCACTACTTAGATCGAAGTTTTGATAGAACTGGCCAGCTTAGTGTGGTGGTAACCCCAGGAGTAGGAGTATTTGAGGTCGATCGAGAACTAACAAATGTTACAAAACAACGTATAATCGACAATGGTGTTGGTAGTGATCTGGTTTGTGTTGGAGAGCAACCATTACATGCTGTACCATTATTGAAGGTACTTTTACATTTCAACTAATTATATTTAATTTTATAAGAGGAAATATTACAGTTTCATAATAAAGACACTCATATGAATGTGCCGGATGATTACTCCATGCCGCATTGGATTAATTTATCATTTTATTCTACTAACAAGAAGATAGCTTATTCCAATTTTATTCCCCGTATTAAATTACCACCGCCCGCACCAAGTACTAAAGGCAGTGATACACCAAAGACAAAATTGTTAGCGGAAGATGAGTACATCCATAATTCATTTTTTGATTATGATGCTTACGATGCTCAAGTTTTCCAGTTACCACCTGTACATGGAACCGGGTACGTTTATAAAATGCGTTTGCTAGTCATTTCTGATCAATAAAACTTTTTGTAGGTCCCGTCAGCGTACATCAGCTCGTTATAAGAAAACTTCTGGCAGCCTGTTAGACGTACAAGAACAACTTAAGAGTCGCAGAAAATTATCCGATCCAGACATACGTCATTCATGTAATTCACCAACGCGTTCGCAAGCTATTGCGATACCACCAGCATCTGTCAGTCCCATTGCATCACCTAATTCGGGCAACAGTGATGGTAAGTTTTAATATATTTTTTTTTGATTAATTTAAATTGACTAAAAACTGTTTTGAAAGACAAAACATGGAATGCAACTTTAGAAAAGGATCTATCACCACCTTTACGGCCGGTTGTGGGATCAGCCGGATCGCCTCCACCATTAGGCTTGGATTCAAACGAAATTCGTCGCAGCAAAGCACTGATAAATCCTTTTGATCCATCACATGTAACAATTAAATTAACTTCTAACCGTCGACGATGGACACACATCTTTCCAAAAGGTGTGCTTTTGCTTTAAATTTAGAAATGAATTTTTTATTGTTTTTTTTCTGGTTAGGTCCAACGGGAGTTTTGATACAGCAGCATCACTACCAGGCTGTCCCAGCCCAATCTGATGTATCTGCAGAGATCCCACCTGAGTGTTCTGCTTTGGATCAGAGTTTTTCCAATTCTATGAATTCTTCTCAACATGTTCCTCACACTATATTGACGACAGCATTGCTCGAATGTAAGTGTATATAATTTGGGGGAATTGTATTACTATTAATCAAAATATGAGAAGGACATTGAAAAAGAAGAGAAATTGCAAAAGACTATTTCCAATTAATTGGCGCCAATACCTACCGTAAGACCCCTGCAATTAGTATTTCTGAACGTTCATCATTTTTTAAAAACTGAAAGCCATTTGTATGTGTTCTAACGAAGCCAGTATGGATTTTTGTTTTCTGCCTAAATTATTATTGCTCCGATTTAGTTTCCCATACTTTCGGTACCTACAGTAAAGTATAGAATTCATGAAAATTTTTAAAACACCATTTAGAAGTTGACTCTCGTCAATGATGTTATTTTACAGGATTGTTACACATCATTGAATAGAGAATAAAAAATGCTTTCTAACAATGAAGAAATTTGATGGAGCAACTATAAGAAGATAAAAAAAGTTTATCATTGCCTCTTGAAAATGGTGGGTCATAAATAAATTGTGATTACAGCAGTAAATTCTTTTTTATGTGTTACACTATCACTGCTAAAATGAATTGTTAAGGTTTATAAATAAAAAATGGACGAAACCGGGCGCTGGTACTTTCCCATAATTTTTACGTTTTAAATACTCTCGCGTCAAGAACTGATGGAAATTTACAGCTAATCTACCCAGTACAAGTCCGCTGCAGACTCAAGGCGTTGGTTACATAGGTAAAGGGCGGCGCGCGCTCCTACTACGTAAAAGGCGCTAATAAGATAGTTAATGCGGTCACGAAAACTTTATTTATACAGTTATCAAAAATATACAAAGCTAATTGAGCTAACTGATAGGCGTAGTTAAAATCACGTAACTGCCGGTAAAGACGTTGTTGATATTAAAAAGTGCCGTTTTTTTCCTTAATTTTCAAAGTGGTTGAAAATTCTCGCTGATCCTAATAAAGTACTTCAAATAGTCTATCGAACTGATAAAAGTTTATAACGATCGGCGTTTGTTAGGAATAAAAAATTAATCAATTTCAAAATTTTCAAAAATGGTTAGGGCAGTTTTTGTGGAATTTTATATTGAAAATATCCAAAATATTGAGCCGCTGGTATATTCACAATTTTCATATTCCCAAAAATATTTTTACATCATTTGATTATACTTATTAAGGGCTATCAAATAATTTGATAATTTGTATTGATTGTACATTTTGTTTTTTATTATTCAGGCATTAAAGTTAAAATTCTTTTAAAAATTCGTAGCGGCCTTCATTTTGAAGATACAGCATTTTGAAAAAAGCATTTGATTTGTTGTAGATGCACTACAACGCTATGTATTCAAAATTTCAAAAAAATGTTTAGAAAAGAATCTATAGCAGAAAAACAGGTCTCATTTCTGTTTCCGGTTCCAGTTCCTATTAGCGACCTTACAAACAACTACCTGCAACTAAAAAACTTCCACACATTAAATCTTATAAAGGTCAGTCACGGGGTTCCGACGATATAGGGAAACGAACACTCACGCACACACCCTCCCTCCCACCCACAGACGGACATTTTTTTAAAACCACTTTTTTGGGTTCCTTGGTCCCTAAAACGTGTATTTCCTTTAAAATCTGAAATTCGAAATTTTGCATGAAATCATAACTTTCCTTCAGTAGAAGTAAAAAGTTACGAGCAAAAGCCAAAAATGTAAAATTTTATTTTTTTGCCTGTATCTAGTCAGCTATAAATTTTTCAAAACATTCAAAAATGGCATTAAACTGGGTCTTCTAAATAGGCAACTTTTTTCTCATTTAGCTGACCTTCTGTCTCTTACCGTTTCCGAGATCTTAACGATGAGCAGAGTTAATTTTTACACGCTCATTATTCAAAATCTTACAAACAGATTTTATTTTGTCGTTGTTGGCATATAAGACTTTACTACTGAAATACTCTTGAAAACATGGTGAATAAAGTTTCTAAAGTTAGGAAAGTCCAGACGAAGTGTTTCACTCATTTATTGTTACTGCCGTTTCTTTTCATTTTTTCTTTCTCATTTTTACCTATGCTTTTCCTTTTTTCTGTTTTGTTTCATTACCCTTCTATGTGATTTCTTTCTGTTGGCCTTTCTATTAATACTTCTTTGTTGCGTTCTGTTTATTTGTTTTGTGTCTTGTTTTGCTGTACTTGAAACATTCATTAATGCTCATTCAGAATATTTAGGGGGAAGATAATATATCTATGCCTCCTCTTCATGTTTTGGTTCATATATTTTGTTTTTCTGCCTCTGGTATTTTTAATCGCAAATTATCCTTTATTTATTCTTATTTCTTACGGAGCTTCTGAGTTAGGGATCTGAATAAGCCAAACATGTCAAAAGTATTCTGACCTTACAGTGAATGTTGGGGTTAGAGTGTTACAGTATAAAATATTATTTAAAATACATGAAGTAAAAAAGTTCATATAAGGTGTTATGTTCAGTTTTTTGTACAGGGTGGTCAAATTTCGATGGCTTTAAATGTGTATAACTGTTATTAATGGAGCTAGAAAAAAACTGATGCTGCATTGTTGAGTCAAATTTTTAAGGTAATTTGAATGCCGCGAGCAAAAAATTCAATATCTACTTTCCTTTCCGAGATATAGGATAAAATACAAAATTTAAACATTTCTATGAATTACAACAATTTGTTTGTTTTTGATATGGAAAATCGGAAAACACGTTCTTATGGCAGTATTCAAGTAGAAGTCAATATTTAAGTCAGATTCTTTCTACCAATAATAATAATAAACTATGGTTTTCATTTAAAAAAACAACTTTATGTAACAGCACTCAAAAATAATTCATGGAACCAATCTGACTTAAATTATGAATTCTACTTGAAAAACTACCCTCAGAATGTATTTTCGAATTTTCAGTCAATTTAAAAATAAACGAATTATTGTAATTTGTAAAAAAATTTCATTTTCACCCTGTATCTCGGAAACTAAATTAGATATTGAATTTTTGTTTGCGACATTCAAATTGCCTTAAGAATTTGAATAAATTGTGATGCTCTTTTGTTACGTGGTCGGTGTTGCGGGTGGGATTGTACGTTGGCTTATACGTACAAGCTCGCTGAAGTTTTTGGGCGCCACATTTTATAACGGAGTTTACTATCCGGTCGAACTTCATCGGGTGAGAGAGGTTTTTTTCTAGTATGGATTCACTTTTTGTTGGAAACCTTTTCTCTAGTGTGACTTCACTTTTCGGTTGGAAAACTTTTCCTCCGCTGAGGTGCACGGTTCCCTCGCATCTAGTTGAAGACCTGGGCAATTGCAGTGAAGGGGTTTTACTAGTTTTACTTACCAAAACTTGTTGCTCAAATAATTATTAAGAAAACAACTATAACAGGTCGTCAGTGCATAGGGGGACGTAAGTCTCTATAGTTATGATGTTAGTACTGCAACCCCAGCCACCCTTACTTCAAAATTTCAAATCGCAGCACACTATATTTTTTATGGCAGATTATGAAAAGGTCATTTTTTTTAGTATGTCTGCATGAAAAAAGTGCTAAGTTAGAAAAGAAATTTTTGACATTACAGACGAAAATTGTACAAAAACAGTTATTTGTTGTCAGTAGTAGAAATAGAACATTGTTCTGCCATAATTAGTCTTTGAGTAGTTTATTTAATTGTTTTTATATAGAAACAAAACAATATTTTGCTGTAACCACACCAATTTGATTTCTCGAAAACGATAATAAATTCAATTTTTCGAAGTTTGTATATTGGTAAACAAAGTAACGGGTTAATTATATAGGCTATTTACAAAATAATTATAACAATGCGGCGCAAGGTATTACAATCCAAGCAAAGCAAAATATATACAAAAGCAAATACGGTACTAAGCATTAACAAACGGTAGCAGGTAAAATACGGAAGCAAATTTCAAGCAGTAGCAAACGGTAGCAATTACGATACAGTAGCTAGCAGTAGCTGTCTCGTGTCGATGACCGCGACAGACTTCAGAAATTAAGAGAGAGACGGAATGGAGGAACAGGTATTCAACAAAATAAAGCGAATCAAAAATCACCGGAACCACCTCAAGTATTACTTACTTAGTATACTTCCTAAGACTGGTTATTTCAGCTGGTTTCCCGGTGATCGGTTGTAGAACTGGACTGGACTTGAAGTTGAAATGATGAACTGTGCTTGCTACTGTCTGGTTTCTGCATGCCGCACAGTGGGGACGAAAATATTTCAATTTCTACCCTAGTCATGCGCGCTAACAGTGAACAGCGGCGCCTCTGAGGGTCACTCGTAAAATTAAATTACATGCTTAAATAAAATACATTTCAATACTTAAATATATTCTAAAATAAATATGCATCAGTTTTTTTCTAGCTCCATTAATAATTGGTTATTCCATTGAAATTGGACCACCCTATACAGCAAGAGGCAGATGTAATGACGCTATTTTTTGTACCATATTGGCAATATACATTTCAGGCAGATGTAGCAACGATGACAAATCAGTTGTTATGTTTACGGCTTTGTAACAACGTTTGTCATTGCTACTGTCTGCCTGAAATATATGTTGATTATTTAGTACGTTATTGCTAATAGCGGCATTACATTTTAGTCCACGCAAATTAGACTTTAAAACACAGAATAGGGGAAATAATTTATAAAGTTTTCATATTGCGTACACGAACTCTCAGTATGGGTAGAAACAATAACCCGAAAAGTTCCCAACTGACATGTGTCCGCAACATCCCTTATTTTCCAAAAATCACCCTCAGTTCACATATTGTGTTTGTTTTTCTCATTTTTCTCTTAAGTCATTGCTTAAACGGGAAAAGTTTATAGAAATAAAAATATTTGTTATTAAATTTTACACAAAAAATATTATATTAATGTTTCGGCCAATCCCCACTCAATTCGCGCAAATAGCGTTTAAAGTTAAGGGTAGTAATAAGCGCGCTGTTAGAAATCAATAAAATGGGATCTTAAGTGCTGCGATTTACGTACTCTTAACATTATAACATATAGTACATAATATTCGGTAAATATGACAGAAAGTTCTTCGATGACCATGAAACCGTTAAAAAACAAATTAATAGAAGAATGATGAAAAATATGAAAAGCGTTGGTGGCATTACTCACGGGAGGGGCTTCACAGAAAGCGTGTTAAATAAATGGATTTGTGAGCTACCAGTAGCTTACCATGTGTGCGAGGCTTTAGTAAAATTTTGTCAGATCGACACAAAAAGCAGTCATCAACACGTCGAACTTCGAGATGCAAGAATAGAAAAAGACGGAGAGGATTGCAAAAAATTTATACTTTGGCTTAAGCAACACTCTCCATTCATCGTGGCCGAAAATTTGATTTCACTTTCAAGTGGACTTGTTGCCGCTCACAACGTTGACTGTTACAAGGCGAAAGAGATTGGAAAAAAGTCGATGGAAGGATTAATTAAAGAAGGCACGAAATTTGGAGATTTGAAACCTAAACGTTCGAACATGACAAAGTCTATCTCGTCTACTACAAATTCGGTCACAATTAAAGACGATGTCATTCAAATTGATACGACGCAGCTATTACAGAGAATAATCTGCACAGTTCGTTCTCCACAAGAATTAAAAATGTGTTTCAGTTTTGAACTTGCCACGGTGCCTGTTTCCTTGTTTGACGAAAAAGGAGTGATGCGAAAAACAAAAAAGTCGTCGCCATACGATATATTTAACAAGGTTCTGGAACGGCCCTTTCACTGTAGCGATGATTGCCAATTTGTAATTGATGGAGGCAATTTGATTCATCGTGTGGTATGGCCAAAACAAGGCACATTTTGTGACATCTATTCTGCCTACGTTAACTTCATCCGTAAAAATTATGGTCAAAATGTAATGGTGGTGTTTGACGGATACGCTGAAAATGCCGACAGTACCAAGAGCCTTGAACGACAGCGACGACTTTTAAAAAGAATTACAGCTACAATCGCGTTCAATGAGAACACACCAATACATGATCAACAAAAGGGTTTGTTAAGTAATCTAGCTAACAAAGATTGTTTCATTTCTCAATTAGCCGAGAGATTTAAAGCTGCGAATATTAAAACCCTGACTGCTCCAGACGATGCTGATCTGCTAATCGTTACAAGTGCTATCGATCTATCACATCAACATGACACTGTGGTTATTGTTGGACAGGACATCGATCTCCTCACTCTTATTATCGCTCTTGCTCCTGCAGATAAAGATATCCGCTTTTTAAAACCCGCCCAAGGAAATATAAAGAAAAGACTATATAGTTCCCTTGATTTACAATCTTCAAATGTTTTGAAAAATTTCAAAGAAACCGTTTTATTTGCACATGCGTTTAGTGGTTGTGATACAACTTCTGCTTTCTTTGGAAAAGGCAAAGCACTAATAATAAGCATAATAAACAAGAGAACAGATTTGGAAGATGTTGTTCCTATTTTCAACAATCCTCAATCCTCCAAAGATGATATTGCAAGTGCTAGAGAGAAATTCACATTTGGATTATATAAAGCGGAACGAACAGAAACTTGTTTAAATAGCTATAGGTTTACTTCATTTAATAAATTGGTTGGCCAATCGAATCATGCTGTAATTTTAGCTAGATTGCCACCAACATCTGCCGCGTTAAAACAACATTCATACCGGGTATTTCACCAAATTCAATCTTGGCGAGGTGAAAAAATGGAGCCAACGCAGTGGGGTTGGAAAAAAATGGGCAATATGTTATCACCAGTTTATAATACCGAAGCACCAGCTCCAATTTCTATTTTGGAAGTTATATCCTGCAGCTGTAAAAAGGGTTGCGGTAAACGATGCGGATGTCGTCAAGTTGGATTACGTTGTTCCACTATGTGCTCCAACTGCCATGGACAAGGTTGCCTAAATGCACCATCCGAAGAAATATTAAACGATGGCCCAACCGACGAATAAGGAAGCGAGCTGTTAGTGGAATAGGCCTCCTGGGGATACCACTTGAAAAAAAACGCGCCGAAAGCTCTACCTTATATAGGTGGTGCGGAAACGAGCTTAAATTAAAACATGCATGGTTCTTTAAGCGAAATTTGCCAGAGTTAGATTGAAATTAGCCAAAAAGACAATAGAAACTTTTTCATGTAGAATTTAATAATAAACATTTCATTTCCTATACATTTTGCGAATCGGAGCAACGATTCACACAAAAAAATGAAAAAACTGTAACCTGTACACGCTAGGGGTGAGTTTTTGCGAAAAATGGGGATGCTGCGGACACATGTTGGGTGGGAACTTTTCGGGATTTTGTTCCTACCCCTATTAGGAATACATCTACGTGAATGGCAAAACTTTATAAATTATTTCTTCTAAAAAGGCTAATTTGCGTGGGCTATTTGTCTTTCCTGTACTTATGTACGTATAATTACAAAATAACAATATTTTTTTACAGATTTGAAAAAGCGACCAAATTATCAAAGTCCTGGTCACACTAATATGGCTTCCCCAAAAAATGCTTCAAAAAGCTTAACTCTGTTGTGGGGTGCAACAGGGGAGCAGGAGTGGACACCTGCTATCACAACAGGTATTTTTATGGGGATTCTTCTTAATATTGAATATTTTTGATAACAGCAGTAATTATTGAATTTGCAAGGTGAATATTGTTTTATTGTGGAAATTGTTTGGTATGAATGTTGGTATACATTTGTTGCAACATTCTTATCCATTATTGTTTGTGGTTATATATAAAATAGATAAATGTCTATATGTATTTTGTGTTCATATGTATTGTCAACTTTTGGCATAAGCATAAAATTTGACGAATTTATGTTGAATGTGCAATAACTGTATTAAAATTGTCGTGTCGTATGCTTTTGCTATACCATTTAAATTAATTGGAATTTAGAGTTTCAAACTAATACAATAATGATCATGGTTTGCTATTTTTTTAACTGGTTCGAACTCCACATCAGTATT
The DNA here is from genome assembly GCA_958336395.1 of Ctenicera cuprea. Classification (NCBI taxonomy): domain Eukaryota; kingdom Metazoa; phylum Arthropoda; class Insecta; order Coleoptera; family Elateridae; genus Ctenicera; species Ctenicera cuprea. The sequence continues at coordinate 51,525,017 of OY284491.1, read as the reverse complement.
AACAGATAAGTATCTAGTTGTGGTATTATTATGTTGTCACATTATAGAGACGAGTAAAACAGGATAAATGTGCAAAAGTGCTTTCAATTACTGCATGATGGGTCGGTTTTACTTCTACTACTTTTTACACATTTAGCGTGTTTTGCTTGTATTTTCATGCTTAACACAAAAGGTATCACATTATATCATTACAACTGAGCGACAACGCTTTGTGGAATAGTTTGTTCTCTGATGTGTCTTTGAAAATGATTAATCCATTGTTCTGTTTCCATGGCCTTCTACGGTGGATTCGCTGGCCCTTTGCAGTCAATGAAGTCCTCATAGGTTTGAATCAGATTAATATACTCTTTGACCTTTTCTATTTGTAGTAGAGGGATATATCACGGCAATACTTATATTATTTTGGTGTAGTAGATTGGCACTGTGACATATAATAGTTTTACATCTTCATTTAATGTTTTATGTTGTAGTCTCTGTAGTGCTCTTTTTTTTGTTATTAACCTTGTTGGGATGGAAACAGTAGAATAGAGTTGGCCAGTCTAAAACTGCAAAATGAAACTATCTGCTGCTATTTGCATATATATGCTGATATGCATATTTTGTATTGAAATATCAAAGAAACCGTCTGTTTTCTCGGACCTGCTACATATATGTAGCTAACAGCAGATGGTTTATATTAAGAATTGCTTTTCTGCATTGTCGTTAGGTCATACCTTTTTTAACCCCATCTTTTGTATATTCATTCAAAGTTGCTTTGATAAATCTTAAATTACTTGAATTGCAATTTCACTTTAAATCAACATATTTAGACAATATTTGATAATATGACCTAACTCAGCACAGCTACGGCAAAATGTACAAACTTTAGTCAGCACGAACAAGAAGGAATTTAGTACGACTGGTTTTAGGCAATTTTATAATATTTTATGGTGTACTAAGTTGGTGGTGTAAGTTAATAACTTATTTATTTCACAAAACAATGTTTTGTCATTGAGAAAAGTTTATTTTTCAAATCTTTCTACTGTAATGGTTTCTAAACACTGTACCAGCATTATTATTATGTCAAAGTTTACGCATATACCCAGTTCACTTTAGATCGGAATTGTTAAAGTTGGTTGCATTACAAAATTTAGATTAGTTATTTGTTTATTTTTATAGCAGTACAGTTTAAATTAATTTCGACCTTCCTCGTTATACAAAGTGTAACTGTAAAGGAAGGTATTCTGATCGTCATGTAGGAATTGGAACAAATGCGATTATTCATCAGTTTTTTTCGCTTTGGGCTTACTGACCAATATACCTAGTTATGCCTAAAAGAAAGGTACATTTATGCCAAACATTTTCAACCTAAACATTTTGACTAATAAGCAGGTTTTAGCGAGACTGATCAAGTGGACGCTGCAGAGGTGTCTGTGTGTGTCTATATACACTTTACCGTCGTCCAGACGCCTTGACGCTGAAAACTTAAATTTGGCTCAAAGATTGGAAATTCCACTGGGATGCAACCGCAGCAAAATGGGTTGGTTCACTACAAAAGGGGAGGGTTGCTTTACTTCAAAATAGACCCACTTGAAAAAAAAACCTTAGATTCACATTCTACACATGTCGAATAGTCCCAAGGATATTAAACGGTATAGGATTGCTCATACGCCAATCGGGCGCGCTCGTTAATACTCGTTGCGTGACGTGATATGTTGACCGCGAGTGGACCGCTACCGCTATACGCTGCTACAAGACAAAGGAAAGGACACTGTTAAATTTGCTCAATTTAACGTAAATTAATATTTTCAGTCTTGGTTTTCAGTAGATGGGATTGCTAAAGTACCTGTAATAATCAGTTTTACACAAAATAAAATAATAATAAAAAGATATCAGTTATATGACTGTGACATTTGTATTCAAAAAATTAAAATCAGCAAACAATTAACAAATAAAACAAATAGTTGAATCAAAAGAAATTTTATTTAGAACTAACATAACAAATACTTAAGGAGTTTATTTTATTATTTTATTATATTTTTTGGTAGACTTTCTTTGTTGATCTTGGTTGCATTTTCGTTTGAGACCACGATTCTTCTCTAATTTTTGGTGAAACATTTTTTAATTTAAATAGTTAATTTTAATGATGGTTCTCAGTTTAATGAAATCTTTAATTAATTCTTTTGGAGTAGACACTCTTTTCGCTATTTTTCGTACTACGCTTGTTACAGCCTTCTTTTTCTTTATATCTTGTTCGTGACAGATGTTGAAAATTTCTTCCATCTTTTTAATTTCTGCCATCCATGAATTAGTGGGTTCTGTTAGACCACCATACGACAAATGTCGACCCATGATGGAACATTGTAATTGGAAGTTCGTTTGTAGGTGTAATCCCCCAAATGCGAATATTGTTTTTTATGTTTTTTTGCTAGATACCCTCCAATGTAAGTTAATGCATCACCAGCTGTTTCTCCTAAATTGTGTTCGGTAGTAGACAACGTTTCACCAGTATCACTAGACAACACGCTACTGTCATCATCGCCGCTGTAAATTGGCAATTCGAACCCTGTATATAGCATTTATTGGAGATGGGTGATCATTAAGCTCCCCTCTAATTCTTATTAGAAAAAAAAAAGTTTTCTAGTGAGTCCTGATTTAATCTATGCGTTAAAATATATTTTGCTTCATATCTATTACCCATATCTTTATATAATAGCTGCAACGATATAATAGACAATAAAATGCCCTTTTGAAACGTTTGCAACGCATTTTTGCTTATTGCTCTCATATGTTTAACAGTTTCATACATTTGGTTTAATGCGTCATCTTGTTTAGCTACGCAAATTCCATAACCAGATTTGTAATCTATTTTATTTTTTGGGACGTAACTATTCATAATGTCAAACCAGGTATTTACTAAATTTATAAAATTTCCAGTGTCCGTGGCCAGCTTTTTATTTCCGCCAGGCATGTAGTGTAATAAAGCAGTCGCTGTTGTGTGTGACATTAATTCAGAAGCTAGCCTAACGTTTTGCCTTTTAGTTTTTTCACATTCAATGTGCTTCTGATTTAGCTTGTAACAACTGTTCATTTCTGAATCAGTCAAATTTACGAGAGGTTTAACTGGTTTTCTATTAACAACGATTTTGTCCCGCAAAACAAAACCACGATCGATGAACCAGTTTCTTAAAAGTTTCAGAAGATGAGGCACATCCGCAAACATATGTATATCATTGTTAGTTACTGGGTGTTTAAACGTAAATTTTTCTTGTATTACATCGATTCCTTATTCCTTCCAAAGGCCCACATTCCCTCCACCACAGTCACTCACGCAAGCAACCACATCAAAATTTATGTTATGCAAATTTGTAACTATGTCAAATAATATTTTTTTTGTCATTTTTTAATCAAATTCTATATATACCGGTTGTGTCCATTTTCCGAACAGCCCACGTGCCATAACTACTTGCATATAATTATGTGGACCAACTATTTCATCTTCTGACGTATCATATTCATACGTTGCTTTGACCTTTATTTCGTCATATTGTATAATAACACATCTATCTCGTGGTTTCATGGTTTGGCCCTCCAATTCCATGAATTTTAAAACGTCTTTTAAAATACCGTGCCTTAAATCTATCTGCTTCGCCCAACGCCTTAAACTTGAAAGTCCGGGTAAAGGGTAGTTCAATTTACTTCTTAAATAAATATAGTTTTTTTTAGAAAAATATCTTAATGTAAATGCTACACCAGTTTCATCAGCTGTCCATTTTATTTTTTTTTTTCTTGTCCAAAATAATGTCAATCTGATTTTTCGTAAGTATTTTACTCAAAATATTGTGCGCTTGCTTTTGAGCGCTGTCAAACATGTTCCTATTTTTTCTGTGATGAGCTACTTGCTTTCTGAGTGACTTAATTTTGCTTTTATTAGTTTTGTCGTCTTTTATGTACTTTTCAATACTTGCCTTTTGTTTATAATTTTCCTCCAAGATAGTTTCATATTTTTTCTTCAGTGTGTTATATTGAGATTCAAACTCAGTGTTCTGAGTTTGAATCGCATTTTCACCTAAATGTACTTGGTCGGTATTACTAATTTCCTGTACATTTAAGTCTTGGAAAATATCTTGCACAATTCTTTTCTGTTCTCGATTCTGCATTCTTTTACTTCGACTTGAACCTTCTGGCAATTCAATTCTCGCAAGACCTAGATTTTTTTAAGGTACCGCGTTTTGTTTTAATCTTTTCACTGCTGGCACTCCTAAAACAAATTAAAATGTAATAATTTGCTTTATTAATAGGCATGTTCAAATAACTGATAAATAAAAAACTGAATTGTTGCAGTTAATCCAAAGTTTTTTTTCTACATTTAATCTGATTGTATGTGACAATCGATTTACCTAACAATTCTGATTTTAAATCTCGAATATAGTCATCCTCCGAAAAATGTATTGAACATATTAGACAAGATTCCGGGTTCCACACACCATCTCTTCTGCATTTTTTTACCCATAAACTTCTAAGAGATGAGTCTTTAGGAAATCTATGAAACAAAATTCCTTGTCCTTTTGTATTTTGATAACTATTGTTGCACACTGCAACTGTGCATCTTGCACCGGGCATTCTAAAAAAAATTGTAATAACACATTCGTTTAAGATCTAAATAAATTGGTATTTTATTGCAGAGGCATTGCATGTATATACATTTATACAATATACTAGGTATTATATTTCCTTGCAATTTTGTTACATTACTTGGGATTATATAAAATTAAGAGTATTATTATTATAATGTTAATATCACTTACATATAGTATAGCAAAGTTTAATAAGCACTTATAATAATACACAAAATAAGTTATTACAATCACTGTGAAACTCGATGCACCTATGAACCAAGACTAAACTGCTACTGAGCCGGTCAACGTGGGTCAACAGTCGCGTCGCTCTTGTGTTCGGCTCGTACTACTTTGGGTATATGGAGATGAGCAATCCTATACCGTTTAATATCCTTGGAATAGTCCCACCATCGATTTTTTTTGTATTTTCAAAAATTTACGATTTTCGGCTTTAAAATTGGTATGAGCTTGTTAAATGACAATAGGGACAACTTTCCATTAAGAAAACATCACTGCGGGGTTTCCTTTTGGTCGTTTACCAAAAAACGACTACATATTAGCAAATTATAAAATTGATTTTAGATTTCAACGAATAAAAATTATTATAATTAACAAATACTAAAACCACAACATTTTTAAACATTCCCAAGATTTTTTAAACTTTAAATTTCCTAAAAAATTTTTAATTTTCAAAATTTTCCGAAAACTCAAATTTTCAGAAATTTTCAAAATTTGTGTTTTCAAAATTTCTAAAAATTTTCAAATTTTTATTTTTCCGTAATTTTTAAGAATTTCCAAAACTATCAAAACAAACAAAAACGTTTAATTTGGTTAAATAAAAAATTATTTCCAAAAAAATAGAATTTTATAAAATTAAAATTGTTTTTTAAAATTTTCAAAAAAAAAAATTTTTAGATTCGAAATTTTTCAAAATAAAAATGTTGAAAATTCTAATTATTTCTGGAAATTCTAAAAACTTAAAAAATACATAAAAAAGTTTTTGAAAATTTTGGAAATTATGAAAATAATCAAAATTTAGATAATTTATTGTTTTAAAATATTAAAAAATTTTTAAATTTAAAGTTTTTTAAAATTTATGGAATTTTGTAACATCTAGAAAATTAAAAAAATTATGAAAAAATAAGGAAGTTTTAATAATATTCTAAATTACCTTTTTTGATTTCAAATAATTTTTGGAATATATGAAAATTTTAAAATATTTTAAGATATCTCATCTCATCTCATCAGCCTTTATCTTCGGTCCATTTCTGGACATAGGCCTCCCTCATTCTTCGCCATTTGTCTCTATCTTGCGCCTCTCGGATCCACATCAGTCCGGCAGATCTTTTTATATCGTCCGTCCATCGCATTGGGGGGCGTCCTCTAGATCTCTTCCCCAAGTAGGGGAAGAGATTTTAAGATATACATTTTTTTAAATTATGAAAATTTTTAGAAACAGTTTAACAGTTATGACGATAGCCTTCGCCTTGCTGTCGAAATACATATCACTCTTTTGAAATTACATAAAAACACTGGAATTGTGTTTACAGAAATCACACTTCAAGGCAGAAAAGGATTTGAACATTGGCGGCTATAAAGAAGGGGTTATGTTCACTTATTTTAATTGCTTGGCTTCAGTAACCTGAAATATAATTTGAGAAATTGAAGCTTTCATTGTTCTGTCCTTTTCAATTTTTCTTAAAAATAACACTTAATATTTCAGTAATAAAAAAGTTATTAGCAGGCATCCAACTTAGAGGCAGCCAGTGTATGCTTGAAGTAATTCATGTTAATTATTGGTTAGATCACAAACTACCATAATTGCTTGTTTGGTAGTGTTTAGTGTGACAACTGTAATTGACAAATAAGTAAGTCAATTTTATTATTTACCATTTGGTACCTTTTGCTTTTAAGTTTTAAACCGCTTTTTGTAACTAACCGTATTATTCACAAAGTAATTATAGATTTACGTTTTATGTAATATTTGCTTGGGTAGCGGTTTGTTAGTAGTACTAACTCAAATTTTCAGTAGTACATTTTACATTCTAACTTAATTTTGTTGTTTAGGTGTCGATTGGAAGTCTCTGACGATTCCTGCTTGTTTACCCATAACCACCGACTACTTCCCTGATAAACGGGCTTTGCAAATTGACTACGTCGTCTCCCTGTATAATTTATTACCAGATGATGTCAATGCAGACTTTGCACAACAACGAGCTAATTACAAAAAGCCACTCACGACCATAGAAGTTTTTAAGGAATTAGTTTCACAACGATTGGCTCAAGGCTTTCAACTAATTCTTTTGCCTAATTGTAATGAACAAGTGCTCAACAGTTCCCAGATTGTTAGTAATACGGGATCATTGTTAAGAAAAAGAGCAGCTGAATCTGAATCGTCGGAAACATTTCATTTATCTATTGGTAGGATTTTTCACAAAATTTCTTTAACTGGAAATGCCATTACTGTAACAAGATATAGACCAAGGTAAGTTCAGTGTATTGTATAGTAGAAAATGTTGTTTTACTATTTTTTCAAAGCTGAATTTTATATCGCATAATTTTAAACACCGAAAGGTAGAAAGGTTTTGGATTAAGTAAGTAAGTATAATTTAGGAATTAGCAGATTTTAAGTTTAACTTGAAAAGTTGAATCATGCCACTTTTGACTTAAAAATCTTGTTTTCCATAGAACAGTAGAGTACTAAATGTTGCTTCTAGACCAGGGTAAATTGGGGGCAAAAATCCTTGAAAATGGTCGAATATCGTCTAATTTTACTTAAAAAATAACCAAAATAGCCATCTTTCACAACAAAGAATTCCTGAACTCTTAAGACCAATTTTTTTAGACCCCTTAAAAAGGGGTAATTTAAAAATCATCAAAAAATTCCTAAAATGCAGCATTTTTCATTAAAGAAAATCAATGACTTTTGCCCTATTTTGAAGCTCTCAATTTACCCTCGTCCAGAAGCAACATTTAATACTCTACTTAGAAAGGTATACAAATAAAGTACTTTTGTAGAAAGTCGCTGAAGCCCACAATTTTCGAGATAATTCAGTTTTTGTGAAAAATTGAATTGCCATGAAGGTCTGATTTTTTCTTCAAAAAGTGAAAGTAATTTATATTAACTTTTAAGATAAGGACAAGAAAAATTTTTGTCCTACACCCTGAAAGGCTTACAAAGAAACAAACAGCCTCTGGAAGAGGGAACAGTCTTGACTGTTGTTCTAGAGTCATCAACCTCATAAGAATGCATTGCCAGGCCCATGTTCATTTGAATTTTTTTATTGCTTTGGGGCTTGGAACTTACAAAGTTTGTACAAACTATTCGAGCATTTTAAGGAAATACGCACACCTTCACGGCAACTCGATTTTCCAGAAAATTGAATTATCTCAAAAATCGTTGTGTTTGGCGACTTTCAACAAGAGTACCTTTTTTTCGTATTACTGTATGGAAAATGGGATTTTGGCAAAAAAACAAAAAAGGAGTACAGATAAAAAGATATTAAGAAAAGAGTACTAGTGTCCCCCCAGTTTGAGACGCCCCTAGCTAAATAATTTTATTTGGATGCTGTTGAATGGTAGTATTTAATATTACTATACTTTATGCCAAATTTTATTACATTATATTAAAGGGTTCTTGATACGTTAATGGGTGAAGCACTTCACCGGGACTTTTCCATACTTTAGATATTGTTACTGGCCATATATGCAATAGCATTAGTGTTTAACATTTTACTGGCACTCTAAAGCTTTGTTGTCCTAGATTCCAAAATTCTATATTTCTATTTTCTCACATTTTTGATGAAAGAACGAATTGATTTTACGCAAAAAGTTTCTAATGAAAAAAATGTATTGATCCTCGAATAACTGAAGACTTGTTTCGGAAAAACAATTTTTTTGCTTCACTTTAAACTGTTTTCAATTTATGAATATGTGAATGGCATTATTATCTTTTTAACTGCGGTCAGGCCTTCAATTTGCTTACATAATTGTTAATTATCTAGAAGTAGTATGTTATTAATATAGTTTTTAGCTGTTTTTAGAACCATTTATTTATCAATGTTTGTACCAACCTTCTATGTATTTTCTTGATAGGCGAAAAATATGCATTGTTTCTTAAACAACAAGTTTGATTATTTAAATGCTAATCTAACATTTTAATACTAGATTAACAATACAAAAGAAAAGACATAAATTTCTTGCGTATACTGGGTGTAAACAAAACATGCCCCCCTTTTTTTATTTATTAAGATAAACAAATGAAGTGTGGTATGGGTAATATATCTATAACATTCAATTATTTGGTGATATTAGCAATTTTTTAACACCTTCGGTTTCGCCGGAAATGACCATAACTTTCTTGTTTTAAATGAAACACCTTGTATATTTTTATGTATTTGGAATCTGAAGGAAATTCTGCATACGATTATACACTTCAATTGTTTTTTGACAACTTTAAAATTTTCACTTAATTTTTTTTGTTTTGCGTCTAGAGTACCGTGACGGATATAAAACTGTTCCTATGCAGCCAGGCGTTACCATAAAGCTGTTGATTATTGTTTGCTGTCCGTGTTCGTCAATCCCAGGCGCTTTAAAAATTCAGCTAACAGTTTTTTGAGAAAGTCAGAAATTTCAAATGGAACAATATTGTTTCATATTGTTTTTTGGAAAGAGCACTTCTTAACGATTGTAACGATACCTATAACTCGAAACTTTATTACATTTTCAACCAGTATTAGGTTTTAATTAGTTGTTAAATAAGGACGTAATTACGGTCAACTACAGTCGTTATACTTTCAAACAAAAGAACATCACGACATTCAAAACAAAAGAGGAAAGCAGATTATTAACAAAAACAAATACAAATCAAGCAGACAGTAAATAAACAGTAATTGACAACGATTTATTTATAATAATATAGAATTAAAGTTTAAATTTAGCGCGCGAATCAGATTAAATCATTTGAACGAACAAAAGACGAAAAATAGTTTAATGCGCCTTGAGAAAGGTTTGGGGTCCAAGGAATCCAAAAAAGTGGTTTTTAAAAGTGTCTGTCTATGGGTGGGTGAGTGGGTGGCGGAGCGTTTGTTTCCTTATATCTCCGGAACCCCTTGACCCCTTTTTTAGTTGCAGGTAGTTCTTTCTAAAGTCTTTAATCGGAACCGGAAATTAGACATGTTTTTTTGTTGGTATAGATTTTTTAACACTTCTTTGAAATTTTGAAAACGTAGCGTTGTAGTGAATCTATTGGCAAATAAAATTGTTTTTTCCAAATACTGCATCTTCAAAACTAAGGCTGATACGAATTTTTGAAAATTTTGACTTGAATGTCCGGTTGCTCAAAAACAAAATATACAATGTCTTGGATTTAGAGCAGGCGGCTTGTACCCTATGTAGATGACTAGATTTAATTAACTTTATTAGAATTAGCAAGATTTTTTTATTTAAAAAATTAAGGAAAAAAACGATACTTTTTAATTTCAACAACGTGTTTCCCGGCAGTTGGGTAATTTTAACTACGCCTATCAATTACCTCTAATAAAAAAAATATTCTTCATTCTTTGCATATTTTAGATAACTATAAATAAAGTTGTTATAACCATTTTTGATCCGGGGTCGTAAGCGTATTACCTATCTAGCGGGCGCGCGTGCCGTACCTAACCAACGCCTTGGGTCTGGAGCGGGCGACTTGCACCGGCTGGAGACGACTATATGTAAATTTCAATCACTTCTTGACGCGAGAATATTTAAAACGTAAAAAGTGTGGGAAAGTACCAGCGACCTGTTTCGCCCATTTTTATAATTGCAATAATAACCAACGAATTTAGGCCGCTCTGTACACAAATCTGTCTTATGAAAAACCAGCACACCTACATCTCTACCATTCTTCCTATATTTATCACTTTAGCTTGTTTTACTATCTGCTTCTACCACTGCCCTGTGCCTGTTTTTCATTTATTTTTTACAATTTTTACCTCAATAACCATGTTACAATGTGTAAATGCGTTCCATTATAAATTGTTTTAATTCGTTTCTTAATATTTCCTCAGTCCTTCCTATAACTATGACCTTCGAATTTCTCATAGCTGGTATCTGAACTTCAAATTTATCACCAAATTTCTCTTCACTGTCTCCGTACATTATTTTTTTTTTGTTAATTAAATCTAACTTTACCAATTGTACCATATATATATTATTAAATTTGTTATAAAATTTGTTGTAATTAATCAAAGTTATCACCAACGAGTTTCTTTAAAATAATAAATATACTCTCCTGGATTATACTGCTAAGTTATTTTGCTTCCTAGCAATTCCTGGAAAGTGCTTTACAGGTAGACTGAATAGTTTTATGTATTATATGCACAATTAGGCATTTACTGTAGTTACAGAAATCACTGATAATGCTTCATAATTAGCAAGGCGCGGATTTATATGCACAAAGAATGTCAAAATATGCATCTAAAATACACCATTATAATATGCACAATATGCAAGCATTATATACAAAACATGCAAGTGGAATCACTAAATACAAGATTTGTTTAAATTTTGTTATTACAAAAAGTGCATGTGAAACACCTTACAACATAATATTACACTTAAGATAATTATTTATAAAAAGACAATTTTTAATAACTAGTAGCATTATTATTATGACTATTGCAATTTAAACTCATACTCAATTTTTATATGTTAATTTACTTAGAATTTTTTATCTATAAAACCAAGAATGATAAAAATTATCTTTGTTTTACATCGGAGCCTACATAAATAAATTTGAAAATTGTTAATAAATCATAGATTGCAAAATGTTTTTGTTCCTGTAGCACCAGTTCCGGATGACCTTTTATCTATAATAAAGGCAAGCTGCTGTCTTTTGGCATTTTTTTATACAGGGTGTTCATTTGAAAACTTCCCACCCCCAATATCTCGGTGCACAAGGCTTTCTGAAAAAATCGCCGAGACACGTCAACAGTATTAGCGAGGGGGACATATTTTTACATAATAGTGACATAAATCGTTTCATCCCCCTACCCCCCAGAGCCGCCCCCTTAAAAATTTTAAATGGCAAGGGGGGTTATGTGATACCTCATTTGAAAGGTCTTCGTATTGCCTACATTTTGGCGTTTTGTTTTTTAAAATCGGTCGATTAGTTTTTGAGATATTAAGGAAAAAGTGTTTGAGTTTGTTAAAACAAAAAGGAGCGTGTATACTTATTGATAACATTTTTATTTATAATCAGTATTAAAAATACAAATAATTATTGGAAGTAAAAAATTATTTGGAATGTTATTATCTTAATAACTGCTCAAAATGTTGTCCATTGTTGGCTAAGCAACAATATAACCGTTGTTCAACGTGTTCCCTGACGTTTTGGAAAACATGTCTTGGAATTGATCGACATTCTTCAATTATTCGTTGACGGAGCTCGGCTATACTTTGCGGTTGAGGCGTATAAACAACCGATTTTAAATGGCCCCACAGAAAAAAATCTAAGGGAGTTAAGTCGGGGGACCTAGCTGGCCACTCTATAGCTCCTCTTCGACCTATCCATTTACCGGGAAATGTATTCTGCAACCACTGCCGAACCGGTAAGACATAATGAGGAGGGGCACCGTCCTGCTGAAAGTATAGTTGTTCCTCATCAAGTAGTAAATTACCATCTGCATCACGTTGATTTTCAACTGCTTCAGTTATTAGTGGATTAATAGCATTTTCCAACATGTCCAAATACACTGCACCATTCAAATTTCCTTCGATGAACAAACGTCCAATCACTTGATCTCCTAAAATACCTGCCCACACATTAAGTTTTTCGGGATACTGAGTATGTCCTTCTGTAAAAATGTGTGGATTTTCGTTACTCCAATATCTACTGTTATGTCTATTTACAAATCCATTTAAATAAAATGTGCATTCATCACTGAAGCAAGTATTCTTCAATATTTCATTATTATTATTAATCATGCCAGTCATTTGTTCGCAAAATTCAATTCTCCTGTCAAAATCGTCTTCATTTAGCTCATGGCAGATTTGCATTTGGTAGGGATGAAATTTATGAAGTTTTGCTACTTTATGAACTGAACCTAATGAAATGTCAGTTGCGGCGGCAATTTGGCGGAGCGAACTTCTGGGGTTTATACCAAAATGTCCTAATATCTCAATTTGAGTGGCCTGATTTAAAACTCTGGGTTCAGTACGTTTTCTATTCGAAACAGATCCAGTCTCAGCAAATTTTGCTATAAGGTCTACGACATACCTATGGGACGTGGACTTATCTGGATGCCGTTCATTAAACGTAGCTGCGGTTTGTCGAGCACATTGATTTTCAGCCCCATAAATTAACACAATTTCAACTTTTTCACCCAAAGTGTATCCCATTTTTAATAATTATCAAGAGAACTTTACAAATTTACACGCCACACTAATTAAGCAGTTTAAACAAACATCAACTATTAATGCCAAACACTTTGACAAGAAAAACATCCAATAGTGCATTATGACAACAGCCTACTATGCGTTTTACAAGCTCCTTTCTGTTTTAACAAACTCAAACACTTTTCCCTTAATATCTCAAAAACTAATCGACCGATTTTAAAAAACAAAACGCCAAAATGTAGGCAATACGAAGACCTTTCAAATGAGGTATCACATAACCCCCCTTGCCATTTAAAATTTATAAGGGGGCGGCTCTGGGGGGTAGGGGGATGAAACGATTTATGTCACTATTATGTAAAAATATGTCCCCCTCGCTAATACTGTTGACGTGTCTCGGCGATTTTTTCAGAAAGCTTTGTACACCGAGATATTGGGGGTGGGAAGTTTTCAAATGAACACCCTGTATAAACAGAAACACAAATAAATCACAGTAAATAAGGCAACCAACTATTTCGTAATTTCTTGCAAAGTGGTAGGCACAAAAAGCAGAATGAAACTAATATCGGCTACTTTTAACAAGTATCGACTGCAACTGCACGATTTTTAGAATTGATTGTAAAAATTCAAAAACCTGGTATATACAGGGTGTAACAGACTACTCATGCACTATCTTTTACGGCTAAACTATTGAACCTACATGGATGGGATAAAAAATTTGTAATATAAATCGTACACAAGGTATTCAGTAAAGATATTTATACATTTTTGGGTCTCCGGAAAGAATAGTTTTGGAGGGCGCTAGGGGGGTTTCTCGAAAATTTTCAAATATGAAGGTGGGTCAAGTTGTACCTCATTTAAAATGTATTTTGAAACCCAACAATTTAGAAAAGAAAGAAAATATCGATAGCTCAAACCATTTCAAAATGGCGGCCAATGAGTTGCCCCCAAACAGCAACTTTGGGAACTAACAAAGTAGGGAACAATTTGAAACGCCCATATAAAGATATACATACAAATTGATCGTGTTTATTTAATAATATTTTGTTATTTCTGTTCAATATTTTATAATGAAGGGTCTGTCTAAATCGAAAACGTTCGGTTGCATACCCCAGTACAACTCGTACATCGAGAAAATACAAGTCTGCACTATTTTCCACAAAATAAACACATACATCAATTATGGGCCCAAGTGATCAGTTCTTACATGAACCACCAGTCATTACTGTTTGCATTTATTTGAATATCAACTACATGTTGCGCAGAATGCAAGGTGCTATACGAAATTGTGGATTTTTATCCTTCATTTTTCACATAAAACCACATGTTCTGCTTCAAAAACTGCTTCTACTTCTCTAACATCCTGTGGGTGCCTTGCGTAAATATGTCGCTGAACACATACAAAAATAAAGGCGTATAAAACTAAACCAAGGTTTCACATTAAAACACAGTCCACTACCCTCTACAAACACTTACAACTAAACTCTCTTATCCATGAACTAAACGTTTTCAAATTTCAACAAAGTTTTCCCTACTAAGCGTAGCGCCCTCTATAGTCAGCTGCGAAGACGGATTATATCAAAAACGCACAAACCTTTTCCCAACCACACATAAAATATTGTACCAAGAAAATTGGTACTGATCGTTAAAGTCCATTAAATTAACTTTCCAACAGTGTATCACATAAATATAAAAAATAAATATGAGTACCCCCTCTCCTCCTCAAAACAGCGGGAACATTCAAAAGATATTATCTTAAAAATCTTAAATAGAACGAGGGGTCAAGTGATGCCTTATTTTAAAGGTCGCAATTAACCGAACAATTTTTGTATTTAAAGTTTTTCGATATGTCTCACCGTTACAAAATAGCGGCTCAGCTTATAAAAATTTACTTCCCATTATCGGATGAATCGCACCCTCTACTGCATCTAAGGCAGTGAAACAAATTTTTGTGCTGATTTCTAAAGTTTATTCACATAACATTTAAATCCACGTGCGAGTTGGAGTTGGACAACTCAACATCGCACTCGCACTAAACCTTTATTATACCCGGTGGGAAAGTATTAATGCGTGTGTTGGTGTTTTTGTCCAATTGGATGTGCACTGTGTTGTGATTGTTTTAAATGTGAGATGGAGTGGCGGGTGATGGTGCTGTCACAACCAGTTAGTCGGAAGTGAAAAATGAGAGTGCATGGTCGAGGCAGAAAAGTACAGGTTGCATGCAGCTCGGCTAGAGCGCTGGCGCGCCCTTGCGTGCTGACGTGCCCTCGAGTGCTAGTGCACCCTTGCGAGTCGTGTTTTACGCTTCTGTATTTGTATAATTCATGGCTCTTAAAAATAATTGTAGTGAACCACAAAAACAAAATTGAAAACTGAATTAGAAGAAAGAATCAAGAGAAACGGCGCTAAAGTTTACTCAAAATGATGCAACGGAACTAAAATGAGAATAAACAAAAAAAATTTTTAAAAATTGCTAAATAGCAGGCCTCGATGATTTACTGGAATTACCTAATTGCATTGACTAGCGCCGTTTCTCGTGATTCTTTTTTCTAATTCAGCTTTCAATTTTGTCTTTGTGGTTCTCTACAATTATTTTTAAGAGCCATGAATTAATCAAATGCGGAAGCTTAATCCACGACTCGTGTATGTCTTCTCACGCAGCAAGCGATGCAATCGCCACACACGCTAGGGGGCGCCCGAGCCGAGCTGCGTGCAATCCGTACTTACCTGTCTCGACCACGCACTCTTATTTCCCCCTTCCAACTAACAAGCTGTGACACGACCATCATTCCACTCCCCATCTTTCATTTAAAAGAATCGTGACAAGGTGCACATCCCGTTCGATAAAACAAGAAACACACGCTATAGTTATAGTTTTTGCACCAGGTATAATAAAGATTTAGTGCGAGTGCGATGTTAAGTTGTCCAACTCCAACTCGCACGTGGATTTAAGTGTCGTGAGGATAGACTTTATAAATCAGCAAACACATTTCTGTTTCACTGCTTTAGATGCGGTAGAGGAAGTAAATTTTTATAAATTGAGCCGCTATTTTGTAACGGTGAGAGATATCTAAAACCTTTAAATACAAAAATTGTTCAATTTAATGGGACTTTGAAAGTGAGGTATCACTTGACCCCTCCTCCCATTTAAGATTTTTGAGATAATACCTTTGGAATGTTCCCGCTCTTTTGAGGAGGAGAGGGGGTACTAACATCTATTTTTTGTCCTCATGTAGTACATCGTTGGTAAGCTAATTAAATGAACTTTAACAAGCAGTTCCAATTCTCTTGGTACAATTGTTCATGTGCGGTTGGAAAAAGGTTTATGTAATGGCCGCTCTTTTCATATAATTGGCCGCCATTTTGAAATGGTTTGAGCTATCGATATTTTCTTTTTTTTAAGTTGTTGTGTTTAAAAATACCTTTTAAGTGAGGTACGCCTTATTTAATTATTATAAATTACTGTTTGGAAATCTCCAGAAACCCTTCTAGCCTCGCCCCAAAAAATTTATAAATGTTTTTACTGAATACCTCGTATACGATTTATATAGCAATTCTTTTTCCTATCACCTTGGTTTAAAAGTTTAGTCGTGAAAGATAGTGCGTGCGTGGTCTGTTACATACTGCATAAGCGGGGACATCCGCCCAAGAATACCTGGCATGCATTTAGGGAAAAACCCAATGAATGTACTTCTCATTTTCTCCCCTTTGTTTTTAAATGAAGATGTTTATATTTTAAAATTGTACGTTTTTTTTGTGAATATAATGAAATATATCTAAGTATGCATTTATTGTAAATACGTGAACCAAAACCCTAAAATATGCAAATTTAAAACTGCTGTCGTTTAGTTGCATTTTATTGGATTTGGATAGAAACAAAAGCATTTTGTTGTCATATTAAAAGACTCTAGGAAAAAAAGTGAAAGAAAAGAGCCACGGAAAAAAAGCTGAAAATAAATCTGACAGAAAAAAGCAAAGGAAAAAGGGCAAGGCCTTTAGTGAAATATAAGTAATCATTATGCAAACATGTATATAATGAATTTTAATTTAAAAAACCCAGTAACATTGAGTTAAATAAATAAAACAATTAAAATAAAAAAAAACAATTTAAATTAAAGAAAATCGATTGGTTAATTTTTTTTTAAATAGATTTGTTAATACCCTGCTTACATCTATATATTCGCTATAAATTCTAATCTTCCACATCCCACTCCACAATTGTCGACTCTGTACCTGCAATTTTTATTTCTGTGAATAATATTTGTTTCTCATCTTCTCAATACAAATGTACGGATATTTTGAATGGCTTTTTTAATATTCGTCTTTTTCTTCGGTTCTTTCTCAGCTTTTCTTCCAAGGCTTTTCCGTCAGCTTTTTTCTGACGACTTGTTTTCCACAGCTTTTTTTTCCTCGGCTTTTCTTTTCACGTACCAAATAGGCATTTGCATAAAATCCGTGCCTTGATAATCACATTATGAAATTCAAAAAATATGTTTTTATTATCTTAGTCACATGACAAGGCATGAAAATGCACCAATCGGCCATACCATCACGAGCCTTCACGACCCAAAATGTTCTGCCGATGTGCTGTGGCAGATGGGTGGTGCTGACATTTGACATTTATTTTACGCTTCTTTTTATTTGTAGGCATCCTTATCCACCATTCAATATACACTACAGATACCGATTTCAAGCTCCATATCATGACACATACGAAGTATCATGGGTCAGTTTTACCACGGAAAAATTGGAAAATTATAACTGGAATTATTTAGATCATTACATTTGTACAAGAGGAGACACCGACTTTGTCTTGGTTGATGCCTTAAAATTTTGGAGGTATGTATTCTGCATTTATTTCAGAACAGCTAAAAAATTAATAATTAACACTTTTTGTATTATACAGATTTAGAGTTTATCTTCTCCCACTAAACAATGCAGCTACGAAAAGAATTACGGAAGGTGCATCCCATTGTGATGTTTATTCACCGATGACCAGCGCTGAGCACACTCAAATGGTGGAAGGTTTTTTAAAGTTCATAGAAATGGTCGTTAATAAAATCAAAAGACCAAGTGGTGCCTCAAAAAAACCTCGGGTTTGTTTTAAATGCTATTTTTTTCTAATGTTGCACGTAAAAGCTTTGTAATTAGTTTTCAGTGCACAGTATTTTTTTGTTAATGATTATAATTTACTATGTTAAATTTGCTGCAAGCATAAATTTTTTGCAGATGTAATAATGGGGAACTTGTGCATTTTTGCAGACATTACTGAAAAGTATTGCCACTATTACCACTATTTTTTGAAAACATTGTTTTTTATACAACGTCTGACTAAATGTTTGCAACATTTTAGAGAAATTTTTTTTTATTAGAATTTACCAAAAACCTAGTTTTGGAATCGCTTCTGCATCTCAGATGACCTAAAAATTTATTTAGACATAGGTCACGCGAAAAGTCGTTTTATTTGAGAAAATTTCAAAAAATGTTATTAAAAAAAAGGGTTAAAAATTCAATTCTAATGCCATGTGCAAAGTTTGTAACAAAAATATTAATAAATTAAAAGTAGCATTTTTTTTAAATATTTCCCTGTTAAATCACTAAATCCCCATTTTTTCTTTGGAATGAATTGATCTCAGTGAAATTTGCGTATGGAATTAAAATTGGATTTTGAGCATAACTTTTTTTCATATTGTCTTAAATATGGCGATTTTTTGCATTCATTTAATTTTTTTGAATTAAATGTTATGTGACTTATATCTAAAATGAATGTTTAGGTTATCTGAGCTGCAGAAGCAATCACAAAAAGAAGTTATTGGAAAATTCTAATAATAAAAATGTTTCCCATATGCTGCAAACATTTTGCCGGTCCCTGTACAATAAAATAAAATTTGGACATTTTTTAAAGCATTTGTGATGTCAGGCTACAAAATAACTTTCACCATAAGCACTTGATCTCTGCATTTTGTTTTGTAACACATTCACTATCCATCTTAGAAAGCAATGTGGAAATTACTGACGTCTATTGGAATTTTCCATACATAAGATTTTAAAGTAAATAGACCAAAAAAGTGTCAAAAATGCAAGGAGGCAAAATAAACTGAATAAAATTTAGTTCTCCTTTTTGGCCTACAAATCATATATGAGTCTCGACCACTTTACTTGTCTTAAGAACATACAGGGTGAGTCAACAATGCCATTTTGTAATCAATGTCTTCTTTACTACTTATTTAAAATTAAGAAAATAATTTGGAACAATGTTGTGGGGACCAAGAGGACCACATTGTAATATTATTTATAATTAGGGGGTTCCATATAAGAGTGAAATACCAAACCTATGTCTATTTAATGGAACACTGTATATTTTTATTTGCCTTTTGTGAATATGTTTTGTTTTTTGAATTCTATTGTAGCATTGCGTTGCTAAGTAATTCAACTTTTTTCGACATTTGTAGCCCTCGCTAGTACAATCTTGCCAAGACTATCTTTCACGTATTTTAAAGTTGAATTTGGTTATACAGGGTGTTTCTTGCAACAGTGTACGAATTTCTAACTCTGGTGTCTCATAAGTCGATTTTTTTTAAATAGAACACTCGGTATATTTTTACGCAGTTGGGTAGATATCTACATAACGAAAAACATTTTTTGTGAATAACTTCGCATTTTTCAGTAGATACATACTTTGGCAGTTTGATACTGCCATCTGTACGAATAATAAAACCCGAAAAATTTCAATTTTTTAATTTTTGCGCCTATTTTTACTTTCCCATACCTTCGGTATTGATATCATAAAAATTTTCGAAATCTAGATTTTAACGGAAGTACACATTTTGGGGCTCAAGGAACCTAAAAAAGTGGTTTTTAAAAAATGTCTGTCTGTGAGTGACGCCTCTACAGGCAAAAGTACTGGACCGATTTTGATGAAATTTTAAATCAAGAGGTATATCGAAAATTGTAGCTTTTCAAAAAAATTCAAAAGCGGAACCAAGTTAGACATGTTTTTTTTTTGTGGGGTTTTTTCCAAAACAAAATTTTTAAAATTTGAGCACGGAATCTGAGAGAAGAACTTAAGGCAAATCGAAAACTTTTTTTATTGAATTCTCTAGCTTCAAAATAGCGGCCGCCACAGCTTTTTGAAAATCTAGACTTTAACGCCCATTTACTCAAAAAGTAGTTGTCTGATCAAGATCCGAAAAATATATTAATTTTCAAAAATATTCTCAAAAACTGGCCATACGTTTTTTTTTTAACTTTCTGAGCCGATAGAGCTTGCATTGAACTACAAATTTGTTTTTTACTTATCTCCCAAATTTTACTCTGACGCCTTCCAGGAATTTTTGAAAATATTTAAAATTGATTAATTATTTATTCAAAAACGCAAACGTCGATCGTTATAAACTTTCATCAGTTCAATAGACTATTTAAAGTACTTTATTAGGGTTTGCTAAAATTTTCAACTATTTTAAAAATTAAGAAAAAAAAACGATACTTTTAAATATCAACAACGCGTTTTCTGGCATTTACGTGAAATGTATTTTTCATTCTTTGCATATTTTTGATAACTTCCCAAATAACGCTATTATAGCCATTTTTGTCCGACATCCGAAGCGGAATTTGTAATCCGTCGATAGGCGCGCCGACGGGCGCTTACCTTGCTTTGGTGGTGCAGGTAGTCGCTGCTTCTATGGGTAGAGTTACGGTACGGAAACCAATTGAACATCCTATCGCAAATTCAAATTCCCGCTGTTTGTTTTCTTAAAAATCTAATACTCCCTGAACTGTACACCGTTATAATTACTGAATGTTACACTTTTGCAAATACGGCAACGGCAAGTATTAGTATCTAGTGGATGGATGGAATGGAAGGTTATAATTAAAAAATTTACTTTTGCAAATACAATAACTTTAGTATGGGAAAGTCTACTCGAAGTCCACACTTCAGTTTTTTGTGTTTCAGCTGATGAAATTTCAACTTTTGCAAAATAAGTTGTATAATTTGGCAATGCTGCAACAGAATTTGAAAAGCAACACGTATTCAGAAGGGCAATTAAAAGAGCGAATAAGAACATGCAAAAATACACAGGAGTCATTAAAATGTCACTCCACTATTATTTCCTAAACTATTTAGAATATCAATTTGTTATTTATAAAAGTTGTTGATAATTAACTGCTGCAAACCCTGAAATTATTACCAATTATACTGGGTGTTTATTCATGCGTGTATAGCACATTACTTTTTTATTTTGAATTGAACACCCTGTATATTATTGGATTTTTAGATTCTAGATTTAATTCTTGATCTAAAAGTGTAAAGGTGCTTTTCGAATTATTTGTATTTTTTCAAAAATTTTGACATTTGTGAACTATTATTAATTAATTAATATTTTAAACACCAAAAACGTTCACTTATCGTTATTTTGTACGGATTATTAACACATTATAAAGTATTCAGCAGTATGTTAATAACAGCAGATTATTACATAGGGTGTTCGCAATTTAATGCTCATTTTGCAAAACTTCAACCGGCAGTAACTTTTTTTAAAATGGAACACTGAGTATATTTTAACACCATCAAATGTAGAAATAAATTCTCATTCAATTTGATATAAGGTTTTGTATACCAAGTGCTCAAATTTCTATGGTTTTTGTGTTTTTTTTTCTAATTGTGTTATAAATTTTAAATGAAATAAGGTGTGCTATGAAAACGAAACCAAAACTTATTTTCTTATACTTACAAAGTGTAACCCCTATACTATACTTTTAAAACTATTGAGAATATCAATTTTCTTTTTCTTAATACAAGTGGTTTGTTACCTAAATAGCTACACTGACCAGCAAAAAAAAATGGCCACCCTAAAATAAATGCACTAAAGTTTGTTTTATTGTTTTGCTAGCATTTGTGCACAATTGCCACTATCTGTTAGAACGGTATATGCTTCAAAATCACTGATATGTTGATTTTGGAACCATGGCGGCTTGTATTTTTGTGATATTGTTAATTTTGTCTAAAAACAAGTTACTCGGATTGTGCCGCGAGCATTTGTTTCTGCAGTTTATTGTGTTTCTGACGTTTCTTTGATCATTATAGAAATTTTCTATCCTAAATAATGCTTCTAAACAATGAAAAGGCTGCATGGATTGTTGCTTTATTGCAAGATGGGAGGAGTCAGGCGTATGTGTCTATAACTTTTCATATACCGAGAACTACTGTTCGCAAAACGTTTCAACGTTTTCTAGAGACTGGAGGATATGCACGAAGTTGTAAAGAGTCGTTAAAAATGATATATTCTAAAAGTAATATTATTTTATGTTGAAATTACTTAGATGGCTCTTTTTTTGCTGGTCAGTGTATTTTATGCCACATTCCAAACTTTTCTGTACTGTCATGTAACTGAGCAGTGATGTCCTCAATACTTTTCTTAAATGGAACTATAAACATTTTCTTAGGCAGTTTTTTTTTAATGCAAGAATGTGAAAATGTATGTCATTGCAACGAAAAGAAATCTATTTAACGGCCTAAGAAAATATTTATGTTGCCAAATAATAAAATTGCCGATGACGTCACTATTCAGTCACGTGACAATACAGAAAATTTTGGAAGTTGGCATAAAGTAGCTCATTAGACAACAGACCACTTTTATTAAGAAAAAAATTGATATTTTCAATAGTTTTAAAAATATAGTATAGGGGGTGACACTTTCTAAGCATAAGAAAATAAGAGTTGATGTGTTTTTTTTTCATAGCACATTTATTTTTATTATACCTTCTATCAAATTGAAAGAGAATTTAATTCAACATTTGACGGTGTTAAAATAGTACTGGGTACAAATCACAAAAACAAAAGTTATTGACATTTGCAGTTTTGTAAAATAAACATTAAATTACGAACACCCTGTGTATTAATCTGCTGTTTTAGACATACCGGTGAATACTTTGTACTGTGTTAATAGTCTGTCTAAAATAGCGATGGTTGACGTGTTGGTATCTAAAATATGACCTAATTAACATTACTCCACAAATGTCAAAAATTTTGAAGAAAATCAAATGATTTGAAAACCACTAATTTTAGATCTTTTTTTAGCTCAAGAATTAAATCTAGAATTTAAAAATGCAATAATATACAGGATGGTCCATTTAAAATAACAAAGTAATGTGCTGTACAGGCATAATTAAACACCCAGTATAATTGGTAATAATTTCAGGTTATGCAGCAGTTAATGATCAGCAATTTTTATTGAGAAAAAAATTTGATATTCTCAATAGTTTAGGAAATAATAGTGGGGTGACACTTAAATGACTCGCCCGTAAGATGTTCTATCAAAAAACATAAGTTTGTCATGCCACTCCTATATGGAATGTCCTATATAATTGAAAATAGTTTTAAAATATGATCCTCTTGGTCCCCTCTACAACTTTTATTCGAAAAATGTTTCCATATTTTAAATAGTAAAGGAGATATCGGCCACTGTCGTCTTATTGACTCACCCTGTATCTGTATATACTACAAGTACACAACAGATTATGGTGTTTTTCACTCGAAAGTGCATAATTGGGTACTAGGTGAAATTCTTACAAGATGCGACCCACATATGGACACCCATATGTGACCCATATGTGGGGCAGTGAACGTGTTAACGCTTAACAAATGTTTCTGGTGTTAATTAAACAAAAAACCAAACTAAGGAATTGTAGAAATGTTATCATCATAGTATGGCATCATAATTTCAAATTTTTAAGAGAAAGTTCAGACATCAACTGGACACAATTACGTAGATTTTTTTAAAACAAAAAATTACATTATTACAGGTCTAATTTTAAATATGAATGTTATCTATTCAAATTTTGAAAAATCGTACAAGTTCTCCATTGTGCACGCTATTAAGTAAATTTGCATGTTGTAGATGTCTTTGAGCATACCTAACCCTGCAGGTTCTTTGATTCAACTGCGCCGCCATAGCATGAGTATCGTTACACAAAAACTGGAGGTATATACACCCTTATTAATTGTATCTATTTCTTTTTGCACATTGTTTTATTAGAAATAATCTGTAAAGGCCCTAACATCTCTGCTAAAATAAATAATTTCAATTTATTTTACATGCAGTGAAAGCTCTTCCGTTACAATTGTGTAACATTTTTAAAAAGTGTGTATGACTGTGCTAATGATTATCTCAAAAGTGACTAAACAGCTGTAACATTGTAGTATATTCTTTCAACATAGCATCTTAAGAAAACGAAGAAGAGACTTTATTGCATACAATTTTCAATGTTAAATATGTACAGAATGGTCAAAGTGAATGTTTCAGAATGCAGTAGGATGTAACTCACCGTTCCGGGAGCGTCTCGGTAGCAACAGAATTCCTGATAGACCTCGACCAAGGTTTGAGTGTTTTCTTATGTTACAGCTTGGGGTGGATTGCGGCATGTGTTTTCCTGAATTTTAGTTATCCTGGAGTTGTCGTTATTTTAATATTTTTTTTAATTAAAGCACAGTTGCTTGTTATTTTTAGACTTGGTTTTGGTTATTTTATTGGCTGCCTTTTTACAGAATTCCTCTGCTCGCTCTGGTGAGAGGTTTTATGCACCTACACTTAGGTTGGTAGCTTACATTAACTGTTTTGTTAAGAATATTTGTTTGAATGTTGTAGTTTATTACATGTTTAAGTTGATAATTTATGAGAGTATTATTGTCTTTATTTGTTGATGCGTTTTAGTAACAGAATTTAATTTGTTATTGTTAATTGTTTGCATGTATTTTGTAAGGTGTCTTCGTATAACGTACCTTTCAGTTAGTTTGGGGTGTGTGAAGCTGCGACTACCTAATCAGGTCGCTATTAGATTGAGAATTACTCTGAGACTCGCTGCTCAAGCACAATCAGGATGAAACTGTATAAATCCACATCTGTTTTGTTTATTCGATTTCATTCTTATTGAGTAGTTTTATTTAATCAACAACAGCAAATAATCGCACCCAGTGTTAATAAAACATGGCGCACCCTTCTTTTTTCCTTTATTTATTAAGATAAACAAATGAAATTTTAGTATGTTTTATAGACCAAATATTAAACTATTTTTACTTCCGGGTTCACTAGAAATGACATCAACTTTATTATTTTTAATGTAACACCCTGTATATTTTTGCATATTCGGAATTAGGCTGAAAGGATATCTATTAATGATACCCATAACTTGTGTTTTTCTGTGGAATGCTAGCCTTTAATTAACATTTTAATAAAATTTTCTACCTAAAAATTCCTGCAGACCATCTTGAATGTTTTGAAATAAATAAAAGAAAATGAGCGAAGCACTTCGCTGGGACTTTTCTATACTTTAGCTATTGTTACTTGTCATTAGAGCCCGGAAGTTCAGGCCCCAAATCTTAAAGTAGGCAGGCATTTAGGCACTATAGAAATTAAAAATTAAAAATAGTCACCAAAAATTTAAAAATTAGCATTTTTTTAATTGATTTGAACATGAAAATAAAACTAGAATTAAAAATGGGCACATACATACAAACGTCCTAAACTTAATGGTTTCAGGTGCTCCACTTTTGGTTTTACTGCTTTTTTATGGTGCTACCCCTCTACGTGCTGCGTTACAAAACACTGTTTTTCCGAACGTACAGTCTTGTCACACACCTTACACAATAGTACCACTCCATCACTTGTTTACTGCCAAATTTTTTTACTAATTTTTGCATTTTACTGTTGAGCGCAAGACGTACTTTCGGCATTATAAAGCGATGTGAACAGGTATAAGTTCAAAATAAAACTGAGATATTACTTTTAAGTTATAATCTGAATATCTACATTTTTGTTACATTAAGATAAAAGATTAGAAAATTCCTACAGATTGTAAATAAAACTGCCCTCAAAAAATTGTTTTTGCTATAATTCTGTAAATTCTCAGAAATAAACACTGAATTATGTCTACAATAAGACCAAATAGGCATTTATATGTAAAAAGAGTATTTATCAAAAGAAATAGCTAAAATAGGCATAATTGGGCATTTTAGGAATTTGGACTAAACTTACGGACTCTAGTAATATTATATACTACATGATACTAAAGCTTGCATATAAAAATAATAGTCTAAACTTTTCGACAATCTTTTTATTTATTCAACTACTGACTACAAAGAGAGAATAGTGAAACAAAGGTTGACAGGCAGCTGTGTGGGTGTGCTTCGGTCACGCGACCGAGAGAGGTGGCTCCGCGGTTAACGCGTGCGCTTTTCATTTGGGAGGCCCTGGGTTCGATACCCGGCCCGGCCGACTGTCCTGGTTCAGGTTTTTGCCGCGGTTTTCCTGAGCTGAAAAGTAAATACTGGGACAGCACTTTCCGCGGAAAACCTTTATCCAAATTCCTCGTCTAACTCATCTTTACCATCGTTTCTCAGCTGAAAAGGAGCTTAAGACTCTGGTGCGAAGTCCGAAAGCTCCTATAGCGGCCCGCCCCTTTGGATGGGAGGGGGAAATCCCCCCCATATTGCTGTATGTAAAAAGTATGTTAAGAACTTTATTCTACTGTCACTGATGAGCAGTTTAGCTTAAAGATTTTTTTTTCTATAGGCTCCCGTTTATTAAATTGAAATTTTCGATTTTCTAAAATTCATAGAAAGAAATTAGCGGAATGGAACACGAACCAAATCGTAGCTAATAAGTTTCCAAATAAATAAAAAATTGTATGGCTAGTTTTTAAGCAGTATGATTTTGAAAAAGTCAAAATTTTGATATCTTTTATTTAACATTTTAGTAGTTCCACATAATCTAATAGCTTGTAACATTGTGTACCCTTTGGGCATGTCCCATATCAAATTTTAACTCTTTTTTTAGTAAATAGGCCTTGAAACTTAAATTTTCAAAAATTCATAGAAGTCAAAGAGAACTTTGCGAACTGGGACACGAATCAAATTATAGCTCATTCTCAGCTCTATGACCTTACAAAGTTTAAAAAAATCTTGGGACCAATTTTAAGCAATCTTTTTTTGGAAATTGCCGAAATTGGGAAATTTTTTCACTTTATAGCATTTAACTTTTCGAAAAATTTTGTGCACAGTAACATTGTATCTCTATAGGGCTAGTACGATAAAATATTTGAACTCGATCTGTCAACCTGTTTTTGAGTAATAAAGCGCTAAATTCAAAATTTTCAAAACATTGTAGCGGCCGCCATTTTAATGTTAGAAAGTTCGGGAAAAACGCGTTGATTTTGCCCTAAAGTCTTCTATCGGATTCCGTTTTCAAATTTATGAAATTTGGTATCAAAAGGACTAGTCTAACATCCGCTTCCGGTTTCGGATTTTTTAAAAGCTTAGCTCTCTGATAAATTTTTGATATACCCCCACATTCCGAAGCTTATCAAAATCGGACCTTCTGTTTGGGAGATATGGAGCGCATACACCCACCCACCCACAGACAGGCATTTTTTAAAAACCACTTTTTTGGGTTCCTGGAGATGTATTTCCGTCAAAATCTCGATTTTGGAAATTTTCATGAAATCAACACTTCCCTATACTGCAAGTATAGGAAAGCAAAACAATTAGTAGCATTGCTAGTAAAAAGAAACAAACATTTACAATCAATAACAGTATGTAACTTGATTTAAATTGATTTGGGTGGGCTAAAACACTCTTAATAATAAATAAACATTAAAAGAAATTTTTTGGGGATGTCAAAACTTTACATAATTGGCATATTTTCTCTAATTCCGAATATGCAAAAGTATGCAGGGTGTTCCATTAAAAATAAGAAAGTTGATTGTATTTTTGATGAAACCGGAAGTGAAAGTAGTTGAATTTTTAGCCCATAAAATGCGTTCTTATAGTCTATAAATTATACTAAAATTTCATTTGTATATCTTAATAAATAAAGAAAAAACGTGGGTGCGCTATGTTTCATTAACAACCGGTATCTCACAGATCAGATTGATTAAAAATTTGAAAATAAGTGCTTGTTTTTGATTGTTAAATGATATTAAGAGTTTTAGAAACTATTTTGGTATCAATGCGTATGCTGCTGCATATTCATTCGGTGATGGTCTAAACAAAAAATAATTTTTTTGCTCTTTAAAAAAACACAGAAGAGAGAAAGCAAAGACTTATAGCAGCTATCGTTATAATATAACATTTTAACTTCATTGGCATGTAGTTCATTATATTAATAAAAGATCCATATAATGCCTTACCGAATACCGTCCGATCTATAATAACCGCTTTGCACTACAGCGCTGTTATTTTAAATTTTAAGTCCAATAAACCATATAACAAATTGATGCCACACAAAGCTTTATCTTTTGGCGATGTTCATTTTTTATATTTTCAACTATTTCGAGATTAGGATGCAATTGTCAATATTTTTAAACTACACGGTATATATTTTTTTCTATTTTGTGATAGAGCGCTATAAAACGAGAACTGGAGTAAAGAAACAATCGAAACATGAAAACAAACAAGCATCTCATGGCCTTCTTGTTTCTGTTTCTATTGTTTGTTTGCCTCGGTTGTTGTTTATTAAAATTCATAGCTAACCTGATTGGAAAGTTGCCAAAAAAATGAGCTTTGTGTGACGTTTAATCTGATATATGGGTTATTGAACTTAAAATTTATAATAAAAGCGTTGTATAAAAATAAACTTTACGTTTACCGTTATATCCCAGAAAACATAAGAGCTATAATCTGTCTCAGGATGAGAATTCAGTACAGGGTTTTATATGGGAGGCGATGTTGCAAAACTTCTCCATAAAATTGTTTTTAAGTAACTATGCACCTGTCAATCATAACCTAATGCTCCTTTGGTAGAACGGACCGCTTAACAGTGATAACTACTATTATGACTTACCTGGTAGCTTTTTGCCAGCGGTGCTCAAACAGCCAAATAAATTTTCTCAAATATCACATACAACCACAAGAACTTTAATAAAAGTTTTGGCATAGTTTTATTTATGTTACACATGAAATGCTATCAGATAGTTGATCGTTGTTACACATTACAGTATACAGGGTGACTGAAATACGTTATTAAATTATGGCTGTTGCAACAGGGAATGTATAAACGATAAATGCCAACAGATAAATTCAAGAATGATTATTGGATCGTGATTCACAAAATTCTTCAAATTATTTTAATGTTTTGTTTAATACGATTCAGTTATTTTGTAACTTATCTTTTCCAAGTTGCAACTTTACACTTACGGTGGCAATCGCAGTACCTTTTAGATAAGGGACTGTTGAGAACTTTTGGATAATATACTTCATTTAAGCAAACTTACTGTACTTCAATTGCTTAGAATTGCCAATGTAGGACCGTAAATTTCCATAAGATTTCCATTGCCCTATCTTACCGTACTGAATTCTCAGCGTGAGATGGACTATAGTTGCAGTTTAAGGAACTGAATCTGTATCTCTTGAAAGTTTTCAAGACCCTCGTGTTGAGCACGCTATCTGAGATCCTCTTATATTGTATTAAATTTAGCTCTAAACCAGTGGTGCGCAACATTTTTTTTACTCGCAACCTCTAAATTTAGATGTTAGTTACCTAAAAATAAATAATAATAATAATAAAACAAAATTGTTTTAGTACGATATACAATGCAAAAGTTACTAGATTTAGTTTATTTTAAGCTGAATGAACAGACTATAAAAATTTCATTGTTTTTTCAAGATATAATTCCATTGTTTCTTAAAACAAATTTTGTATATTTTTTTAATTCCCTTCCTCATTTTAGTTTTTACTTTCTCTTTTATTCTTACGTGCTTTGTTACTTCTCCTCGGTTGTGACTCAGGGTGAGTAAAAGTGACACATAATGTCTGTAAATTCGTAAATATTGAAGCTATGAAAATAATTCTTAAATAAACGCTTTTTGTCAAATTTCAGTGCATACTTTAGCTATGACAACCAACTTTTGTTTTTTAAATTACACTCTATATTTTTTTCACGTACTTGCATTCAGCAATTGTTGTTTTTCTGATACAATATTCTCACTCTCCTTGCTATACGTAGTATAGCTGAAGGAAGGTATTGTTAGCGGCAAAATTTCGGACCTTGAGATTTTGACGGATATGTACGTTTGAAGGGGGAGGGGGTATTAAACTTCAATATAGACGCGGTCGAAAAAGAAGCTTCAATTCATCGAATAGCTGATCTGTGCAAACGCGATCTTTATATCAGTCCCCGGTCACCCCACCTTTGATTTTTTATTTTTTCAAAAATTTACTAATTTTAAGTTCAAAATCGATATGAACATGTTAAATGACAATAGGAACAACTTTCCATTGAGCAAACACAGTTTAATTGTATAATTGCCAAAAAAGCGACTGTCATCAAGTTATAAAATCGATTATACATTTCAATTTTATAATTAGAAAATCCTAAAGATTAAAAAGTTTGCGAATTGTCAAAAGTTTTTTAAATTTCCAAAATTTTGATAAAAAAATTTCAAAGTTTTAAAAATTCCCAAAAATTTTTAAAAATATCTAAATTTTTCAAAATCTTTTGATAATTTTTAAATCATATTTTTCAAAACTTTCAAACAGGTTATAAAATTTTCTACCAATTTAAAAAATTTTAAAATGTTTAAACTTTCTTAAAATTGTGAGATTTCAAAAAAATTTTATCAGATTTGGAATACATAGAATTGCAAAAATAGAACTATTAAAACTGTGAAATGAAAGAAATATCAAAATTTTTACTTTTTCGAAAACATACTGCACGAACACTGGCCTGAAGATTTTTTTTTTAATTTTGTAGATTTGTAAAGCTAGTGATCAGCTACAATTTGGTTCGTGTCTCAGTGTCTTAACTTCTTTGTGACACCTTCTTTGAATTTTTGAAAATCGAAAATTCCTACGCTTTTATTTAATAAACGGGGACAAATAAAAAATTTCTATTTGGATAGCAGAATAAAGTTGTCAACTTAATTTTTAAATACGACAGTATTTGTGGGCTTAATATTCCCTTTCTCGTCCAATTTTTGGTGGACAAATTTGTCCGTTTTTTGGGTTTCTTTAACTCCAAGCAATCTTTTTCCAAAAAATTGACTTTCTTCACAAAAAAACTTGCCAAAAGTTCAGCGTCTTATCAGTTTACCTTACAATATCACTAGCTCTGTCTCTCTCTTTCTATCCGTCCCCATGCGTTGACCGAAGTCTTTCAGGGTGACCGAAGTACACACACAACTACCTGTCGACTTTTGCTTCACTATTCTGTCTTTGTAGTCAACGTTGGGATGTAACACATTAATAATAAGATCCTTTTGAATATATGATAAGTAACAATATCTAAAGTATAGGAAACTCCGGCGAAGTGCTTTGCTCATTTTTTTTATAGGATTACGTAACAAAATTTTTGAATGAGATACTTTTGTAATTAAAAAATTTCCTGGTGTTATAGCTGTACCAAATAACGAATCATATAAAAAACATCAACAAAGTTTGCGCTCATATTTAACAAACAAAATTGTATGAAGGCTATTTTTTGAAGAACCAATATTTACGAACCCAGACATTATGTGTTACTTTTTACTCACCTCTTTGTTTTTAGTATCAATTTTTTTAGTCTTTCTTTTTTGTTTTCTTTTCCATGATTTATTTACAATATTTTTAAATAAGAATTGTTTAATATAATTTCATAAATCATTGAATCTAAAACGTGTAGGAAAACGTTTTACTCTTCGTTGTTGAAACACAAATACTAAAAAAATATTTTCAGGTTTGTGTGAAGACATTTGGTAAATGTGCATTTTGATTAGTATAAAAGTTTATTATTAATAGACCTTTCCACAATTTGACTTTAAAGAAACTTTTCCGAACTATAAAAGTTAACAATTCAATACAATTGTTATTTTAGATCTGGTTCAAAAGTAATGGAAAGAGGTCGAAATTCCCCTGCAATAGATGTTCCACAGTCTACAAGTACTTCCGATAATCAGTTGCACGATAATGAGGATAGGTAGGAATTATATGTTAAAAAAATTAAACTGCTACTAATTTTGTGTTTTTTTCAGTACTGCAGGACAGCAAGAAACTTCATTATGCAGCACAGCAACGTATGCTGAAATTTTAGAAGCTATGAAAAACCCCTTAACTGGCATAGGGTTTCTTTCTTCATATCAGAGTCTACCAACTGCTACATTTATTGCAGCAGATGCTGTTAATTGGTTGATTGCACATATGGAAGGTGTAACAAATATTGAAAAGGCTGTTCAGGTATTCATAAGTTTTCTAAGACAATTATATTTTTTAACTAAACAATTCTTTAATAAATTACTTCGTTAAAGTCCATATTTAATGATTATCTGTAATATAAAATACTTTATTACTTTAACAATATTTATTTATTTTAAACTTATACGTATTTCGGCATGTTTACATGCCATTGTCAAAGGTTATATTAATACCTTCTGTCTATAAAGTAACCCCGCCCCCTAACTAACTTTTGAGCGACTTGATATTTTACCACAATATTTGGTGTGCTTTAATGGGAAATTAAATACTATTTTTTAGCCAAAAATTAAATTTTGTATCATTCAAAATGGCGACTGGGCGCCATTTTGAAATTTTTTTTTAATAGAAAGGGGGAGTCGAGTGACACCTCATTTGAAAGGTCTTTTAATTCTGCGTCTGATCCTAGAGTTTCAAAGAAAAATATGTAGCCATAACAAAATGGCGGGTTTTAAACAAATGGACTCACTCAATTCAAAATTGTTTTGATTTTTTTATCCAGGGTCGAGTGACACCTCATTTGAAAGGTCTTTTAGTTCTGCGTCTGATCCTAGAGTTCCAAAGAAAAATATTCAGCCATAACAAAATGGCGGATTTTAAACAAATGGACTCACTCAATTCAAAATTATTTTGATTTTTTATCCAGTGGTCCACTTTTTCATTTGCAGTACAAAATTTTCTCAGAAATAACTCAGGTGGCTGGAAATAATATTAAAAACGTTATGTTCCAACAAGACGGTGCGCCGCCTCATTATTATAGGCCTGTTTCTGACTTTCTCAACGGACATTTTTTTGGGCAGATCGATTGTTAGGCGGGGGCCTGTAGAATAGCCGGCTCACTCCCCAGATTTAACTTTCTTAGATTTTTTGTATGGGAATATCTGAAATCGAAAGTGTACAGAACCCGTCCAGAAACAATTGAAGAACTGGAGCAACGCATTGCAGAAGTTTGCAGAATTATCACTCCAGAAACTTATGAAAATGTAAGGCAGGAATTTCCTAACCGACATTTTATGTGCCAAGAAGTGAATAGTAAACATTTCGAACACTTAATTTAATTAATTTGAGCTTTAATTCTTAGTTTTTTTTAAAAAGACTTCTTTATCTTCAAACATTGTCATTTTGTGATGGCTGAATATTTTTCTTTGAAACTTTAGGATCAGACGCAGAATTAAGAGACCATTCCAATGAGGTGTCACTCGACCCCCCTTTCTATTTAAAAAAAAATTGAAAATGGCGCCCAGTCACCATTTTGGATGATACAAAGTTTTAATATGGGCTGAAAAATAGTATTTAATTTCCCATTACAGCACACCAAATTTTGTGGAAAAATATCAAGTCGTTCAAAAGTTAGTTGGGGGGGGGGGGTTACTTTATAGACACAGTGTATATTAATATAATTCTTTAATAGTTATCAGAAATGACTATTTTTTTACCAGTTTGGTTTGTACAGTTCTTCTGATTTTTTCCCAAGGTTAATTTATTGTAGAATATCAATTTATTATTCACACTTGTTTAATTCTGTTTTGAAAAGAATTTCAATAAGGAAAACACTAAAATTTATTATACAGTGACCGGCAAAATGTTTGCAACATATCGGTAAAATTTTTGTTGTTAGAATTTTCCAAAAGTTTATTTTTGGTGTCACTTCTGCATCTCAGATAACGTAAAAATTGATTTAGACATAGGCTACGTGACTTCAGGTTTGGCGGGAAAAATTAAAGAAATTAAATGAATTGGCGAAAAATCGCCTTATTTGAGAAATTAACAAAATAGTTATTGGAAAAAAGTGTTTAAAATCCAATTCTAATGCCATGTGCAAAGTTTGAAAGAAAAATATTAATAAATTGAAAATACGGCGTTTATATTTAAATATTTTTATGTAAATCACCACATCCCCACTTTTTCTTTGGAATGAATTGATTCTAGTGAAATTCATTTGTTTAGGTCATAATTGAACACAAATTTTGTTTTCGCACACTTTGAAGAACTAATTTACCTGCTTGTTACAATGGTTTGTTTCTAATAGTCATTGCAGTTTTTTTAATATTAGTTCCGTACCCAGTATGT
The DNA here is from genome assembly GCA_958336395.1 of Ctenicera cuprea. Taxonomy (NCBI): domain Eukaryota; kingdom Metazoa; phylum Arthropoda; class Insecta; order Coleoptera; family Elateridae; genus Ctenicera; species Ctenicera cuprea. The sequence goes on along the minus strand of OY284491.1, from coordinate 51,490,756 downwards.
GTGTGCTTTTTTAGGCATACTGGCACACGAATAATGATAAAAAACTGCAATGGCTATTAGAAACAAACCACTGCAACAAGCAGATACCTAACGAAAAACGATTTTTTGACTTAGTTCGTCCAAGTGTTCTAAAAACAAAATTTGTGTTCCATTGTGACTTAAACAAATGAATTGCACTGGAATGAATTCATTCCAAAGAAAAAATGGAGATTTGGTGATTTAACGTCAAAATATTTTTTAAAAACGCAATTTTGATTTGTTAATATTTTTGTTCCAAACTTTGCACATGGCTTTAGAATTGTATTTTTAACAATTTTTTCTAATAGTTTTTCTTGCTATTTTTTCAAGTAAGGCGATTTTTCGTTCAATCATTTAATTTTTGAAATTTTTCATCAAACCTGAAGTCACGTGACCTATGTCTAAATCAATTTTTAGGTTACCTGAGATGCAGAAGCGATCCCAAAAATAAGTTTTTGGAAGATTCTAATATTAAATATTTCCCCCATACGTTGCAAACATTTTGCTGGTCACTGTACCTATTGTTTCTATTTTTTAGATAATGGAAGCATTACGGAGGGACCGTTTTATTTGTCATGCTTCTGGTGATTTTGGGAAACAATTTGCTTTTGGATTTTATCTCTTCCATATTGTGCAAACGGAAAAAGGTACATAAAAAATTATGTTATTTTTTATTATTGCAGAGTTAAATTTATCAACACGTAAGCTTGCTTTTAGCTTAAATATAAAAATAAACTCTGCTTAAATTAAGATTGATTAACGCAAAATACATAGTTCAGATTAAGCACATGAAATATGTCATTACCTTTGAAGTTAGGTATCAATTACATGGTTAGATGGTTAAATAAATGTAATTGGACTTGTTTAGTCATTGAAAACTAAATTTTGCGATACTTATAATGGACAAGTTGATTGCACAACATTTTTTCCTAAAACAGTTTTCTGCACCAAACAGAAACACACCATTTGTTTCGACGTGACCTTATTGGATGCACATCCACCAGTACGAACTTTATATTGTTGCATCTCAGCAGAATCCTGCTAGCTAGAAAATCGTGTGAAATCAATATTTTGTGCCTCGCAGCCCAGATTTTGCCTGATCATCGGAAATAATTTGACCTGTTTTTTTTAAATTGTCCTTTTAGTGTTCAAAATATTGGGCTGGCCGCACCGACCGCATCAACAAAATAATTGATGCACACCCATGCAATATAGGGGTGCATCACATATATGATGCCCATAGCAGGCAACCTGATGTTCTGAATTAATTTTAATTAAGGCTAGATGTTAATGATAGGAAGTTAAGTTCATTTATGTGGATTAATAAAGTTATAGAGAGGGAATTAGTGAAAAGAGGAAGACTTGGAGTGCATACCCGGTGATACATAAGATATGATCATGAAAAAAGCTCCCATAAACACGGCCTTGGAAATGCTTCGTTGCAGAGTTACATCTTGAAGATGGACTAGCCTTATTACCTTGTTGTTGATAACGTTCCCAGTAGTTGCACTAAAATTTTGAAATTTTATGTGTAAGAATTGCTCACTTAGCTCAGTATTTTTACTAATTTTTGTTTAAATAGCAGCACCAAGGCAAAGATGTCTCATATGCGGGGGCTCACATAATATTTTCTTCCAAATATTTTAGATCGGTTTATTTCGACATGTTTACATGCCATTATCCAAGGTAATATTAAAAAATAAACAATTGGTTTTGCTATAGGAACAATAGAACTTGGTGACTTTATCTTGGTTATCATTATTTGCAGATGATTTCATTTTTCATTCCAAAACGTCCAAAGGTACAGTTTTTAAAATGTTTGTGAATTGCAAATACACAGTATTCAAGTTTAGAGCTGGGTCGAATACTGAAGAAACGTATTTAAACACTAAATACTAGATACTGAAGAAAAAAGTATTTAAAAATACTTGAATATTAAATACTCAATAAAAAAAAGGATTTTAAATACTTTATTTAAAATACTCCATATTTGAGTATTCGATTACATTTTTGAACACTTTCTTAAAATGCAGCTTTTATTAAGAATTTCATAAAACCTTTAGAGAACCCTTATTTAATTTTATAAATTTTATTACAATAACTTTTAAAAGTTTTTTAAAACATAACTGCCTGTCCCGTGTTTTATTAATTAAAATAATAATAACACATAATAAGAACCACACAAAAAAGGTTAAATACTAAATAAAATATAAAATTCTTATAAAATAAAACTAACAATGCCTTAAAATTCTGTAGAAACGGTTTTACAGTTATTCTAAAATTTCTAATAACGCATGTAAAAACGTCGAAAGCTACTATTCTACAAAATGTATTAACAAAAAGAAACAAGGTGTCTGCTTAAAGCATTGTGCTTTGGAGGATTAATTGTGGTTGCGTACGAAAAAGGTCTATACTGGTGCCGATAATGTCAAAAAATGGTCGCCATTTGAAAAATAATAGTTAGACACGAAAATGTAATTTTGCCAACTTGTCTTATTCCTATCTATCATACTAGTCACTAAAACTTTGCGATTGTAATTTTCTGACATCACCTGAGGTCCTCAGATTAGTTTACGTCCGATCACGGCCACCTAGATGCAATATTAAAAGTGACTCTAAAAAAATGAAGTAGACGTAAAAAATTTTTAAAATGTCACATTCTGATCCAGAATTGTCTCAGAAATCCAAAAATGTTACAATATACAGGGTGTTCCATTTAAAAATTCAAAACCGGAGCCATTTCCGGTAGAACCGGAAGTGACCGGAAAGTGAAAAATATGCGAAAACTCTCCTCTTCACATACCATTTACCTGTACCAAATCTCATTTTGATACACCTAATATTCTAGAAGTTATGACTTGTCTAATAGATTCGTTGACACCTGGTATATGATTTCTGAAAAATTTGAAGATTTTCATTCATTCTGAAAATTTTGAGTATTAAAATTTTCAAAAATTATTGGAAATTTCAACAATATTCAAATTTTTAAATATTTTAAAAATTTTTAGAAATTTTGAAAATTTTCAGGTTTAAAATTTTGTAAAACGTTTAGAAATTTTTGAACAATATAATATTTTTGAAAAATTTGAATACTATCAGTAATCCTGAAAATTTTTGATAACTTTAAAAATTCAGAAAATTTTGAAAGTTATAAAAAAAATTCGAAAATTCTAATTATATTTGGAAATTTAAAAGAAAATTTAAAATTTTTGTAAATAGGAAACAAGGAAGATTTTGAAAATTTTTTGATATTATAAAGGTATTCAAAATTATAGTTTTAAAATTTTGAAAATTGTTAGAAACTGTAAATTTTCACAACTTTGAATATTTCTGAAATTTTGAAAATTATTGGAAGTTTTAATAGTTAAAAATTATGAAAATTTTGGGACAGTTAACACAGTTAGGTTTAATTAATGTAGGTTAATTTCTTAAAGTTGAATTCAATTATTAAATAATTAAACCTTTCAGAAGATAAGGACTACCTCCCTCCACTTGGTGATTTACAGAGTTTTGAAAATGAATGGTTAGAGGTGGAAGTTAGAACTCCTTTGAATTGGGGTCGTAACTCTTCTCCGGGAGCCTTAAACGTTCCTAATACTTATCGTAATCGAGAAATAGGAGTTCCACATTTTCTCTGTGATGATATTGATACCGCTTATCTGCAAGGAGAAATTGACAATGATTGTAAGTTGGTGCAGATTAATGCGAGAGAGAAAACAAAATATTATTGCGTTTACTTCTAGGCCCTATTTATAAACAGATGCACTTAGAAATAGACGTGTCAAATAAGAGCGATCGTATTGAATGGGGCCATGCCCGTTACCAGACTGTTTTTAGACCTGATCAGGCTTATGAACTTGTAGTGGAGTGGCTTGTCGCATCAGGATCGATAGTTGCTGAACTAGTAAGAACAACATTTTTACACCGTCGGTTTACTGTGAATCATACAAAATTTCTTAAACCTTTTAGTTGCTTGGTTGGCTTAGAAAAGCGCAAACATGTGGTCTGCAAATGGTTCCAATTCCCCATGATCCCTTAGCTTTACCTTACTCCAACAAATCGGACCCATTGAGAGGTCCTATTTTTATACCTCTAAATACCACATGCCTTGTTAAGAAAAATAGGAGCTTATTTGAAGGTTTGTGATAAAATTTACAATTATTGTTATCTTGTGACTTTTTAATATTTTTTTTTAGAATTCAAAGAAGATACTTGGGTGGATCGAATGTTTTTGTTTCAAGAAGCTATTGTACAGCGTTTTGGGTTTATACCATGTGTAGTTGAACCCCTACATGTCAAACGAGGCAGTGCTGTTTCTCAGGAACACCAGTATATACATTGTACCGGTACTGTCTTTATTCTAGTACCTAGTCCCATTCCACGGACACGGCACAGGCTTGCTTCGGTTAGCCAACGACGAACAGGCAGCCGTTATCCTCCTGCTCATGTAGATGTCATTCCAAGCCCTCATGAAGCCTATATTACTCGTCATGTTAGTGGAAAAAATAAGGAAGATTATGATAATGCTAAAAGGGTATTATATTTGGTTTTTTTTTCGTCGGTAGTTTGTATACAAAATGATTTTAAATACAGGGCGAGTCATTTAAGTGTCATCCCACTATTATTTCCTAATTTATTGTGAATATCAGATTTTTTCTTAACAAAAGTTGTTGGTAATTAACTGCTGCATTACTTTAAATTATTACCTATTATACTGGGTGTTTAGTTATGCCTGTACAGCACATTACTTGGTTATTTACGGCCTCGATACCATTTCCTGCTTTTATTTTCAACCCTATAAATAAGAGTCACCCTAAGGTGGCACTTACATGACTCACCTCTGTATATGTTAGATTGTGTTGTTTGAGTAATATAACAAAGATAAGGCTTGAAAATATATTTTGGATTACCTTATACATTGCTCAAGCAATACTCTGTTACAGATGGGATTTTTATGGTCTTGGAACCACATGATTAGTAGACGTTGGAGAACAAACCAGGCAGTTGATACAAATTTCCAAGTACGACTTTTAAAAGATTTCAGAGAATTTTGTGATAATAAAGATGATCGTTTGAGATTCTTCTGGGAGCAGAGTTGGGAAGCCAAAGAAGATGCTTGTACTCGACCTGCTTAAATATATATATTTTTTTATTGTAAACAATTATATTCCCAACAAATAGTAAACATTATTTTTCTTTAATTATAATTCAATAGTTTAAAACTATTGAGTTTGTACTCGGTTAATTATGTAAAATATAAGCGATTATTTAATCATAGTTTGAATTGAATTTGTTATTATCAGTACCTATCGGGTATATTATTTACCTTGTACCAAAAAAATTGGAATCTTAAAACATACTTTAAGCTGTGATTTTGTGTACCTAATAAAATCATTTTATAATTGATTAGAGAACATTGAACTATGTTATACAAGAGTTTCATTTGTTTTATTTTCTGAAATGCTCAATTTTTCAAACCTTAGCATTCTTTTTCGGAGGCTGTAACTTCGTACGTATTGCTTTGATGTATAGAACTGTCTGTACAAACTATTTTCGCTTCTTTAAGAAACACTCTGATCTTCATAGCAACTTGATTATTCACAAACTTTTAATTATCTTACAAACCGTTGGATTTATAGAGACTTTCAACAAGAGAAGAGTAGCTTTGTTGTGTATTCTTATACCACATTTTCTAGAATTTCTGAGATGTGGCAACGAAACTTAGCATAGATAATATACAGGGTGTTTCTTAATAACATGCTAATATTTAAGGAGGTTATTCTTGGGTCCATTTTGAGAAAAAAACTTCATATGAACATATGTCCTAAAGGTCTTAACTTTTGAACTACAGGGTGCTAAAGTTTTAAGAAAAAATTCTTTTTTTTATGATAACTTTGGTATGACCCTAGATATTTTTGTGAAACGTTGTACGCATTTTCTACGCATCAAAAGGCGTTTTCTGCTGTACAACATAATTTTTTAGTCTTGCCAGTGGCGTTCGTGCGGGATTTGCACTGAATCATTTTAAAGAGAAAAGTGATACGCCACTGCTTTTTCTTAAAGTAAAAATTATTTTTGAAATCCTCATTCCTTTCTGAGCAAATCTGGTCTCTTGATTTTTTTTCGTTTGACGTACGGTTTTCGCATAAAAAAATAAAATTCATTCATTTGCATCTCGCTAGACCACTTACGACAAAAACCAATTTATGTAACTTTAAACAAAAATTTATTTAAGAGAATAATTTTTAAACGGTAAAATTATAAAATTAAAGTAATCTAAATAAAAATGCCTTTTGATGCGTACTACGTTTCACAAAAATATCTAGGGTCATACCAAAGTTATCATAAAAAAAAGAATTTTTTCTTAAAACTTTAGCACCCTGTAGTTCAAAAGTTAAGACCTTTAGGACATATGTTCATATGAAGTTTTTTTCTCAAAATGGACCCAAGAATAACCTCCTTAAATATTAGCATGTTATTAAAAAACACCCTGTATACACTGTGTCCATAAAGTAACCCCCCCCCCCCCCAACTAACTTTTGAACGACTTGATATTTTTCTACAAAATTTGGTGTGCTGTAATGGGAAATTAAATACTACTTTACAGACCATATTAAAATTTTGTATCATTCAAAATGGCGACTGTGCGCCATTTTGAATTTTTTTTTTAAATAGAAAGGGGGGTCGAGTGACACCTCATTTGAAAGGTCTTTTAATTCTGCGTCTGATCCTAGAGTTTCAAAGAAAAATATTCAGCCGTAACAAAATGGCGGATTGTAAACCAATGGACTCACACAGTTCAAAATTGTTTTGATTTTCTTATCCAGTAGTCCACTTTTTCATTTGCAGGACTAAATTTTCCCAGAAATATCTCAGGTGGCTTGAACGTTATGTTCCAACAAGACGGTGCGCCGCCTCATTATTATAGGCCTGGTTCTTACTTTCTCAACGGACATTTTTTTGGCAGATCGATTGTTAGGCGGGGGCCTGTAGAATAGCCGGCTCACTCCCAAGATTTAACTTTCTTAGATTTTTTGTATGGGAGTATCTGAAATCGAAAATGTACAGAACCCGTCCAGAAACAATTGAAGAACTGGAGCAACGCATTACAGAAGTTTGCAGAATTATCACTCCAGAAACTTATGAAAATGTAAGGCAGGAATTTCCTAACCGACATTTTATGTGCCAAGAAGTGAATAGTAAACATTTCGAACACTTAATTTAATTAATTTAAGCTTTAATTCTTAGTTTTTTTTAATAGGCTTCTTTATCTTCAAACATTGTCATTTTGTTATGGCTAAATATTTTTCTTTTAAACTTTAGGATCAGACGAAGAACTAAAAGACCTTTCCAATGAGGTGTCACTCGACCCCCCTTTCTATTTAAAAAGAAAATTCAAAATGGCGTCCAGTCGCCATTTTGGATGATACAAAATTTTAATATGGTCTGAAAAATACACTCGTGGACAGAAATATTGCATATTTTTTTTAAAGGCTTTTTTTTAATTTTTCTGCTGCATTTGTGTAGTTTTTATTGTTTAGTGTCTTATATTGAAGTGTCCTGCATGTATTGGTATTGTCTAACACTCATCTAGACATCTAAAAATGCTTAGATCTATTCTTTATAAGTGAATTAGCACTATGTTACAATTATGCCGATATCTTATAATGGTTGATAGTGTGCTTTGGTGATTCACAATGACAGATCTTGACATTTCTAGTGCATTGTGTATTTTCTGTTAGTAAGATGCCACATCTAAATGAATTAGTTGCTGTTAAAGTTGTAACTTTAGCTAATGAGGGTCGCAGACAAGAAGATATTGCACAAATACTGCGCATACATCAATCGACGGTTTCTCGTGTGGTAAAACGATACGAGGAGACTGAGGAATACAGAAGGGGGCCTGGACAAGGACGTAAAAGATGTACAACGCAAAGGGATGACCGCTATTTGCAAATTCAAGCTTTGCGAAATCGCACATATACAGCTCCGCACTAAAAAATTAATTACTGAATACAAGGCAAGTCAATGTAAGTTCAAAAACAGTACTGAGGAGGCTAAAGGAAGCCGGTTTAAATTCAAAACGTCCAGCCAAAGTCCCTCGGCTTCGCCCACATCACAAAACTGGCCGGTTAGAGTTTGCACGAGCTCATGCTGTTTGGGATGAACATCTATGGAGCAAAGTTCTTTTCACAGATAAGACAAGAATACAATTGTGGAAGCCAGATGGACGTGATCGAGTGTTTAGAAGAGTTGGTGAACGATATGCTGCATGTAATCTTGTGCAAAACGTTAGCTTTGGCGGTGGCTCCATTATGCTATGGGGTGGCATCAGTTGGGACAGTCGCACGGAGCTTGTTGAGGTGAATTTGAGAATGAATGCAGACTGGTACATCCGCAACATCATTGAAGAACATGTTCTACCATATGTCGGCTTTATTGGTTACGATAGGTTTGTGTTAATGCATGATAATGCCCGCGCACATGTGGCCGGAACAGTGCTCCAGTACCTTGAAGATGCCGGGATTGCGTCATTTGATTGGCCACCATTAAGTCCCGATGTAAATCCCATAGAGCATCTATGGGACATCCTCAAACGCCGTATATGAGCTCGAAATCCAGCCCCTAACTCAATTGCAGAATTACGAATTGCAGCTCAGGAAGAATGGAATCGAATTCCGCAAGAAACCATTAGAGATCTTCTGCGAAGCATGCCCAGAAGGATGCAAGCTGTAATTAGAGCTAGAGGGGGAAATACCAAATACTAATACATCTTCATGTTACCTTAAAATAATGTTATCTTGCCGTTATTGTTGCTCTTTTCAATTAAATGTTATAACCAAAATCACACTATTTTACTGAATCGTTCACGAATCTGTTCTAACGCTATCATATGTAAATTAATTTATTATAAAACAGTACTAATATACGTAGGACACTTTAATATAAGACACTTAGCAATAAAAACAACATAAAAGCTACAGAAAAATTAAAAAAAAAATATATGCAATATTTTTGTCCATGAGTAGTATTTAATTTCCCATTACAGCACACCAAATTTTGTAGAAAAATATCAAGTCGTTCAAAAGTTAGTTGGGGGGGGGGGTTACTTTATGGACACAGTGTATATATATATATACACAAAAAAGCACATTTTGACATATTATACACATTTTTTGACATCGGTTACAACAGAAATGCGCCAGAGTGGCCGAGTGGTTAGGGCACCTGGCTGCTACGCGGAAGGTCTTGGGTTCAAATCTGAGAGTGGATGCCTGGCGGGCGGCCTACCCAGTCGCTTGTTAAAAATTGGGATCCAAACCCCTTGAGGGGTGAGGGAAGTAAGGCAGCCGTCTAAGGCGTGGTGCTTACCACACCACCCCTTACTTCATATAAGAGTGCGAGACGGGTGGGTATCGGAATCCGATGGTCCGGTGGCCCTGACCCACCGCATTGCAGGCCAAACTCATTTATTGAACATTCATATTTATTAACCAGTGATAAATTAGATTCAGAGCAAATAAGTATTTTTAAAAGGTATTATGGTCAGGCATCGCACGAAAATTTAACTATAGCTAATATTAAGACAGGATTGCAATTTCTATCAAACTGTCTCTATATACATTTCGGTAACAAAAAAGTATTCATGTTAATAGACGAATACGACGCTCCCGTCAATAACGCAATGTTTGAAGAAACAATTAATATCGAAAAAGTTAATAAATTACTCTTGTCACATATTTTCAAATACTTTGAAAGAAAGTATTTGTAGAACAGGCTCTACTAACAGGCATCTCTTACTTTGCAACTGTGGCACTCTCTGGAGCCAATAATATTGAAAAACACGTTTCTAAATGATGATCCATTCGTCCCATATTACGGACTAACAGAAAATGAAGTTTCATGTCTTTTACGCAAGTTTGAAATAGAAGAGGACACAAAAAAAAAGTTAAATTCTATTACATTGAATAGTTTAAACGGCGTAAAATTGTTTTCCATTTGGTCGATTTTACATTTTTTGAAGGTAAAGAAAATTGAAAATTTTTGGTTAGCATCTGGTGTAGCAACTAATTTAGAACAGGCCATGGATATTCCTGTTGTTAGATGCTCTATAGAGAAATTTTGTATTGGAAAGTCTGTAAATGCTAAAATTTTAAACAAAGTAGAGCTTAAACATATCATTAAATTACGAAAAATATGTTCACAAAAAGCAGACTCGGAAACAGATGAACATGTAGAACCCGATTTATATCTGTGTTTCCTTTTACATCAAGGATATTTAACATTTGAAAAACTAGTACATGATAACTTGTACATGTACGCAGTTACAGCACCAAACGCTGAAATTGTTAGTGAGTTTCGAAACGAATTATGAGATTACTATGTTGAATCTATAAATTTGAATGTAGCAATATGTGCTTTTGCTATTAACAAAATATCTCCTAGTTCAGAAGATGAAATTTTTACGAATATTATTACCGAATTGAATACACCGATACATAAATTAAATGACAAATTTGTTACAGACAATGACACTTATCACTGTCTTATGTTTTATATTCGGTACTGAAGTCAATGTTATGGGAGGAAGACTTGACTTAATTTTATACATGGGAATTATTATTGAATTAAAACACCGAAAGTCTGTCACGGATGCTCTACAACAAATTATAGAAACATATTTAAATGCTTTTAATGAGAATCGTTGTTTTAAAAATGTAACTGAAAAGATATCTTGCATAAACCACCTATCGCTTCTTTGGTTTAATGGCAACTGTTCCAACTCATCAAAAAGCGTAGTTTGGAGAAATTGTAAATACGAATTACCATTTAAATTTGCAGGTAATTCAAAGGAACCTATTAAACTATCTCTAAAAAGTCCACACCAAACATTTATCTTAAATTCGTGATGGAAGTGTGCCTCTCTAATGACATGTGGATTTTCAGTATCCCAATAGTGGCAATTTCTCCAATTGAAAACGCCTCTGCGTGTGAAAGTAGCTTCATCACTAAACATAGCGTTGATAACGAAATTGTTATTTGCATTTGTCTTATCCGTAATAAATTGTGGAAATTCCATTCGTCGAGGAATATCTCCGAGTAATAGATTCTGCACTGAAGTGAAATGGTAAGGTCTTAAGTTTTCTTTTTTTAGTATTCTGAAAACTGAAGTATGGCTCATTCCAGTTATTGCTGATAAGCGTCTGGTACTTAACTGAAGATCATCAGCAATTCTTACTAAAATATCATCTTCCTGATCTCTTGTAACTGTTTTTGGACGTCCTACATCTCGCTTTGGATGAAATTGACCAGTTTCCCCTAATCGGTCGTAAATATTTTTAAAAGTCCTGTAATGAGGTTGTCGTCTGTTGGGATATAATTGCAAATATCTTTGAGCAGCAGGACGCCCGATAATTTTCTTGTGCATAAACACATACCATATCTCGCATTTCTGCATTTGGAAAATTACTATGACGTGGCATTTTCACAACGAAAGCTATTATAAAAGTAACTAATCTTACACTTTTCAATGAAAATTGGCGGTCTGACAGTTAAACATAAACAAATAACATCAGCCTACTACACCTTCATCAATAGACAAGAGGGCAATATTAATTTACTTGGAAAATAATGAGGAGTCAACCTAATAGTTATTTAAGTATCAAGGAATGTAAGGACGTAATAACATCCGAGGTAGGCGAATACGAGCTGAGGCGGAGCCGAAGCTTGTCGCCTGCCGAGGATGTTATTAGTCGATACATTTCGTGTTACTTATTAAATTTTTCACGCTACCGGCAATGTAAGTAGGCCTACAGGTAGAAATTTAATCATATTTTTAAAAGTTCGTTTTGACAGCTGTCATCGGAATTATTTTTTAAAAGCCCCATTATTCTAAGTTATCTGTGCTTGTTACTATATCAACGAACAGTTAAAATCAACATCATTTTCCTAGGAACGTAAGTGACACTATTAAGTTGCGTCGTCAAGGGTAACTAGTACACGAATGTTATCAGCCATTTACGATCCCTGTAGCTATGGATGTAAGGCCTACTTACATTGCCGGTAGCGTGAAAATACGTTTATCTTTAATGGTTGTATTTTTAAATAAAACACCCTGTATCTCGGTTAGGAGGAATATTTTATCTAAGTGTTTTAGGTTAAATCGTCATATTTTATTGTATTATTGTTATTATGTATTTCTATTATTATGTATTTCTATGCAATTAAGATACAAATAAACTCTTCCATGTAAAAAATTTGGATTTCGAGACGACAAAAGTACAGAAAAAGCAATTTTTAAAGTAGTTTGCAAAATTAAATCCAAAAAAAACATGAAAACGTAAACATCATCATCATCATCATCTGACATGGAGCTGACTCGAGGGTCGATCCTGGATTACGCCAGGCCCACCCCATGCCAGTAAGGTGGGTAGGAATTTGTGATAGGTGGGATCGGGTGGGGTGTTGAACCGCGTTAGCATGTCTGCAATGCATACCGCAAGACACCGCTGCTGCAACACCGGGTAGTTAGTAAGCTACGCATCAATGGGGGTTTTGAGTACATAACCAAGAATGCGATTATGCATCTTAACTTAATAAACTTTGGTATCAAAGTTTCACATTGTTCTTACTTCACACATATCTATTGTTCTAAGATTACAAATTGAAAATATCTTAATTTCCTAATAGCTAATAAACTACTTAATACTATTCTTTGATCTAGCATGGTCATATTTGGCGTTCCATTCTTGCTTCCTATGGATTCCTTTTCTTCTTTGGCTTCTTATTGCCCTGGGTGGTTGATTGTTGTCTACCGGAGTGTGTGTGGAGGTTGGACCTGCTTTGTAGTGTATTTCTAGTGACGCTTTTAGTATTTCTGCTGCTGCTGCTACTGATTCTGCTCCTCCCCAAAATTCTTCTTTTCCTAGGTCTTCTAAGTAGGCTTCTGTTTGTAGTGCTGGGCCGTAGGTATGTGCTAGATGGTCGTAGCGCGGAGCCAAGTTTCTTACATTTTCCTCCAGTTGCAATTGGAATTTTTGTGGGTTTTCTCTGATGTATGACCCGATTTTTTGCTTAAGATGAAAGCTTCTTTTTTGAGCTGTTCTCGCGTTGCTGTGACATTTGTGTTTTGGTCTGCTATTGAGGCGAATAAATAGTTTCCATCTCCTGGGATTTTCCGCACTGTCAATTTGTGTCTGTCCGTATATACTGTTCCTGTTCCATGGTAGGTATTGTGTTTCCTGCTTCTGATGATTTCTGTTGGTTTGCTGGTGTGTACACTTCCGTGTATATGTTTACGCACCTGTTAATACTATTAGTTGTTCTGATTGACAACAGACGTAAATGTTAGATACTAGAACCAATCTAATTTGACATACCCGGTTCTGAGCCTTAAATTCAACATTACGCACCAAACCTTACTTAAATTACATGAACATAAACGTACTCCCCAGATGCTTTGTTCTACAACTTAGTATATAAAGTTTCTTAATGTTAGGTGTATATCACTACCTTAGAGTATATAATAAATAACCATCTATACAAACATAGTACTAAAAAATGTATTTTCAATACAAATATCGGTAATTACATCAATTAATCATCGACATAAAATGTAAAAATAAATAGTGTAAATGTAAACGTAGAAGCCATAAAACATAAATTTGTATTTTCAATATTTAAAAGCATTCAATGCAGTAGATCATTCTACAATTTTAGATAAATTAAAGGAATTGCTTTGAATTTATTTAAATCTTACTTAAAAAATAGAACTTGTACAAAACTGAAGTACAAATTATATCCAATACCTTAGCAATTAATTGTGGTATACCACAAGGAACTTGTTAACAGCATTACTAGCTTAGAATGAAATGGAGAGTCTATTTGCAGACGACACAACTTTAATAGTAGATGCAGATAACTATATAGATATTTATAATAAAACTAATGCAGATGTATGTAAAATTAGAAATTAGAATACATAGACTTTTCAGAAACGGTAGATACAAATTCTAAAATAATTTTGCATGATACTACTATTTGTCATTGTATTAAAGGTGTAAATTCTTATAAATATTTATGTTGTATAACAGATAAAAATTTAAACTGGAAATTACACGTTTTTATAAAAATTAAAAATACTCTTAAAGTATTCAATATGACTATAGAAAGCTATAATAAATGTGTTTATCCTGCATTAGTGCAATCTTACGTCCAAAGAACCCAAAAAAGTGGCTTTTAAAAAATGTCTGTCTGTGAGTGTGTTTGTTTCCCTATATCTCCAGAACTCCTTGCCTGATTTGTATAAGATTTGGTGTGTGGCAGTTTTTTAGTTGCAAGTAGTTCTTTGTAAGGTTGTTAAATCGGAACCGGTAACTAGACCTTTTTTGTTGGTATAGATTATTTTCTAAACCAATTTTTTGAAATTTTGATTACAATGTTGTAGTACATCTAAAGACAAATTAAATGTTTTTTTCCAAATGCTGTATGTTAGGGTAAGGCCGTTACGAATTTTTGAAAATTTTAACTTTAATGACCGATTACTCAAAAACAAAATATCCAATCAATACAAATTGTCACATTATTTGATAGCCCTTAATAAGTAACGGGTGTCCAGAAAGTCTTTAAGTCCTGGGCGGCTATGGATTGTATAACGTATGTCTTTGGATATCTTTGTCGAAATTCTTGTTTACAGGCATTGATGGCATAATTCCAATTTACATTTTCTAATTGTTGACCATTGCGAAAATAAGATTTCACAATAATAGTTATTTGTGTACCAAGGCCAAAAAGTGGATTTTTTTCGGCCATGTCTGAGTTTAATGGCCGAGGCGAAGCCGAGGCCAGAAAGCAGACGAGGACGAAATAACACTTTTTGGCGGTGGTGCACACAATATTTTTTAGGCGACCTTCATTATAAAATTTACAAATTTGTTAGATTTTTATTAATGATTTATTGATATAATTATTTATAACAACTGAACAATTGTACATATTTGTGACTCCTTCAGAAACGTTTATATTTTTCTACAAATTTGTTAGATTTTTACTTAAAATAATCAAGATAAAATTACTGCTGCAGCAACATCAAAAAGCACACAAATTGTTCATACGAATAATGAAGCTATACATGCCGAAATTACTTCGAGTGTAAATAAAGAAAATATAAACGTTTCTGAAGGAGTCACAAATATGTACAATTGTTCAGTTGTTATAAATAATTATATCAATTAAATAAAAATCTAACATATTTGTAAATTTTATAATGAAGGTCGCCTAAAAACTTTGTGTGTACCACTGCTAAAAAGTGTTTTTTCGTCCTCGGCCAAAATACGGTTACTTTTTGGCCGCTTTTGAGTACTAAAAATTCAATTTTTTGTTAAGGTCGCCTAAAAACGTTTTTTGTTCTTGCATAAACATTTTATAACAAGAAATATGCAGAAAGACTTTCTGGACACCCGTTATAATGAAGTGCTGTAGAAAGTATTATAGGAAATTTTAGTCTCGTGCAGTACAAAGCTACAAGGTCAGCTTTTGACTACTATCACGGGATTTATCTCTTATGCACCTTGTGTTTTGCATTCTACCTCGCCTATTTTGAAGTTATCATTTATGCTCCTATGCTGACTATGTTACAAAGAATTTTTTTTGTTGAAAATTTTAGTGTTTAGGAAAAAGATTCCTTAGGATTAAACAACAACAAAAAACGGAAGGATAAATTCATTTTCAAAAATTAGGGAAGGAGGGGAAAAATTAACCCCCCTAAATATTGCAGCACCTAAACATTAAGTTCAGAATCTGGTTCTACTTTCACTCATGAGTAACTCGAACACAATTTTGTTATTGTCTCCCGTTTATTAAAGAGAGAGGCATGAATTTTCGGTTTTCAAACATTCATAGAAAGCATCACAGATAAATAAGTGAACTGGCACATGAACCAAATTGTAGCTCATTTCTAACTCTATTAGCCTATAAAATTTTAAAAGAAATCGTCTGGCCAGTTTTTGAGCAGTATGTTTTTGAAAAACTCAAAATTTTGATATTTTTTTTATTTCACAGTTTTACTAGTTTGAAAACTTCTCCTAACTTGTAATATTGTGTACTCTTAGGGCAGTTTCAATACCAAATTTCATCCTGATCTGATAACTCGTTTTGGAGTAAATAGGCGTTAAAACTCAAATTTTCATAGAAGGCATCATCAGAGAGAAATTTACGGGATGGGACACAAACCAAATTGTAACTTATTTTCAGCTCTACGAGCTTGCAAAATTTTAAAAATAAAACTATTTTTTGAGTATTATTTTTTGAAAATTTCTGAAATTTTGTTTTTATTTTCACAATATAACTTTTTACTTTTCAAAAATTTTGTGCACAGTAACATTTTCTTTATAGGACTATTTCCATAAAATATTTGAATCCGATCCGTCAACCTGTTTTTGAGTAATGAGGCGCTAAAGTCGAAATTTTCACACAATCGTAGCGGCCGCCATTTTAAAGCTAGAAAGTTTGGCAAAAAAGCGTTGGAATTCTTCCATTGGATTCCGTTCAAATTTATACAATTCGGTTTTGGAAAAAAATGCAACCAAAAACAAACAATATAACTAACCTCCGCTTCCGGTTTCGGATTTTTTTAAAAGCTAATTTTGTCGGTGAATTTTTGATATACTCCCCGATTCTAAAGCTCATAAATATCCAACCATCTGTTTGGTAGTTATGATGCACCACACACATACATATCCACCCACCCACCGAGAGACATTTTTTGAAAATTACCTTTTTTGGTTCTTAGAGTCTGCACAAGGCACAACACAGACATGAATACGGCATAATGAATAATGGTCGCCAACCTCAACAGAGACGGCACCTAGGAGGTGGAGGAAGAGCTCCAAAACGTACATCAGCGATTTTTCTTTAAGGATTTACATCACCTTCCCAAAAGTAAATGTTAGTACAAATACAAATGATAATATTCTGTGTTTTTTTAAAAACCTATACAGTGGTGTAGAAAGAACTTTTTACTCACATAACACAATGATCTCTGTTTGTGGGAAAATCAGATTAAAGTAAAAAAATTTTTTTTCTTGCCTAATTTTTTAATTATTAAAATTTATATCGAAATATAGACAAAGCTTTTTGCCGCTTTTTACAGTCAAATCCCTATTGAACATCAAATTTCAAGTAATTATAAATAACATTTTGTTTTGTTAATAATGGTACAGTAAAGTAGATGAAACGATTTACTTCCACTCCATAGCACAATAAGAAACCTTTTTAGCAAGCCCCTCTCTAGAATTAAATTTTAAGTTTCAAATAATAAAACTATTTAAAAAATGTAGTTTTATTTTGTTACTTACTAAAAAAAGGTACAGTAGCATAGATGGGGATGGCATGATCGACTTTGTACCCATAGATCACAATAAGAGAATTTTTTCATTTCTCACAATTAAATGTTAAGGCCTAAAAAATGTTCTTCATAATTCACTAACTACAAGTAATGATTTAAACCAATAGCATAGTAGGTAATATTGACATGGATGAGTTTTAAACCTCAAAACACAAATATGCTTCATTTTCTAAATATTTAATGTTATGGCGTTATCCTAAAAAATAAATTCTACACTTGCTTGATAAATTTAGAGTATTGAACTTTAAATTTCAAATGGAATAATTTATTTATATTACATATGATACAGTAAAGCTGAATCAACAAAATACAAAAAGTACCTAGTCAAAGAACATCAAAACTTAAAAAAAAAACAAATACAGAAGAAATTATTAACTTTCCTCACCACCTCCACCTATTTCTTCACTAATTATCACATTTTCTTCTTTTTTACATGTATTGTCTGGGTTACAAAACGTTTCACTATATGGTTACACCGAAACTGCTCTTTGAGCCAATTAGTTTGGATTTTCTGAACGCTCACTCGAAAACACATTACTTTTTATATACACTTGAATCGGTCGCTGAAAGCCCCCTTGCTTGGTGTTGTGGAAAACCCAGAGTTTCACTCTTCGCAAATGCAACTTTTGTTCGACAACACATATTGGGTAAAATTTTCAGGAAAGAAGTGAATTGTAGTTTTTGTAAATTGTTTCCAAAAATTAATTTACGTGAAAATTGCAATTTAAATAAAACCTTTAATTCAACTTACAGTCAGCTTTTTCTTGCATTTACAGTTTATCGGTTCAAGCACAAGTTTTCCTCCAGGCCGCAGTTGGGAAAACATTCTGCGAAATGCTTGCTTGATACCTGTATCACCCCAATTTAAATGAATCCATTTTGTAATGTTTACATATAAAACCACATCAAATTGCGGCTGTTCTACGCTCAACAGGGAATCATCATCTAGGACGTAATTACCCTAAAAACACAAAAATTATTAGAATTATAAAGTAATTAAAACTGTTCAGAAAATCGTTTTAATTATGAAAATATTACCCTAACAAGGCTATTAATAATAATAATATATGCTTTATTAGCTCGATAGCTACATAATAACATTGCACAATTGGTAACATTGGTATTAGGAAAGAAACACTTATACTAGACATTATCTAGCTACTTAGCCTAGATATTATTAATAAACTAACCTAACCAACAATCTAACTTATATCTAGTAATACTTAATTACTGATCTTCATTAAGAACAGGTTTAATTTTGTTTTTAAAAACTTTGATGTTGCGCGAATCCTGTACATCTTTTGGTAAACTATTAAACAATCTCACTCTTGAATAGAATATAGAGTTCATAGTACCTTTTTTAAATGTAACACCTAAATATAGATCTGTACATTGGCGGGTGTCGTGAGTATGTATAGCTGAGACCGATACAAGTTTCTCGGTTAGATAGTTAGGAACAAGTCCATTTTTTATCTTATAAATAAATGTTAATATTTGCTGTTCAATTAGGTTCCGAACATTTAGCCAGTCCAATGTTTGAAGCATGTCTTGTATTTTTGTATACCTGTTAGTTTTTAATATTTTACTCATCGCCTTATTTTGCAGTTTCTGCATTTCAAATCTTCATTGCATAACATGAACAATATTGTTGCACAGTAGGTACATGTAATGAGGAAGTATAATACTATTATATATTTTGATAGCTGCAAACCTTGTTATGCTGTTATTAACCCTTTGTATCCAATTTTTTGAGAAATTTGTTTTGCGATGTAGTCTGCATGTTCCCTGAAGTTGAGGCGATTATCAATTTTAATTCCCAGATATTTAATGCTATTAACCTGCTCAATTTCTTCCCCCATTATTTTAATTCTATGTCCTTGATTATTAAATATAATTATCCTGCCTGTCTACTTGCAATAATCATAAATTTCGTTTTCAAGACGTTTAATTTAAGTTTATTATAGTTTAACCAATCACTGACAGCATTCAATTCCTCATTTAATAGGTTCACTATCTCTGTATAATTTTTTCCTGCGATATATATCAACGTGTCGTCGGCGAATAATTGCATGCTACACTTATTCACTGTCTGAGTTATATCATTTAAGTACAAAATAAAAAGGAGAGGACCCAATACGCTCCCCTGAGGTAGGTACACCTAGTTCCACTTGTTCAGCATCGGACGTGAACTCACCCCATTTAGTTTTTTGAAATCTACAACTTAAATAATCTATAAACCAGTTCAGTGCATTATCCTTAATCTTGTAGCCCCTTAGTTTTTCTATCAGTTTACTCCTATTTACGGTTTCAAAAGATCTACGTAAATCAAGAAAAACTGCAATAACTATTTCTCCTTTATCTATGCAATTCTTCCAATTTGATACAACCAGCTGTATTGCAGTTTCACGTTATGTCTACACCTAAAACCGGATTTCTCCTTAACTATTAATTGTTTGTCCTGAAGGTTGCATGGTTTTGTCCTGAAATTAGGGACATGATTAAAATAAGAGATGATCTGTTTAATAGGTTCAAGTTCACTAGGGATATTAATGATTGGATGCAGTATAAATCGTACCGTAATAATGTAGTAAATTTAATTCGAGTCAAAAAAATGCAGCCTACTATGAAGAAACGATTGATAATTGTAAATACGACCAAAAGCTTATGTGGAAGACTTTGAGAACTCTAATGACAATGGTTTACTATTATGTTTTATAACTATACATTTCTTAGGTGCAATTTCATCAAGCATTTAAAAATATTATCATAAAATATATCAGTCTTAACGTTAATATCACTAACTTTATACATATATTGCCAATTAATTTTATTCAGTCTTTTTAGTATTTAGTATTATAACAGAATGGAAATAAAAACTTTTCTTGCGTTTTTAAATAGGCATGGAAATGGGAAAAAACTCACTACTTTTTTCTTGTTCATCCACTTGTTCATCATCGTTATGTGGCGGTGTTTCTGAATTTTTAACATAGTGCTTAATATTTTTTCGGGCAATCTTGATTAGTTTCTTGTCGGTACCTATACCGACGACACTTTTGGTCCCAAAGTCTCGATAATGTGATGTGTCCTATCTTGCAGCCTATGTCTAGGATATCTTTACCTTCAAATAGTTCCCTGTAATTTGAACAACATAACAGATGAAGATCTACTTCACTGTGTTGATTTCGATAACCATAATACCTGTGAAAATTAATACAACTTGCAGAAGACACAGTGCGAACAATTTAATTTGTAAGTTATTAAAATTGATTTTCCCTATAATAACACCAACTGTTTACTTTTAATCTTGCCTTTGAAAATGACATGTCAACATGTCGAAATACGTATAAGGCTAAAATAAAAAACCTGTTGAAGTTAAGAATTGTTTTATTTACAATCAATTAATAATTTGTTTGGCTGAACATTGGCTAAAAATTGACGAATCTGAGTTATATGTTCCAGAAAACTATAAACTAGGAAACATCTATTATAGAACCCATATTTTCCATTTATAATAGTTAAACAAAATATTGAGTGCAAAAAAATTTGTTTAGAAAACTTTACTTAAGAAACACATTTCGAGATAAGTAGAATCGAAATAAAATAAAGCAAAATGATTAATCTGACCGTTTATCGTTCACCTAGAGGAGATGTAAACGTATTTTTAGTGAAATTAAATGAAGTGCTATTAGTATTAGAAAAACCAAATTATGATGTTGTGCTAACGGAGGATCTTAACATAAACTTGCTGGAGAAGGGAGAAGACAATCTTTAAATTCAAATTGGTATACAAAAAAACTTAGGAACAATTAAAAATAAACTAAAAGCGCTAACGGTTATTTAAAATACACTCATTGTCAAAACGTAAACAGATGCCTAAATGCCTGTCCATTTTTGAAATTTTTAGTGCCTGAATCGGGCTCTAATGATAAGCAACAATATCTAAAGTATAGGAAAGTCCAGGCAAAGTGTTTCACTCATTTGTATTTTAAATCTAAAGCACTATAACCAGGCTTGAATCATTCCAAGGGACGAAGACGATAACAAAAAATACAAACATGATTTTTTACGAGTATTCTGATGGGTAACGGCATTCATATTTGAAGAAATTACTTTTTTTGTAAATTAGTCATTTTTCTTTAGGCACTAGGTATATAAATGCAGCATTTCACAAGTCGAACGATGTCTTTAAATCCAAAATTGATAATAATCTAAGCCCACCAATTTCTTTGTGTATGAAGTTTGAAAAATCGAGGAAATACACGTTGCAAATGTGAAAAAAGGAAAATAAATGACAAATTATAACATGCGATACTTCTTTTTGAAAACTTGTTTATAATTTCATATATTTTACTATTTAGCTACAAACTTACGTGAACGTAGTTTTATTAATATAAATTTACGTAAAAAACAACAACTTTTGTTAATAAAGTAATTGCGTTTAGATTTATTTGTGATTTTGTAATTTCTAAATTGAATTTCCCGGGTATTTTGATTCGGCATGGCCACACTGATTAAAATTATTAAAATAACTGGTAAGTGTTGTATAACCTAGAACTTACATAAATAAAAATTAATTTGACTTGTATACGAAGAAAATGGCTGGTGTAATCAAGAAAACGACGGGTTTAACCGGATTAGCAGTCAACGTTGCCCCACATCACACTTTAGGCATCCTCTATGGTAAAATATTAAGAACCTTGCAAAAAATGCCAGAATCGGCAGCTTATAGAAAGTACACGGAACAGATCGTCCAAGAAAGGGCACAGGTACTAAAAAATACACAAAATGTAGGAGAAATCGAGAAGCAGATAGGCTGTGGGCAGGTAGAAGAACTCGTTGTACAAGCTGAAAATGAACTTATGCTTGCTCGAAAGATGATCACTTGGAAACCTTGGGAGCCCCTTGTGAGAGAACCACCTGCAAATCAATGGGCATGGCCACCAGCGCAACCTAATAAGCAAATTCAGTAAAATTTAAATAGAACAAGAAATTTATATTGTAGCCTGTATGTAATTATGTAGATTTACACTTGAATTAAAAATTGTCAATATTGTTCGATTTTTGTGTTGTTATGTTGTACCTGCTCTGTTACGCAATTGGTTAAATTGGTAGATCTTGTTTACATGTGGACGGATTTACGCAAAATGTTTTTTTTTTATAAATACGAAAAAAATGTTTGAATTCGAAATTTTGACGGAAATGCACGTTTTGGATCTCCAGGAAACCAAAAAAGTTGTTTTTAAAGAATATCTGTTTGTAGGTGGGTAGCTGTGTGGTGCATCATAACTATTGAATGGATGGTCGGATTTCGATGCGTTTTGGAATCGGGGCTATATCAAAAATTAACCGACAAAATAAACAAAAAACCCGAAAGCGAATGTTAAACATGTTTTTTGGTAGCATTATTTTTTTTATAAATTTGAAATCCGAATCCGATAGAAGACTTCAGGGTAAATCTAATATTTTCACGTTATTACTCAAAAACAGGTTGACAGATTAGGTTCAAATATTTTTATATAACACGATTTTGGTTCGTATTCTAGTCCGCTAATTTTTCTGTGTAGCATTCTATGAATTAAAAAATCGAAAATTCATGCCTTTTTATGTAATAAACGGAGAACGATAAAAATTTTATTTAAGCTAAATGGCTTGTGAGTGAAAGGACAATAAGATTTACAGTTTAATTTTTAGGCGCAGAAAAAAATTGAGGAGTTAATTTTCTCCCTCTGGCTCAAATTTTACGGACAAATTTGTCCTTTTGTTTTTAGTTTTCTTCAACCCCAATAAAGCATTTTCCGAAAAATAGAAAATCGATTGTGTTTCTCATTTTCCGGTTTTTAAACACAATTAGCAGAGTTCGGATTTTAGGCAAAATGCCTATTTCTGGTTAGTGAAGGCAACTAAATTCTAACTAAACAATTTTTTACAGAAAATTTTCGTTCTTTTAAGCTACAGTTTATTTTGCCTATTTTACTACTTTTGTTGCTTAATTGTCTGGCTATTTAACATTTTTTTAACTGTGCTTGATTTTGTCACTTTTAAATGTTTTTTTCGTTTTTAATATGATCATTCTGTAATTTAAAAAGCCTTGTTTTAATTATTAACGTCATTTTAATGCTTTTTACTGCTTACTTGCCTGCCTATTTAACATTTCTTAGCGCCTAAAATTCGGACTCTGACAATAAGACATGCCTATACCCTATAGGCAGTTCGCGCTAAGCGAGTGACTTCAAGTAATGCAAACTAATCCAACAACATTATACTGAAGCAGCCGCCCGCCGGTGGTTATCAGTGAGGTGGTGGTTATGACTACGTTGTGACGTTGTGACGTGCTGCATTTGACTTTTGCGGAGTAATATCAATAATATCAATGTGGGTTGGCATAGTGCTTCGCTCACGCGCTTGTAGATTATTGTATTGTAAAATTAAATATTCGTTTTGGTATTTATATCAAATTAATCGTTCTATTCGCATATTTTGTATTTTAATACCGGGAATACTATTTTGGTCTTGTTATTCGAATACTTTTTTTTTTCGTGTATTCAGCAATATGCATTTTCATTTGTATTCAGCTCAGCTTTGCAGTGTGTGGGCCAATATTTTTTGGGCGGGTCATTCCTACAAGGGCGTAGCAATAAGTCTCTGGGCTCTTGTGCAGAAGATCTAAATGCCCCCCCCCCAGACCACCATAAAATTGTGTTTTTACGAGATCAAATTAATCCAAAAACAAAAAAATAACAATAAACCTTCTAAACTATATCAAAACCCAAAAATACAAACAGGTGGGCACCGGTAATTTTTGTATCCATACGTGTAAAAGGTAAACCCCTTAAGGAGCTTTTAGGGACTGTATATTATGCTGACAGTCGGGGTACTAACCGTCTTGTTAAAGCTACCCGTCGCGTATTTTTATGTTCTATGTTGCAGCGTTTGCTGTCAGCGGCCCGGTAGCTCAGTTGGAAAATGTGTGTACGGCGTAAGCAGATACCAGATCAAAGCCCCGCAGGGGTAAATTCTTTTAATTGCACTGCTTTTTTTTAAAATATATATGGGTCTAAGTTGTTATTTTCGATTGTATAATGTCGCAATGCTACTGCTTATGGTCCCTGTAAATTGCCCAGTTCACGCCTTGTATTCTGCTCAATTCATGAACTGGTTGGTTACTAGAATCAAACAATTGCTTACAATAAAGCATCTCTATGGTAACTAGCAACTTGTTTGACTTGGACGTTAGTGAAGAATTTTTTGGCATTATTTAAAAAAAAACACTACCTGTGTTGACAAAACACCTACAGATTTTGGAGACGCGACAACTATGTTTTATAAAAATGACAACAAATGCAAGTTACACTACACATGTATAACATTTTTTAAACATGAAAATTTATACACAATTCATCCCCCGCTTCGATCGAACTGTTGTATTTGGTGAATACCTACGCCGTACAAGCATATTCTAACTGCGCTATCTCGCCGCTTACTGCAAACACTACGACATGGTACATAAGCACTGTCAATTTAATATATCGGGTTGTTCTATTATAACATTATAAGTGTTACATATTAAATGGCTAGTTCACGGAATGGGCAGAAGATAGTCAAAATTTTGTCTGATGCAGAAATTAGCAAGCAGGGAGGCCAAATCACGGAATGGGCAGAATAAATTTGCGCAGTTCCTGAAATGGGATATGTCACATTTATACTTGAACATTCAACTGTATACTTAAAAAATTATTTTACATACTCGACTATTTTTATTATCATTTTAGTTTTATTTTAATAAATGTGGGGCCCTAACGGGTCCCATGGAGCCTTGGGCTCTTGTGCGTTGCACTACCTTGCTATGCAATAGCTACGCCCCTGCAGTTGTAGTTACGTGCCTGCGAAATGGCATCATCCGTTAGAAGTTATAAGACGTAACCCACACACATACATGGTTATGTACATACCTATCCATAGTGGGGTCGCTTTTTTGAGTTCCCGGAGGTCAAAAATATGTATTTCCGTCAAAATGTAGAAATCGAAAAGTTTTTTGAAAAGTGTTGGAAAGTAAAAACAGCAGTGTTACCAAAGTAATTAGACTCTGTTAGGTATGCTACTATATAGGTGTATCCAATGTGTGACGTCACACGTAGACGAAATCAAGAGCGCACCAGCAGGCATTCACCAGCAAGTGGCAAAACTGCGTCGTCTTTAGTGTGTTATAAGTCAACGAGTCCGCTTTTACGATTTTATTTGACATTTCTGCAGATATAGTAACAGTGCATACCTTAAAAAATATTAGATCTAGCAGTTCAACATATGCCGAATGCTTTTATATCTTTAATAATAATTTACTACAGCAATTTTTAACTTTGTAAACGCCTATTAATTGTGCCGTCGCATTTTTCAAGAATATTCACAATAACAGAAAGAGAATGTGCATTTTTTTACCTTTCCTAGAAACCTTAAAATTCGAAAAATGTGGATAATTTAGGTTCAATTTGAAAATGTTTGCATTTTTATTTAATTAACGAGGGCCGATAAAAAAATTCTGTTTACACTAAATAAGTGATAGTAGAATAAGATTCACAACGTAACTCGTAGGTGTAGTAATATTTAGAAGTGTGTTTTTTCTTTCCCCTAAATGGAGAGGGGGAGACAAATTAGTTCTTCCGTTTTTGGCTTTCATTAATTCGAAGGAATATATTTCCAAATAATCGATTTTTTTTCTAACAGAAAACTTGAATAAATTGCTTACCAGCAAAACAACGTGCATCTGAGTGTGTCCTCAGCTATGATGTCCCCCATTGTTCTGTAGGCAAGGTGCGTAGATAAATCTTTGTTGTAATATTCGCTTCAAGAGAATTTATGTGTAATTTTGAAACAGGCATTTTATGTTTACAGTAACTCATAACTCATGCAAGCTAACCTTTAAGAAAATAAATTTATTTTTTCTATAGCAACTGTTAAAACGTGCTATTATTAACTAAAATTAGAGGGAAAAGTAGCACTTTACCATCAAGGGTAGATAAAGTAGTACTTTAACAGCAAGGATAGATAAAGTATTTTATTTTTAAACAAACTCTATAGCAACCAAAAAGTTATTAAAGCCACCTACTCATTTTTTCGTGAAACTGTTTTTTTCCTGACACTTTTAAATTAAATTTATCATTGATTTTTCTTCATTTTTTGGTCTTCTTTAACAATTGCTATAGAAAAAAATGTTGTATTCCACACGACGATAAAATTTCATTATCTTCTCGATGCTTATTAGCGTCTCGGCTGACGCCTCGACGCCAAAATCGCTCTCGAAGATAAAGTGCAATTTTATCATCTTGTACAATAAATAACTATTTTTATTAATGATTGAATCTTCGTAGATACAGTCACCGTTGTAAGCCAACGCAAGCTGTACTAATATGTTCTGCAATAATCTATTTAAAACGGATAGTCTTGACGACCACTATACGATAACAGGTGCCACCCGCGCTAAAGTAGTAGGGACAGAGCGATCTATTGGTGTGTGAAACGTTGATTAAAAAATACTTTTGAAAATATGCATTATCTAAGGTATTGGAAAGTCAAGGCGAAATGCTTTGCTCATTTTTAAACTATATATTTTAGTCATCCAACGGAAAACCAAAAGTTTCATTTAGCAGCAGGAAAATTGCTGTTGCGTTTTTAGTAGGTAAGTATGTAAGTTCTGAATATATTTTAGAAAAGAATTTCGTAAACAGAGAAATAATATTGAAAATTTGTTTTTAATTTTATATTCAAAAATACAATAAAACGGAATAATCTTAATACTTTAATTATGTATTCAATTTCTATGCGTTGTCGTAAATAATTTTTATCCAACACAATTTTACAGTAACTTTTACAATCGCTTTTGTTCAACAAATCACTTGATAAAAATAAAATTGAGGGTAATAGTAGTATTCTTCGTAGTAAAATAGGCTCTTCTACTTCTGACGTCAGTACAACGCTTATGATGGGAGAACGCGTAGTAGCATACTAGTATAGTTAGTCTATTAACCTTGAGTATTACGTTATTCGTTTACGTGTGAATGACGCTTTATTCGTCGCGCACCCTGGTAGAATATTTTGATAGCTTCAGACCGGAAACCGGACAGGGGTTCGAGGCTATCGAACAGGTTTCTTAGCTACACATCCTTTGTTTTCACAGAATATGGCTGCCATATTTAGTTTTGATGTATGTTTTCGAACGTATAATAACAGTTCGGCAAAATATGCGGTAATGTTATAGCCTCACAATTTAAAACTGGTGCATATACAGTGTAAAATCCGTATAGTTTATTATGGACTTGTTGAATTTTGTTGCCCTGTTGTTTTTTGACAAGAAATGTTTGTGTTTACATCGACGATTGAAATGTTGGATTCCTTTTTTGTCAGTTTAAGGTAATTTTATCACATTTACCGCTTAACTTTGCTTGTTTAACAACAGAAATTGCACGCTTTTTTGATACAAAATTAATTTCGAGTTCCAGTTCAAGTCGCACACCTGAATTTGGTTTGTGGGAAGTTTGGTGTAGTTTAATTTTGATTTGCTCGACTTAATTTTGCTGCAAACATTGAAAAGACTTGGGATTTCGGTGGGAAATTAAAAAGTTATTTGATTTTCGTTGTCGAGTGTCGTTTAAAAACAGTTTTCGGAAAATCCACATATTCGTCCAAAATTTCGTCCTGAGCAGGAGAGCGAGTACAACGTGCTTTTTATATAGATCAGAATTAAAAGAATCTGTGCAACTAAAGATGCACGGTACTTTCTAAAAATACTTCTATTTACATATTATCGTATTGCCATCTAATTATTTATAGAACGGTTAATGTAGCACACATTTTGACATAATACTACAATTAATACAATACCCCGTTTAATTACGTTTTCCCGGCCTATTGTTTCCTTCATTTGTTTGTCGCAGTGATTTGAATTGAGCAGATTACTCCGCCTGCCTTTTGATGGCATTGAATGTTTGTAGATCAGCTAATAGAGTCGCTATAATGTTATTGCTTTATTATACGAGCTATTTACAATATGTTGGTTGAAAATCGTCGCGTTCCTGCATTATAATTTCAATTCTACATAATATTTTGATTAGAATCCCCGCCCACCCCACTTTTTGCTTCATTTCTCTTGATATTTATCAATTGTAGATTCAAATTTTTTCAAGCAGCATCCACTACAGTACGAAATTATAATTTTCTACGAAAAAGTACCAAAAACTTGTATATCCATGATCTGCCCACACCAACTGAATGCAATCGATAATCACTTGATGACATCGCCTGATATAATTACCAAATAAAAATCTATTACCAAATGCAAGAAGTAAATACGTAAATGTAGCCCCTTACAGGGGCCCCAGCTCCCAGTTTTGTTTGTTCCGTCTGCGCATGTGTGACCTCGAAGTAAATTCCTGCGCGATGTAGCTTTTTATACGCCTGCGCACTGATTTGGGGGAATTTTTTGTTATTTTGACAAGTTGTCGCCTCTAACGTCTAGGTTATGTTAATGTTCAAAAATGTAAACTTGTTTTTTTTTCTGTTTTGATTTCGATAACGCACAATTTTTAATTTTTTTTTACTTTTTTAGGAGTATTATCTGACCTGGAGGGTGAAAAGGAACCGGAAGAGGGTCGCGCCAGCCCCCCAAACTTGGTTGGCGATGCAGAAACCCCGAACGAAGTCATGAGTGTTTGTTTGGGTAAGTTCTGTTTAATTTGTAGTTTTAATTCTGTTGATTATAGCATGACAGTTTTAGTATGCGCGTTTGATATTAAATTAGTTCACACTACAAGTTTTATAGGAAACTATTTGTCTGATAAGTGTGCAATTAAGGATAACATTATGTTGAGTCTAGTCGATGTGTATACTGCATATACGAAGTCGGAACTTATTAGTAAAGAGTGAAAATGAAGATGGTTTGAAACATTGGTTGTAAGTGAAAAACCCAATTTATACACACTTTTCGTAAGTACAGTATCCATATCCGTGCTTATGTCCGTGTACATAAGAAAGTTTGGTAAGCTGCAATCCTTACTTGTATTTATACTACTTTTACATAAGCTCCGTATACGTTCACGTAGCGTATAAGTTGATTGAACTTCAACTTTCCTATGGCGAACCAATGAAATGTCGTCAAGAACATTGGGCCGCCTTTTCTGCATAACAATTAAGACAGCAATTGCCGTCATCATCATAATAACTCGCTCTCTTATTTATGATCATTGTCACTATTTTCGTTTTCCTACTATCAATATTCATCATTGCACGTAAATCAGTATATTAATAACTGATGAGCGGTAAACAGTAAATACTACTAAACATAACCTAAAATTCAATAACCTCAAGATTTGTGCTTATGCAAATTAGAGGGTGTATAAATGCTTTAACTTTTTCTTATGGACGTACGTAAACCAACACGGATATGGATACGCTATTTACGAAAAGTGTGTATAAATTAGGCTAAATTTCGTAATGCATTCGAAATTTTTGAGTTGTCAAAATCGTGGTTTCGACTGTTGTGTTACAGTTAAGCAAATAGAATCACAAAATGATTAATGCATTACTCTTCGTCTCGTCATTTGTGCTCCATTTCAAATGCAACATTTTTCAGAATATTCAGAAATCGAACGATGCGTTTTGAACTAGGCAGGGTGTTTTTAAATAAACAAACTTTGGGAAGTGATTTCTTAGGTCTTCTTAGAGAGAAAAAGTCAGCATCGATTAGCATATTTTTAGTAAATACTTTCTAAGGGAGGAAAGGAAATGCATGAAAGTTAGTTTTTAATTGAAATCGGTACGATTCGCCGGGTTACGATTTGCTGGGAACCATTCGCCGTCAAGTTCTATTTGCCAGTGCATTGCCATGGTACAATCCGCCGGTCATTTGGATTAAATTGCTACAGAAATTGAGCGTTGTGCAAATGATAATAAGAAGTTTGAACGATCCCTTTGCCATGTTGTATGACCAACTGCCTGCGGAAATTATTCCAGTAGCAAATTGGTCCGAAACTTATTACATAGGGCAAAGGAACCATAGAGGCAATGGTTGACGAAGATCCATGTTTCCTCTACAAAACTCGATTCAGGTAAAATAGTGTTGACTTTAATATGCTCGTGCATAGGTTATTATTTTGCAAATTTTTACAGAAAACAAACCACATTGTCGAAGCAACGCATAGAAGATTTCAGGCACAACTGTCTATTCAACGACCAACTATTAGACGGTTAATCCAGAAGTTGAAAAAAGTTTTTAAAAACGGATGCCTTTTATGAAAGATTAGTGGCTGGAAATGTTCCACCTGAAAAACAAGCAAAATATATTTGCACAGATGAAAGAATTATGGCACTTGTTCAAAACTTTCCTAATTGTGAAATTTTAGACTATCTTCGCGGATTAGCCCATAATTTCGAAATGCTAGAATAATATTATATTCTACTGTATTATATTTTATATATTATTAAATAAATATAAATTTTAAGTATTTTCGATATACGTTTTTAAGAGCAGAATGAATGAAAGGGGGCGAGGTTGTCACCCCTAGTCATTATTTTTTTTGCTGGCGAAAACCGTCTCCACAAATCAGTTCCCGGCGAATTGTGCCCAACCCTTTATCATAAAGTAACTAAATTTGGCAACTACAATTTATTATTAGCAAGTGCTACAATCCGACATCATTAAACTAAAATCCGACATCATTAAACTAAAATTAAATAATAACCAAAGTGGGGCATTTTAATTATTTTTAAAGAACGATTTATTTATTTCTTTTAATATTAACACGGTCTTTTCAGTGCATTTACATGTTCGTCTATACTTTGTGCTGGTGCTTCAGACATGTTTTCCCATTCATATATACCAGGTGTAAACGAAACATGATTCAGCCCCCTTTTTTTTTCTTTATTTATTAAGATAAACTAATGGAATTTGGTATGGGTAATATATCCATAAAATTCAATTATTTGATGGTATTAGCAATTTTTTAACACTTGCAGCAAAACCAGAAGTGACCATAACTTTCTTATTTTAAATGCAACACCTTGTATATTTTTATATATTTAGAATCTGGAGGATATTCTGCATACAATTGCGTACTTTAATTGTTTTTTTGACAAATTAAAAATTACTAGTGTTACCCCAGCGCACAATGCACTGACAGACAGCATTGACAGAACCGGCGAAATGTCAAGTCACGTGATGCATTAGTCCCAATAATGACACGCGACGTTATTGTAGATGGCGCCCCAAGTGACGCGCGTCTAGCCGACCTTCATATATCTTATAAATTAAAATAATTATTATTAAAAAATCGACGGAGAATAAAAATATAAAAATGTTTTATGTTCCATCTGGGGATTGAGACCTTTCATTAAAAAAAAAATGGTCCAAATTGGTGAAGCGGTAGCCGCTGGAGGAACCGGAGAAAAAAAACCTTTGTGCTTTTATATATGTATGGATGGATTACTTAAATTTTTTTTGTTTTTCTTCTAGAGTGCCATGACGGGTATAAAACTGTTTCTATGCAGCCAGGCATTACCATAAAACTGTTTATTATCCGTTGCTTTCTGTATCCGTTGATTCTGGGCTCTTTAAAAATTCAGCTAATAGTTTTTTGACAATTAGTCGGAAATTTCAAATAAAGCGGTATTGGTTCATACTGTTTTTCAGAAAGAGCACTCCCTAATGGTTGCAACGGTACCCATAACTTATACTTTATTACATTTTTAATCAGTGAAATTAGGTTTTTAATTAGTTGTTAAACAAAGACGTAACTACAGTCGTTATACTTTCAAACAAAAGAACATCACAACATTCGAAAGAAAGAGGAAAGCAGCTTATTAACAAAAACCAATACAAGGTGAATGGTAGCGATATCGAACCATGATTGAAAATTTTGTGTGCCCTACGGTGGTTTCAGCAAGATGGAGCCACTCCCCACATGGCCCGAGCCACAGTGGAGCTCTTAACGAATTTTCTTTAAGGTTACCGGAAGGAGTGGGTGTATGTTAACAAAGCCACAGACAATCCAGCAGCTCAAGGACGACATCTGCGCAACAATCAGAGCGCTACAACCAGAAACGTTAACAGCTGAAGAAAGAGCTTGTCTTTGCGAAGCCAAAAATGGGGGGCATTTACATATTATTTTTTATACAAAATTCAAGAAATCTCCATTTTGAACATTTTAATATAAAAAAATATAAATAGATATAAATAATTAATAAACAAAAACTTATTCAATT
This sequence comes from Ctenicera cuprea, assembly GCA_958336395.1. NCBI lineage: Eukaryota > Metazoa > Arthropoda > Insecta > Coleoptera > Elateridae > Ctenicera > Ctenicera cuprea. The sequence continues at coordinate 51,458,088 of OY284491.1, read as the reverse complement.
GGTAAACCGCTTCGTGTCCAATGGGCGGGCCACCTTGTACTATAATCAGTAAATTAATCCAAGGAATTTTATTTTATGGTGAATGCTGTAAGAAATGTAAATTCTGCCTTCCGGATGTATTTTCAAAAATATATTTTTTATATCAATAGTATTATTTTATTTCCAATGCAAACTGCATGCGATTTTGATGTGTCATAACCTGCTTTGGGTATTTAGCAGCCATATCTATTGTGTTGTAAAGCTGTACAGTAAAATCTTGAAATTGTTCTGTGTTTCATAACCGTTTATTTACCATTCAAGACATGTGGTTTACCACAGTCATACTATAAAATCAATATTTATTAAAATAGAAATTTAATTATGTTCCTATTCATTTGCATGTGCTTTAAAATGTTCCATTTTTTGCTTTAACCTCGTGAACAGTTTCCATTATGCATGGCAACTATTTAAAAAGTAAGAAATTAAAAAGTTTTGTATGAAACAAGTTTAGACGCAACGTTCAATTATCAGTGCAACCTAGATAAGTTATTTATTTTTCATTGCGCTGTTGTAGAACTGTACCAACTTGCCAAAACGTAAGGCCGACACGTATCTTGACAGAGATGTAATTTAATTTACAATTTCACCGCAACTCGCACAGATATTTTAATTGCAAAGGAGTATAGTGTTGTACATTTTATACTGGGCGTTTGTGCCGTATCTGGTGTGTTTCAAGTTACAAAATTGTAATTTGAGGGTGTGGGTCAGTGCGCAGGGGGACATGAGTCGCTATAGTTATCATGTCAGTACTCCGCCACCAGTCACCCTCACTTCAAAATTACGAAAGGCATGTGCATGGACAGGGTACTAGGTTAGAAAAGAAAGTTTTTGACATTTCAGACAAAGATTATACAGAAATTGTTATTTGTTGTTGTCAATAATTAAAATTAAACATTGTTCTGTCATAATTAGTCTTTGAGTCACGAACATAGAAAAACAATAGACTGAGTATGCTGGCTTAAATATGTGTACCCAATTCGACCATCTTACGTCTCGTACTCCCCTCATAGCACATTACTTCCCCTTAAGACAAGCAAAATGGTTTGAATCTTTACTACATGTCCAATCTTGATTCGTTAACCCAACTTTTCGTAGGCACCGACAAGAAATGTAAGATATACATTGCATAATAATAGTTAACTAGACAATATGTGGCTGCAAAATGGGCACTTACTTACTTACTGACTGATGACAACTATGTCTGACAATTTGACATATCCATACATATATAAAAGCACAAAGGTTTTTTTTCTCCGGTTCCTCCAGCGGCTACCGCTTCACCAATTTGGACAATTTTTTTTTAAAATGAAAGGTCTCTATCCACAGATGGAACATGAAACATTTTTATATTTTTATTCTACGTCGATTTTTTAATAATAATTATTTTAATTTATAATATATATGAAGGTCGGCTAGACGCGCGTCACTTGGGGCGCCATCTACAATAACGTCGCGTGTCATTATTGGAACTAATGCATCACGTGACTTGACATTTCGCCGGTTCTGTCAACGCTGTCTGTCAGTGCATTGTGTGCTGGGGTAACACTAGTTGATTATAGTTTGTCTCAGCTAATTTTTGTTACCAACCTGCTCAAGAAGGCATTCTTTTGAAACTTATTGCATCAAAAAACATACTAAGCGAGACTCGTAAGATGGCTGCTTTTTAGGTACACTTTTAGAGAGTGCGGACTGTAAGCATTAATTAGTCTACTATTTCAAGGTTTGTGGTTTGAGCATTTTATTTATTTGTTTCTGTTTAGAAACAAAGAACATTGCTGTAACCACGCCAATTTCATTTTTAAAAATCGGTAATAATATTCAATTTTTCAAAGTGAAATATCTTAGAAACTTTCCTTCCTAACCTAGTACTTTTTTAACGCAACCGTACTAAAAAAGATGTCCTCTGTCATAATCCGTCGTAACAAATATAGTTGCCATTTGTAATTTTGCAGTAAGGGTAGCTGGGTCATCTGTCAAAAATTGACAAATGAAAAATCAGAAGAATTTGGTGTTTCTCGGCCAATAATAAAAAATAGGGAGTGGATATATCTTCCTGGAGGGCTTTAAGTGACTATTTTAAACAAATGAAGTTTTTATTAGAAAACATTAATGATTTGGTTCATTGAATAGTCCCTCGAATACCATTCTTAGTATTAGGACTCGTGTTGGCGCACTCGTCGTAATCTTATCCAAGCACCATGGACATGATACTACCGCAAAAATAGTCGACATAACTTTGAGTACAAGTGGTATTATAAGTGAAAATTATAATAGTTGGGCCTGGGTCAGCGTGTCGATATACAGGGTGAATCAACAATGGTCAATATATCCTTTACTAATTAAAATACAGAAAAATGTTGTGAATAAACGTTTTAGGGAACCAAGAGAACCGCATTTTAAAATTATTTTTTAATTGTACGGTTTAAAATAGAACACCCTTTATGTTTTTGCTTATACTTATTTGCCATTTCATTTTTTTCTGAATATGTTTTGTTTTTGTTGTAATTCCGTTGTGGCGCTGCCAAGTTATTCCACTTTTTTCGAAAAATTAGGGATTTGAAAACTGTACTAATAAAATCTGCAGGAACCGTATTTCCCAAGATTAAATAAACTTTTGCTGTTAAACCTAAGTCAAGAACTTGTGCTATCCTCAAGATGTTTTAAAGTTGAATTTCGTTATACCGGATGTTTGTTGCAGCAGTGCAAAAATTTCTAAATTTATATGAATCATAACTAATTTTTTTAAGTGGAACACCCTATATATTTAAAAAAAAAAATCGTGCAAAAGGCGAAGTTCAACCTGGTTGCGCTTTAGATAGTCGGATAGAGATTTCTATGTTCCTTGTACCTAATATCAAAATTTCATATTTTTAACACGTACATTGTTACAAGTATAAACACCCACATAAATCCAATTATGCGAAACACTTATTAGAACACAATCATTCAATGACATCTAATAACACTTTAAAATGTTTACACTTTTGTGATGATAAACGTAAGTTGGATATACTAGAAGCATTTGAAATTCATAAACATTTAAAATCTGTAGCTTTAATGAATGAACAAATTGTTCTCTTAAATTCACCATTGTTGGACGTTTTGGAATGAGAAATCAAGTCATCTGGGCGCAGATATAGAAAACCAAGATTAAGTTATGAAGATTTATTGTTCCTAGAGCAATACCAACTGTTTACTTTTAATCTTGCCTTTGATAATGACGTGTAAACACGTTGAAATATGTATAAAGCTAAAATAAATAACCTGTTGAAGTTGGTTAAATTTTTAGAATGCCCTTTGAAGTTAAAAAATGTATAGTTGTCGTAGCAACCAAATAACAAAAGGAAAAACAAATTAAATATCAGCAAAGCATGCACTGTAATTTAACAAATAACGGCTTGTGTTAAGGCAAATTTTTAATGCAATAAATATTATTAACTCATTATGCGTTTATTTTTGACTCGCTATAAATAAATTTATAATTTTAAAAAACTGTAAATTAAATTTAAATATAGTGTCAAACTGTTTGATGAAAAATGTCTTTGCCTTCTGCTCATAATTTAAAAATCACTTTTGCACTTTCATATTTTACTATTTAACTGTCTGTCTTTTGTGTTTATAGTTTTGCACTAAGTTTAAGCGAAATTGTAATACAAGTTCCCTCCGGATAAAACGAGATATCAGAATTTTCGAAGCCGCTCACAACTAAAAACAAATTAATAGGTATCAATTTGCATAAAAAGTTGGTAATCATCTTAGTAGCGTTTGTCTAATATACCTAATTTCACTTCACCGATAGACAAATATAATATATGAATTATTTTTCCAGAATCAAGTACAGTGCTCCCAACTTCTGCGAGCACTGCTGCTGAACCTGAGTTGCTAGAGGCTGGCCCTGTTGCTGCATCTGCTGTTCCGCAGGATAAGGAAATCCAAGATGTTTTGTCAGCTTCTCCGCAGAACGTAGCAAAACTGGTTTTAACGAATACTCTCGCATCCGCTTCTTGCAGCAGCACTCCTGTTTTGCAAAAAGTAGCCAGTAGTTCAGTTATAACTGTCGTTAACGCTACTGGTCCCCTCACCATTCTGAAAACGTTATGCTCGAATGCCTGTGTGACGTCGGCTCCTCAATTTACACTGGTTAACTCTTCACCTCTTAGCGTCTGCAATGCTGTGGGCAAACCAATTACCGTTGTGGGTGCGCCACCCATCACTGTTGTTCGTGCTATTTCGAATGTTAATTCTTCTGTTCTGCAAACCACCGAAGAAACCACAAAAACAACAGACACGCTTACCAACACCAGTTGTACTGTATCGTCTGTTAATGGATCATTGCCTATTGTTCCAGAGAGGCCACCAATTCATAACGTGTTTGTAAAGAACACCACTGTTCCACCAGATTTAGTTCCATCAGCTAATGAGGTTCCACAAGTTCAAAAGCTGGTACCTGCAAATTCATTTCTACAAAACACCGTGAGTAATTCGTACGAGTTTTTCTGTTATAACCTCTGAATTTTTTATTTTTTTTCCAACAGGTCATACAAACAATAACGACGACAGGGACTGTGACGAAAACTGCAAATGGACAAAAAGCAGTAACTGGAGTGGCAACGAATAACAAATTGAAAATTATCAGTAATGTCGTTGTTCCGCCGTTAGGTAGTGTTGTCCCAGCGGGTCCCAGCAATGTTAACAATAACTCGAATATTATCCTTAATAAATCTGTAGCTCCGAAACACTACCTACAACAAAAGATGATTAATAGCTCTCTAAACGGGACTCCAAAATTCGTAAATCGGGCTCCCACGGTAACGAATAATTTTGTTAAAGCCAGTACTTCAAGTAAAAACGTATCAGCTAACAAAACCCAAAAGTTATTGTACCCAACGCACAAAAGTCAAATAAGGACTATACCACCAGTGAATAACTCCATTCCGAAAGCGGGTATCAAAACGCTTTCTCCGCAACCGCGCGGTATCTCGAATCAGCAGGTGCAAAGGACTAGTTCGGGGTTGCGAACAATTCCACCGCAGCGACCACCTAAAATTCCTAACAAACCCAATTACATAGGCAAACATGCTATACAAGCTCAGAAGTATAAAAGTCCACATGGAGTGGGAAAGCCGAAAAATTTGAAACCTCCCGTTCCCACGGTTAATAACGTGTTTCCACATCGTACTCCCCAAAATACGGGCGTAACATATCACCAAGCGTTAACAGCTAATATTATACAATCGCTGAGTGAAAGTAGCACCAATGCGGGATCGTACAATTCAAATAGAGGATTTGATTTTTCTGCACGGTATGACGGGAGTCACAACTATGTTGAGGCAAGAAGTACCAAGTAAGTATCGAGTTATAAATTGCTATGCAAGCTATTTAATGTGGTGCTTTTTTGTTGCAGTTATAGTGATGCGTACATCCCACCTCCACCTAAACCACAATCGAATTTAGAAGCGCTGTCCTTTGTTTGTCAAGCGGTTTTGCTTGACCATAACTATAATGCCACTCCACCAACGGATCCTCCGACTAGAACTACACCACCCACTTCTACCCCAGTGCAGCTAAACGGTGCTTCAGTTGGATCGTACTATTCTCCTACTAGCAGTACAAGTACGTCTTGATTCTAATTGCAGAATTAATTTTTCTCAGTTTGTTTTCGCCAGGGTTCGATGATGCATATCGATTGATGTATATGTACAGGGTGCTCAGAATAATTTGCACCGCATGGGGATTTTGGCAACTATACAAGATACGAAGACGGTTAAATTAGATGGAAGTTGTCTAATTAGGGGAACAATGTAATAGTGATATTGTTTTTTCTAAAATGCCCATGGCTTACTAGATACGAGCAAAAAAAATTAAAAGGCGGAACTTCTTTAAAGTAAAATATGCCTGTTCATTGTAAAAATTAAAAAAAAATCATAAATGTAGAAGTTGTAAATCTCTTGATGCTGTATTAGGAAAAATTGTTTTCATGATGGTGTGTTTTGTTTTGAAGATATAACACAAACATGCATTTTTTTTAAATAGAAGCCCCTTTTTATATTTACACAATTAAAAATCGTTCTTTATCTTTTCAGCAATATATGGTTTCATATACTTACGAACAGAAAGACAGACTCCTACAATAAGAACTGTTACAGTTTTTTTTATTAATTTTAAAAAATACTTATTTAGGAAAACGTAATAGCCATTGCCGTGGTTTACAATTATTTCTGTTCCAGTATGCTCAGAATCAAAAATATTGAGCTTTTTTAGGCTTACCGGTTTTGATGATTTAACATGCAAATATTTTGAAAAAAAAAACGCTATTTTTAATTTATTATTTGTTCCAAACCTTAATATGGCATTAGAATTAGATTTTGAACACTTGTTTCTAATAAACTTTTTTTAATATTTTCTCAAATAATCCAAATCATTTAAATTTTTGTATTTCTCTGCTAAACATGAAGTCACTTGCATGTCTGAATCGATTTTTAGGCTATCTGAGATGCAGAAGGGATCCCAAAAAAATATTTTTGGAAAATTTTAATATTAAAAATTTTACCCATATGTTGCAAACATTTTGCTGGTTACTGTATATGAGAATGTGATATTTATTAATGTTTTGTACCACTATATGCCAAAAAATGTCCAAAAAAGTAAAATAGAACAAAAACTTTTTTTTTTGTAAATATCAGATATGTATCATTTTTCAAATATATATCAAATATTTTTAATATTTGTTATAAATATGTTTTCGAACCCTGGTTTTTGCAGTAGAAACAACTAGAACATAAAGTAAAATAACCTGCAAACTTCCATAGAATTTGTGCAGATGTTCATGGAATTTTGTAGATTCGATTGTAGTTATTTATGGGTGCCATAGATGGCATAGACGTAGTTGGTTCTCACATGAACTTTTATATATTACAGGAAATCGTTCGTCTTTAGGTGGATCAACAACTACTCTTTCCGCTTTATCGAGTGTTTCTAGTAGCTCAGTCTTGCCAACTACCCCTGGTTCAGCTCTGCTCCAGGATGACGATGCTGCATCTGATATTAGCTGTGGATCTGAACGTAAACTTGAGACAGAAGGTGAGGAAACGGACACAGCACCTGAAGCTGAAGCTGTAAACAATGAAGATACCTATGATCATTATGGTGACTATGTCACCCGTTGTCTCTGGTATGTTACATGATACGTTTGTTCTCGATTTTTTTAACATTGAATATTTTAGTGGCTTTTTGCACGACGATGGTTACATGATTGAATGTGATAAATGTAAAGTATGGCAACATGTGCGTTGTGTAATCAAAAACAACAAGAAAGTCCCTGACGATTATTTATGTGAAGTGTGTGATCCTACTAAGCCGGTCGATAGGGCCAAAGCTCGTACTCTGCAACAACAGTGGATGCGAGAGAATCAAGAAAGAGAAGCGAAAATGCGGAAGGAAGTCAGAATAAGAGAACTGAAACTGAAAGAAACGCTAAGCGATAGCGATTCTTCAGATGCGGAACAAATTGGTGGTATGATTACTTTTATCTTTCCTTTTTGTACCTTTTTTAATTGTGACGATTTTCTAGGCGGGAACGTATTAAATAAAAATAGAGTAGGTGTCGGAGGAAGAAGAAAAAGTGAACAGGGACCGAGACAAAATCCGAGACAACGTAGAGATTCTGCCAGGTCTGAGAGTGTTATTAGGCGAAATGTTAAGAGGAAAGAACGGAAAATCACTAAAAAGAAGGTAAGTTAATGCATTTAGTCAGTATCACAACAGAATATTACGTATACAGTTAATAATTATATGGGTACGTAAAGATGAGTATTAAATCCAAGTAATAGTATATATAAAATATCAAATTGTAGGCTTCTGCTGTTTACTGACAATGTCCATGAAATACGACGACGAACTTTCTGAAGTCAAGTTCTAGAACAACAAATTTTTGAAACTAAGTCTTCTACTAACATTCATAAAATATTATTATACACCTATTCCCACACACTGCATATTTCAGACATGGGACTTCACCATGTAAAAGTTATTGGAAATATTGGCTCCCCTAATTAATTTAGCGCAAAAGAAATTTTTTTCAGCATTGAAAACTGCATCTAATCCATGATTTACTGTTTCAAATATTACAATCACTTCCCATAAAAAGGAGAAAAATTGTTTAAAAGCCATGACTGCCAACTAAAAACAATCGTTGCTATAATAATAATAATTATTATTTCTTCTTCTCTAGTGCCATACCGTATTCAGGTCATTGGCGATCTCTCTTCTATGTCTGTGTTCGGTGTGTGGAGATAGATATGTTGCACAGACAGACATAGGGGACCTACAATTTAATGTGGGCTCTGAACCACAAGAAGTGCATGCACTTCTTTTCCATAGAGGTTTTGTTGGGAAAAAATCCACCTCGCTGGTTTCCCATTGCCTTGCGAGGGAGAAACACTGGACCGGGGGTCGAACCCGAATTTGCTACATTGGTAGCCCATGCGTTTACCTCTGAGCCATGGCCGTTTTTATTTTATAACTATGTTTAATTTGTCAGTAGTTATTAAATATTATTATTAATAATAATAATAATAATAAATGACTATTCTGTTAAAACTGACCTTCTCTGGGGATCCCGCCAACGCAGCTTTTTTTTGCTCCACTGACGGACTGACGACTAGCCCTCCCAGGAACCGAGTAAAATTAAAAAAGGATACATAGTTAGTTGGCCATGAAAGGCTAAAGTAACGATTTTAACGTTTTTTGAAAATTTTGGGCCCTTTTTATTTGTAGCTGGATTTTCTAAAATAGAAGTCTCCCAGTTTTTATTATTAAACTTTTTGTACCTAAGATATTTCCAGCCATGCCAGAGGTTCGAAGTTTAAAATTTGTTAAAAATGTCGAAATTTTCACACCACATGGAATCGCATTGTGTGGGGAGAGGGGGTAATGGTTTTTGCTCGATATCAAAAATTCAAGGGGGGGTTGCTCTACTTCAGTATAGATACGCTCTGAAAAAGACTTACTACTTACTAAAAAAGTTTTCAAAATTTACAGAATTTTTCAAAAAATTACAAAATGTTTAAAATATTGAAAGTTATTGGTAGTTTTTCATAATTTTCAGTGTTCTAAATTTTTAAAAACTTCAAAATTTATAAAAATTTTCAAAATTTTAAAAATGTTTAAATTTTTCCAAAATTTTCAGAACGTTTTCAAAATTTACAAACTTTTAAGTATTTTCAAAAGTTAGAAAATAATAGAAATTTTAATAATATAATTTAAAAAATTTTTAGAAATTGCAGAATTTTTTAAAAACATTTGGTACAAAAAAATAATTGCGAGGAAGGTTTCGTGGCGGTTGCCCAATACCTTTTTCAATGCGCGACTGCTATCTTCCCATTCTTGTGTAGTGCAAAAAACAAATGTAATATATTTGTTTGATGTGTTGCATTTGCCCTTTGTGGAGTAGTCGATGTGTGTGCAATTTGTTTTGTACTACCAGGCTGTTGGGGCTACAACTTATGAAAATAGAAAAATTAAAAGTTTCTAAAGTACCTGAAAGGGAAGGCAAAGTGTCTCGGCTCGGGCATTCCAATGGTGTATGATTTTTGTCTTGGTTTCAAATTAAGGTAGGGGATCTATGCCATTCAAGGACCAAAAGCTTTTTCATTTTTCACGACCAAATTATTAATTAAATTTCTGAATGATCTCCAATTTTTAAGAGCTTGTATTTCGGGAACGAGTAATGATAACCAAATACGATTTTCACCAATCTAAAGAGCTTGTTGAAATGTAGCGGGATGAAGCCAAGAGGCACTAAACTGCTTCTGTGACATGCAGTAACTCCGACACCAGTTCAGTTAGCGACGTTGGTTTGCGCAACTGGATAGAGCTCGCTGAGTTCTATAACCCTGCACCCAAGGAATCTCAAGTCCTAAAAGATTTGAAACAACCTACATATGGAAACCTGGCTTTTTGCTGAGTCAAACCTAAAAATCATAATGTTTTGTAGTTATGGTAAAGGTGTTGTTCTGCTTTTGCAAGTAGTTTCGAAACAGCAGTATATAACATGTTGGGTGCTCGGTTCGATTCTGACACCAAGTGACGAACATCACTGGTGCAAACTAAAAATTTTAAAATCAAATTACAAAAATTGGGTAAACTTTACATTAGCTTTCGGACGATGCTCGGCAATATTGTAAAAAATTACTTGGAACAGTTTAAAAATATAATCTTTGAGGCTTTCGCGGTTTCTCAAACTGTCAATAATACAATTTACTATCGGCTTAGACCGCGTCGTCATTTGGGGATTACACCCAGCATAATCAGTTAAGGACCAACCTCTAGCTTGTTTTCCTTTATTTGCTCTAAAAGTTTGAGCCATATTTGTTCGTAGGCTCCGACTGCCTAAACAGGGCCGTGTGCTTAGATGATTTAAACCTTATTTAAACCAAAAATGGGCGAAACAGATTGTTTTGCTGGTACTTTCTCATACTGGTTACGTTTTAAATAGTTTCGCTCTAATAAATGATTTAAATTTTCAATTAATCATCTATGTTTGCTCTAAACCCTAAAAAAAACCTAATAGATATTTTAATTAGTGGTGAAGCTCGAAGCTCCCTTACACTTCCTCCCTGGTAACTTTTAAAATAATCACGACTATCCTGTTAATAGTATGAAAATTGTTTAAAACGACTTTCCGCATTTTTTATTGAAAATGGTTTAAATTTTGAAAAAGTAAATTATTAACTATTTTGCTCTGAAATAATTAGGGGAGCCAATATTTGCAATAGTTCAATTTTACATCCTGTCTCAAATCTAAATTAGATAATATTACATGGTTTGATTATTCTGGTATTCTTATATACACAAGTAATAAATGGATAAGCTTAGTAGGATCGCCATAAATTTTAATAATCACAGACTCCTCAAATATCAACATATTTTCACAAGCATCCTTTTTAGAGATACTTATGATCTCCTGTATATTTGCATAACTTCCAGTTTTCTACAGCCATTTAAAGACCTTGCAGTAGATATTTCTTTACTTCATCGGATCATGGTTTGATGGTGGGCTGTGACTATCCAAAAACATTTTAAGATTTCTGCAACAGACTTAAGAAAAAGTAGGAACATTCGCAGGAACTTCTGCAGATATTTAAAATACTACAGGCATGGCAATGGACATCATTAGTAATCATGGTAAATGGATTACACTAAGACATCTATAAACTTTTCCCAAATTCTGTGATTCATCGTTAATATATTATCTGTGGACATTCATTGTTAAAACATTTTTGAAAATCATATATGGACTTATAGAAATTGCCAAGAACGTTATTGATTTTTTAGGATTATAAACTCAGTTTTTAAGTATATCGAAAAATAATTATGATTACGAAGTTATACCAAATTCTGAAGATCTTTACCTGCCTTCACTTATAGATTTCTTTCTATATTTATATTATATGCATTTTTAGTCGGGCCAGTTGGTATACTTGGCAAGATTTATTTAGTAGGTTAAATGCTACCTAATGTTTAACAATTCTTGCCAAATTAATTTTCAGCAAGTTAGAACCTACTTGACAAATATGTTCTTGTCGAACAAATTATGATCAGAAGGGATAGTATTTTTTAAATATCGCTACGATTAAAATTTGTATATATTTGTTTCGTTATTAATATCCACGGAGATTTATTGAATAGTACTCTATTAAATTTGGTTTGCATCACGTTGCAAAAATAGGCGGTGGTGTAGGGAAATAACTCGGATATGGAGTTTTTTTTCTTAAACCATTTATTTGGGCATCCAAAAAAAGACCCCGAGTTTGTGAATTCTAACTCGGTGGGGAACCTAGAAAAAATTTTAGGAAAAAGAGTAGTTCTATTATTCTGTGCAAGACTAAAAAAAGAATGTTCTAATAGTTTCCAAAATACACTCTCCCAAAGAACCCTAATTTTTTTTTAATTTGTTGCCAAAAATCTAACTTTTTAGATGTCTTGAAATACCGTTGTCCCTGATGATCACACTTAAAAGTGATCAGTTAAAGTACGCTTAATTTCCTGTAAATCGTAAAAAAACAATCATGCTGTGACCTCTCAAAGTAGAGCATTTTCGATCGTTTTTTGAGCTTGTTTCGTAGGGTGCAGTTTTTCGAAAACAGCTCCTTTTGAGTGCATTCAATGGGTTAAACTAAAATGAAACAGGATAAAATTCATCGAAAAACTAAAAAAAAAAGAATATTCTAGCTGTAATAGTTTCCGAAATATGACCTTTTAAAAAACCCGAGTTTGGTGTATAAATATTTAAAATTTCGTTTTTTGTTTGTTACATTTACGCAGAATGGAGCACATAATTTTTCCCAATAAAATTTTCTTGTGAAATTATCAGAAAAAAAACTATTACGAGGAAAACTAGAATTTTTCAACCAACCGTGCTTCGGAGGGCACGTTAAGCCGTCGGTCCCAGTTGTCATACTAACATCTTTGGCAATCGTAAACCATTTAGTAGAACTTCTTCCCTCTTTCAACGGGTAAAGCCAGCCTCCTACCCGGCAGACGTGCGAAGAGGGCTAACAGAACCCACACTAGTTGTGACTATTAAACATGCTATTGGCCTATAATAAGAGGAAGAAGAAGAAGGAATTTTACATTTTTCTACAACAAAATCTGGTGTTTTTGAAAGGTCATATATCGGAAACTATTAGGGCTAGAACATTCTTTCTTTTTTAGTTTTACACAGAATTTTATCCTCTTTCATTTAAGTCTAGCTCATTTTTACATTGGATGCACTCAAAAGGAGTTTATTCTGAAAAACTGCAACCCTACAAAACAGGCTCGAAAAACGGTTCTTAGAACTAGTTTTAACGAGGATGCAATGGAAATGAACAATCCAAAATTTTATGATTTTTCGCACCTTGTTCAAAAAAAAATTGAGTTCCTGACCGATTTAGAATATACAAACCCAGGGTCTTTTTTTGGAAGGCCAAATAAAGGGTTTAAGCAAAAAAATTCCATTATCTAAAAAGTACCTGATTGGACGACTATTGGACTTTCATGTCACTGCATTTTTTTCAACCAATGAGATGTTACGATACGTTTATAACCAAATATGATGGATTTAGCCTTAAAGCTTCTTGTGTATCAATTTTAAAATTTCAACAGGACCGGATGAACGATATTGTTCATCCGAACCCAAAGTCTTATGCGTTTTGATGGATTTGTAGCATAATGGTTTCTTTTCAGCCAAAACCTCCACCAAAAAGTCACAGTGATGAAGAGACTCAAGAAACTTGGCCTCCCTCGTCCATTTCACAATTGCCTCAGCTTCGTCAGTGGATTGAAAACTACGAGGAAGCGGTTACAAATCATTATTCTCCGGAGCTTAGGGCACGTATTTCCAGCATACGGATTAATGGCGTCCATTCAGATCTGTCGACACAAGTGGATAATTCGGTTCACAAGTGTCGAATTCATACGCAGCCGCTAACAGGTCTCAAGTGTCTTTGTAGTACGATGCACCTTCCACCAAACACACCGGTAATTGAGCTTCGGGGCAAGTACATGCTGTCAACACAACATAGAGGTAGCACGGTTGGACACGGTGGTACCCTGACAACACGCCAGCATGCACAGAGGCCTGGACCATTTCTTTTCTTTTATCGTTTACATAAAGACAACACAGAGGTGTGTGTGGACACTCGTACATATGGCAATGATGCTCGATTTGTTCGAAGATCATGTAAACCCAATGCTGAACTGAGACACTGCATAGAAAAAGGGGTTTTGCATCTTTATATTGTCACCATTTCCACTGTCGAGAAAAACTTGGAATTGACTATTAAACATGAGTCGCACGATTTGGCTGCTATTGGGACCACACATATAGCATGTGCTTGTGGTAAACCGGAAGAATGTGCTGTAAATAAGGGTCCACTCAAGAAGAATGGAGAAAGTACTGATGTGTAAGTTTATATTTGCCTATTTTTAATATAATAATAATAATAAAATCGTCTTTATGGCACAACACAAATAGCTTTAATTAGAATAGGCTCGCTTGTAACTGCATAAGTAGAGTTTTCAGTCTCGGGATTCGGGACCGTCCCGGGATCCTGCTCCAAATAAAATTTGGTTTGTCGTGCAAACGCCTATGCGTGGTTGAAGAAAAATAGGGGGGTATCATACGAATTGTTACAAATTGTGCTTTTTAAAGAACATATCGTTACATTTAAAAAGATATATTTGTTCAGATAAACAGTTTAAAAATTAATTTTGCTTCATTTCAAAATTTTATAGAGAAAATAAAATTTGTTTTTTATTTTTTTTTAAGCGTTCCTTGGAAAATTTAAATATTTTGATAATATTGAATATTTTAAAACATACATAACTTAACAAATTCTTTATAAATTTGAAAAACTATAAAACTGTTGAAAATTTTGGAAAAAGTTTTTAAGGTTCTAAAAACTAGCAAAATTTTAGAAATTTTGAGTATTCTGAAAATTTTTAAATTTTTGAAAATTGTGTCAATTGTTTAAAAAAATTTAAATGCAAAGTTGTTCCTATTGTTTATTTAACATGTTCATACTGATTTTGAAGTTGCAATTCCTACATTTTTGAATTAACAAAATCGACATTGCTCTTACACAAATGGGCTATTATACGTAGAATACATATCTGAGCTCCTTTTTCTAGTGTGCCTATAAATACAGGGTGTGTATAAATTGGTGAAAGAACTACACGTGGCGATGTTGGTCATAAAATTCTGAGTCGAAAATCTTAATACCAAAATATTGGACAATGCTTCCTCTGTCCTCGGGAACCATTTTAAAGGAACGTACATTGGCAACATTGGATCCACACACCACAGGTGTTTTGTTGTAATGCACGGTAACTAAGAATCATTGTTAGTGAACGAAACAAGAAAAAATAATCCATCCATACATATATAAAAGCACAAAGGTTTTTTTTCTCCGGTTCCTCCAGCGGCTACCGCTTCACCAATTTGGACCATTTTTTTTTTAAATGGAAGGTCTATCCACAGATGGAACATGAAACATTTTTATATTTTTATTCTACGTCGATTTTTTAATAATAATTATTTTAATTTATAATATATATGAAGGTCGGCTAGACGCGCGTCATTTGGGCCGCCATCTACAATAACGGCGCGTGTCATTATTGGAACTAATGCATCACGTGACTTGACATTTTGTTGGTTCTGTCAACGCTGTCTGTCAGTGCATTGTGTGCTGGGGTAACACTAGTAATAATTAATACTAATAACTACGAGAAAAGCGACGATGATAGAAAAAGCAAGTCCAATTAAAAATTTTGACACTTGTCGAACTTTGACGTTATCGAGACAGAAGTAATTTAGAGTCGCATCACTCTTGAATAGTTATTGTTTTACAATGCTGCCATATGTATTTTTTACAATAATAAGTTAACAAAGAAATGTTTAAAACACGCTTTTGGGGCTGAAAAACAACATCTATGAAACAATATTTATTACAATTCTTATTTTTTCTAATTTGCAGCTCCTTCTGTCAACAAATAATGAATTAAAACACTTATTAAAAGACTTCATTTTCAAACTTTGAAGATCCCGTGCATACCCAGGAAGCATGCTACAATATTTTGGTATTAAGATTTTCGACTCAGAATTTTATGACCAACATCGCCACGTGTAGTTCTTTCGCCAATTTATACACACCCTGTATAGAGTAGAGCCGAATTACCCTCTCTCATCTCCCTATTTTTTAAGCAGTTGCTTGGCATTTTGTTATTGCAAGCAATGTTGATTCCCGCTGAAAGCTCAGTTGGTTTTGGAAACCGGTGGCCATATTTTTGGCCATTACTCAATCAAACTGTTCAGGTGAACGACTAAAAAGAAACACTCGAGAAGCTTTGCTTACATTTATTGAGCTTGGTGTTTTTTGGCAAATCAACAATTCGCCCTCAAAGAAATTTATTTGTTTTATTAACAGAAGCTTTTGAATTTTTCAGCTATTGCAATTGATAATTCTAAAATTTATATTTTATAATTGTTACAGCAGTAGTTCTACTAATTCTGGAGGAGGACTTCGGAAGAAACGTGGTCGTCGAACAGTTTCATCAACATCAGAACAAGAACCCCTCCCTGCTATCACTCCAAAACCAAAAGAGGAAATTCCACCTGCATCTCCAGTTGAAATTAAACAAGAACCGGAAATCAAAGTTGAACCTGAAATTAAACAGGAAGAAATAAAAATTAAAGTAGAGGAGGAAGCCATCAAAACAGAAGAATGTCGCCCCCCTACTCCAGAAATTGAATCAGTGAAAGAAGAAAATGATGATGCTGTTCGGAGTCCATCACCACCACCTGCAATGAATACTAGAAAATCAACTCAAAATCAGAAAAGTGATACTGAAGATAAAAAGGAATCGGTTCCAAAGGAAACGAGTAGTTCAGCGGATAAACGAAAATTGAGTCGTGAGGAGCGCAAAATTGAAGCGTACATGAAAGCTTTTGAGCGCATGGAAAGGCAACAGCAAAGAAAACAGGAACATCAAGCAAAGCAGGCTCATAGGCGTGAATCAGAACCGGGTCCTCTTCCAAAAGATGAGGACAAGTCGGAACCTAAAACAAAACGACGAAGGTACGTTTTTTTTCTTGTAAAAAAATTTTGTATATGTGAAGAGTTTCATTTTTGTAGGCGTAAAGGTAGATCAAGGACTGTCAGTACAAATTCTCAAGCGAGACGTAATCGTCTCAACTCGGCAGATTCGTCGTATGCTACGTCTGGTGACGAGTACTTGCTCTCTCCTAACGATAATAGTGGACAGAATCAGGTATTAATGCCCACAAGAGACATAAGTTGTGAAAATTCTCCTAGTAAAGAAGCTGGATTACTTCTTGCTCTGGCACATTGCGAGAATAGTAACAGGAGCGAGCTCAAGGTAAGAAATGCTAGGTTAATAAGTTTGTATTTTTAAATGTAATTTATACAGCAGGAGTTATGAGTTTTGATTGAATGATGTTGAAATAAATTCTTTGAATAGGTTTAGCTACAGAATAGGAATTAAATAGAATGAGGTTGTAAAATCCCCCCTCCCCAATCCTCTTATTACCTTTTGAATGGCTTGCCTGAAGTTACAAAATTTGGATTATTATTATTGTTATTATTTGTTGTTGAAAAAGATTATTTTGGTCTTGAAAAATAATTACACCAACTCAGTTATGTAAATAGTTAAAAAAACGTTTTTTAAGTTTTGTGTGTAAATTTAATAGGTTTTTTTTTGTTTTAGTCGCCCATTCCAGATGTTGACTGTAATTCGAATTCTGCAAATTCATCGCCCGAAACACCACTTTCATCTGCCTGTCTTTTGGTTGCCGCTGCTGTTGAACCTCTCGAACCTAGCTTTAAATTTCCAAAAACTAAAAAGGTACCTATTTTTAAATTTTGATGTTTTTGCAATCAAATTCAAAGTTTCTACATAAATTGAATTAAAAACTTGAAAAATTGAATATAGTTCACACACTATTGTATAGTATGCATAATTTCCCATTGTAATTTGTATGCTTTTCTCACAAGGGTTTGATGAATGAATGGCTTAACAAGAGTCCAGAGTGTGTGCAATCGGCAAGTTCGATATCTCCCTCGTCGTTAACGCCCCACATTGCTCCACCACCCGAGAACAATTTTTATGAAACAACTTCAAGCAATAATTTTTTCACTCCATCCAAGACTTTAGTTGCTTTGACTCAAGCAGCGAACTATTGCGATTTACCATCTCAACCTCATGGTAATGCTAAGAAAAGATGGCTTCGTCAAGCTATTAGCGAGGATCAATGCGATAGTCCCACTGGTAGACCTGGTGAGTTATAATAACTTTGTCGTGTAATGTTTGTTAAATAGAACTTGTTTTATGTTGATAGAGTCTCCACCATTGTCAGAAATGGTGGCTCCTCCAAAAAAGCGAAGGCTTCCCAGAGAGTCTTTGTCAACTGATATTTCGCCACCAACCACACCTACCAATCCAAATGCTCCTTCTGGCGTTCTGGTAAAATATTTTGAAAGCTTTGAAAATATAAATAGTGACATACATTGCTTGTTGAAACAGGGCGGGGATGAAGTAAAACGGTTTCAAGAGCAAGAAGATCGCGTTGAAATTGTTACTCCTGGTACTGATGGTGATAGCCCAACTCAGGTGGTAATTGATGATGCGACATTAAAGGAGCGGGTTGCAGAAATGCAGCAAGAGATTGGATCGTGTTTTAGGCTTCCAGAACCCCGTGATTTACCACAAAAAGGTAAAGCTGACGACGCAACAATTATAAGAGAATTATTAACATTTTTAATGTGTTCATACTTCATAGAAGTGGCGCCATCTCCGTTACGGTGCGTATTGGACCCTCGATTAGCGAGACCCATGTTCAATAATAGTGACCATTTGGTTGCAACGGTGGAAAAGAATCTCAGTATATTGGGGTTTGAAGAACAAAAAGCAGATAATACCACACCCACAAAACGCAAGGTAGTTCTCGCTATTTTCACCATGAACCATTTTTATTTAAATTAATTTTTCTTTTAGCTTTCAATAAGTGAATACAGACAGAGAAAGCAACTATCAGTCAATGAGAAGATGGTCGAAGAGCCTGCTAGTGAGGAAAGTACATTGTCTCAATCGCCCACTCAGAAATTGCGACCGCGAAGTGATAGTGCCAGCAGTGCAACGTCCTTTATGTCGTCCGATGATGAAATTCATACCCCTGAATTACCGACGAAAGGTAGGTTTCACTGATTATTAATTTTTCTTCATACAAAGTGGTCAAAATCAGTATACATAAGGTTGACGTGCAATGTTACAGTTTTGTCCGCTTTCAATTCTGAACCCACTGAATTAGAGAAGCAGCGTGAAACTGTCGGCCTGCGTCTTAAAAAAGCTTTCGGTCTTTCCATAGATGAAGATTCTAGTAAAACAGGTTGGTATAATTCAAAACCGTTGCAATGTTTTTAAGTATAGTTTCTTTCCAATTAATATTTGCAGCTCTGAAAATGGAAACGCTGCTTAATTGTGAATTAGGACCGGCTGCAACTAAAACAACGTCTATACAGCGTTACAGTCCCACTTTTCCAATTCCTGGCAGTTGCAGTTCTACTCCTGCAGAATCCGCTCATGCACCGGAGCCGTCGCCTACGGAAGAAACTGTCTCGGATGTACCAGAATCCAAAGAGGAGGAAAATGTCGATATGGAAACTTCCAATATTGATGAGCAAGAAATTGTAGCCTCCCCTGTCCATATGGACGAGGATTCTGAACAACATAGCGAAGATCCTGTTAAGCCTGAAATGTTCTATACTCCTGACGAAGAAGATATAGAAAAAGTGGAAGAGGCGGCGGTGGCAGCAAAGGCAATGGTCATCGAAGAAATTGAAAAGTGTGATGCGTATGATGTTGTTGAAAGCACGAACTACGTGCCCCCGTTTAATAACCCAGTGTACCCCAACAGTAGCTTTACTTCATTTGGATCTGTTATGGGTGAGTTTTGGTTTTTAACTGTTTTTTGTTGCATGGATATATTTTGCTATTTTCCATTTGCCGTGTGCTTGCTTGTTTTGTTATTCGTACCTCTTAAAAAAAGTAAGGTTATTTTAAACTTTGGTATTTCAAAATTTTAAATTTGAATTATTTTAGTCGAAAAAAAACGCTACTTTGCTTACAACAGAAGTGAAAACTCCTGTGAGGAATTACATGCAGGCTGCTCGTTTTTGATGCGTATTTGAAGGGATGTGAGTAGGGGTTGTTTATTGGACAAAGTTGTGAAATTTTATGATGTAAGAATAGAAATTGTATAAAAGAAATTTGACTTGATTCTAAAATAACTGAAAAGAAAACTCAAATTTTGTTGATTTTTTACCTAAACATTAAAAATATGAACGGTGTAGTGCGACAGTTGCCCTTCTAGCTATTATTCTAATGCCAATTTTTAATAAATAATAAAATCCGTATCTCTTTTTGTTGTTAACTGGATTCTATACTATATCTATAATGTTTGTTGAAATTTGTTAGTTAGTTTATATTAGTCGAAAAAGATTTTAAACTGTGGCTCGAGCTTTAATCAGTCAGCTGCATATCGAAAACTAAGATAGATATCGAACAATTTTGTGTAGAGTGGAAAATTTTCAATCCTGCGAGATTAGGAAGTATATTTCTAAATTTAATAACTTGAGCTATAGAAATTTATCAAAAGTGCGTTTGGATCGCTTTGTTCGCCATGAGTACAGGCATCGGCTCCTGCACACCAGTTAATAAATAATTGAGTAAAAATATCTAAATTGTTTAAAAATTCAAAAGTCGGTTTTTACTGATATTAATTATTGTGTATAAGTACTATAGGCTGCTAAGGCCTATGGCTAGTTTTACTATATCCTTCCAGCGTCTTGGTCGGTAGCTTGTTGTTGCCAATTTGGTGGCCCCAGGTGCCCCAGATCTTCTTGTACCTTATCAAACCATCTTGATTTTGGTCTGCCTTTTCTTCTATTTGTATTAGTCTTCTCTTTTCACACTTTGTTTGGTACTCATTGGTCTGACATTCTGAGTGAGTGCCCCAACCATCTCAGCCTCTGTGATTTCACTGCCCTCACAATATCGTTACTATCCAACTGCTGACACGATTTTTTTTTAACTTTGTAGGCTGTTAGAACGGAAGATTGGCTACAATTTGTTTTTTTTTTCTGAAAACTATAATTTCGCCGTGGCGCTTTCTATGAATTTGGATGGATGGAATGGAGGGTTGCTTATATACCTTGCTTTCTTAGAAATGTAATAGTGGGTGAAATGTAGAACGTTATGTTGTTATAATTATAAAATTTACACTTTCGCAAATACGGTAACTGTTAATATCTAGTCCAGTCGTGGTCCACACTTCAGCTTTTTTTGTTTTCTTATTACACTTTCAAATTCCTCAATACTGGGTGTTTATTTTCTTCTTGACCTTTCTAAAATCTGGTTTTTGCTCCCGCCTGTCATCTCCTACATCCCTTATGTCAGTATCTAGTACTTCAAAGAAATACACTAGCGTCTGGTGACTTCGCCAACAGCCGATCCTGACTTGTGCAACCTCGTCTAATATTGGTGCGTATTGTGCAATGTTAACTTGTCAATGTGGTTGTTTGTAAAGCAAGTTAATGAAAGTGTAAGTGTAAAGTGAAATTGCATTGTTAAAGCCGATTTTTTCATTGCTAATAAATTGCGTTCAATACAACAAATCCTTTTTTATTTAATTTATAAAAGTTATAACAGCGTAGAAAATACAAAGCAAAAGTAACTTCTGATTTTCATTTTTTACAAGAAGGAATGTTAAAAATATTTTTTTACCCTTTCACTTTTTCACTAATTTTTTTTTGTATTGTACGTCTTTTTTATTATTTAACTTTTAAAGCAACATATACAACTGACGTTTTAAATTTTAAAACACGTATGTGTGAGGGAAGGAAGGTTACGATCTCTGCTGACGACGATAGCTTTACAGACATTCCTAGTCTGCTTCGCCAATCAGCTTTCCGTCTTTACCTCTGCAGTACAAGGCTGATTGTTGAAAACCATTTTTGACTTGGTTCACTTCTGTGTTTCTGTGGTTATTCTCTATTTCCTTTGTATAAAAATGGACTTTTTTTATTTCTACGTAGTTGTTTTGCAGTCCTTTTTTTTGTGCTTACTTGTTTTTGGTTTCGTTCGTGTTTTGTTGCAGCATTATCGGTCTAACCATCTTCTTTTCTTCTATTGCTAACTAACTTTCTTGGTCCATCCAATCAACTGATATTAATTAACTAACAAATTTCTTTGTCATAATTTTTACCAGAAACGTTAATCGGAGAGCTGGTAGGCAATGATTTGAATTTATTTATTATACTCAACTTTATTTGTGTCACTATTAATTCACTTCGTGCAAAATAAATGTTCACTTTTTCACTTTATTTTAAATTGTTTGCACTGGAATCGTGGCACTCTGGAACTAACATTAAAATTATAGTTTTTTTTGTTGTTGTCTCCTCTTACAAATTGAGTTATACTATTAATAAATAGTACAGATAAAGTTGGGGTAATTTCCAGTGCAACCAGAAGTGATAATAAATTGAAGATTGAAGTAGACGTCTTATGTAATGTAGTTTTACTGCAATAATAACATACAAAACTTTGTAGTTTGATATATTACAAAAAAAATGGGGCTTTCTGTTACAACACTCGATATAATACTATTTTGGTATTTGTATGAAGAAATATTAGTGCATTATACTTATACTAATTAATTGTGCCACGTAGTGTGTATAAAGTTTATATTATTGGATTATTATTTATTTATAGTGCGTCGTTTGACATTTCAGATGACGATGTTCCGTACGAGGGACGTAATCCTTCACCACCTCCGGAACTAAGTAGTGCTTCAGGTTCGTACTCACCTCCGTGAACTGATATAAATATGTTCTTTATTGGTTATCGTTTGTAATCTCATAGTGTATGGTTTAACCTTCTGTTCCTGTTTGTATTCATAAACTGTACTGCTTTAAGCTTTAAGGGCTGTCATCGTGGTGAAAATTAATAATTATTAGAGAAGTTGAAGACAGTGAGTGCAATGAAAAAATATTGAATAAGTTTATTTTAATATATTTGCAGTATGTAAGTTTATGTAGTAAATTCGGTTAATATGAGTATTAATATATATTTATATATTAGGTATACTGTAGTGTATATAATTGAAAATTGTTTTTTATTTTGGAGATTTATTTTTTAATGTTGTACATTCTTGTCCGGTATCTACATTTTTGCGGTTTATAATTTTAAAAAGGTTTTGATTTTTTTTTTGTTTTTTGTTTGTAAGCTGCGGTAAGTATAAATATAGGTAGATAGATTTGTATGGTCGCTAATGTAAATATCGGACAGCGGATATAAATTACATATTATATATTGTACATAAATTTTTGTGAAATCAAATACAAACACTTAGCTAATTGGAAATTCACTTGTTGATATTTCTGAGCGATGTGATGCTTTGCATCGTCCCTTGCCCCTGTGAATACAAATTATTATCATTAAAAAAAATGTACATAACTTTTACACCTTAGAAGTACTACAGGTGGACGACGCAACATCATCAGTAGCTGTTAACTTTTAAAAGTACAAAATTATATAAGAGACAGAAAGGATGTTTGATCTCTCGCTTTAAGAATAGAGAAATTTTTTTATTGTTTTTCTTTGGTAGACTAAGAACATAACTATTAACGATAAAAGAAACAAGTTGTACTATATTAAATGTTATCATTTCATTAGTAGAATTTAGAAATGTGAACAATCTTATAGGTTTAAGTTAATGTATGTTTCTGTTTGTACCTTGTTTTCATTCGCTCTTCGAAAATAGTTGAAGAAGTCGTTTTGTTGAGTTGGTTTCATCTGAACCGTACTTACCCATTTTTTGATGTTGTGTTTGTACAGTTCGAATTTACGTGACCAGTCCGATGTTAGCATTTAATTCAATCCAGTGATATATTTATAGCAAAATGTAGAAGGAGAATGTCGTTGTTTTACGGGGTGTCTCAAAATAATGTTTGCAGTTTGTAAATTTTTATGTTAATGACAATATTTTTTTTCGTTACATTAATGGAAATAAACAACGTTTTATAATATCCCCATTTGATATTGACTAAAATGAAACTGTAATAAATAGCAGCCATTAAAATTGTCGAAATAAAAACTCTAAATTATTTTTATTCCGCACTGATGAGCTTTAATGATAAGAACGATTTTTTTGGACTTCATTTTTATGCAGAAATCTTCTGATAACGTAAAAATATTTTTATTGATGCACACGATTTGGTTAAATGGGGAAAGAAGTGTAACTTTTTATGCTGATTAAGATGACGCATACAAAAAAAAACAACAATATAGGCTTGTATTAAATATTTTCCGAAAGGAAATTAAATTCGGAATACAAAAATTCCCGTGCAATATTAACTGAAAGTGGACAATAAAAAAGTTATTCATGACTATTTATGTCGTTTAACGACAAACTAGCTGAACCCATGTTCAACGTGCCATGCAAACATTTGAAATCAAGTGTAAAGGCGAGACAGGTGGAATGTGATCCGGATTTATTATATTGATAGATTAATAGATAGGTCTCTAGCTATGGAGCAATTTGACGCTAGCCGTAATAACTGGAAGAGTATTTCATCGATAACTTTTTTTATAATCCACTTTAGGTTACTTATTGCATTAATATTTTTTTGAATCGAGACTTTTTTTTTGTAAACTACAATTGTAATCAGCATGAAAAATTATACTTCTTTTTCCATTAAAACAAATTTGTCGCTTGTATGGTTTCGAAAATATCACCGGTGGTGTGCACTGTGAAAAATACACCCTGTATATTTTCTGTATTTGTACACAGTCACTCGCTCTAATTTTGTACACCTCTCGGAAATAATAAAAGATACGAAATTGGTTCTTTCAGCTTGTTCTAAATTATTGTTGCTAAATCTAATCCATTAGCAGAACGGGAATGTTTAACAATAAAAAACAATGCAGCACAATTTTGTAGCAACATTGAAATTAACAAATAAAATTTGTTATTGGTCAAAAGAGCACAGTCAATCTCGTGTTTCATAGCACTCTGTATTTTAAAGACAGTTTTTTTTTATATGAAAACAATTGAAAAATGTTAGTAACAAATGACATATCACTCTAAAAGCTGTTTTTTCTTGTATCAAATAATATAAAAATTCAATATGGTGTCTATAAGAAATAAAAAAATTGACTATCGCATCTCAAAAACAACACTGATTATTTTACATAATAAGCATCAATTTTCATTTACAAAACGTTTCAATATTTTAGCAAGAAAATTGGAATTTTCAGTTTTTTTGGATTATTTCAGAAACGACTAAACTTATGGCGATGTTTTTTGTTATTGAACTGTATTTCTTTTAATTTCCAAGATTCCAATGGTGTGCAAAATTCAGTGAATAAAACACACTGTACATTATTTTCTTACGGGGTGATCCAGCAACAAATTTTTTTTTAAGTTATATAAGACTGAAGGGGACATATATTAGACTAATAGTGAGAGCTTTTAAAAGCCACCCCAAAGGGTGGAGGTATCGCCTATTTTTCCAGATTTTTTGAAAATATTTTAGTACTTCTAACAAACGGAGGGATGAAACTTTTTAAATATTCAGAAATGGAACAAGGTTTTTTTTTTAATTTAAAAGTGCCTGTTAGAGATACGCAACCACAATTACATTGAGCAAAATTTAATTAGTTGAGTACTTACACCCGGGGGGGGGGGGGGGAGTAAACGGTTTTTCAAAAACTTGAATAAAATAAGCTATTTTGATGCAGATATTAACGAAATATTAAAAATTATATACTATTTCATTCCCCAACCCTTAAAATGGGGTGGTTTTTAAATACTCACTATTAGCCAACACTGTCCCATAAAATTAAAAAAAATTGTTGCTCAATCTTTTATAATTTTGCAGATATCAAGATATCCTGTATATTGGACAATTTCTCAGGTATATAAAATGATAAAGAAATTAATTTTAATACTCAGGACTTCAAAAAAATGTTTTTTCTTCATGGGTTTGCTTTATTTGTGATAACTTAATAAGACTTAAAAGCTGCAAGCGTTCAAAATCGTGAACTCTGTATTTATTCCACGCTCAAAACGTTGATGACATTTTAGGGAGTTAATTGTCATTGTTAACAACTAATAAATTGCGTTCTTCAACTATTTTTTTGGGACAGTTAACAAAAGCGTTTTAATTTTGTTGAGAATTCATTAAGGTGTTAATTTACTTGTTTGCGAAATTATTTTCAATCGAGTGGCTTCGTTCAGTTAATAATAATAAGCCCAGTGTTTAATTATGTAGTTTATATTCATCACTTTATGTTAGGTTTCGGGGCCACTCGTGTACATACGCCATTAATTTTGTGTCATCTGTAAATATATATTATATTGCAGATATATTTATATATAAATTGTATAAAAAATTCGTACGTACGTTAATTTGTTTTTCGGATTAATTTTTATTGTATAAATTGAAAATTATTTATTTATTTCTCTCACATTTGCAGCTTGTATTGTCCACATGTGTTAAAAAAAACTTGTATAAACAGTTTGATACCGTATGTTGTCTCAATTTGCAGAAAGATTAGAAATCATAAAAAAAATCGTACTGTTTTGAAGTCACGTTAGTTCTATCACATTTAAAGTGTAAAAAATTTTGTAATTAATCCAAAAAAATTGTTAAAAAAACGAATCTAGTTTTGGAACCTGTCCTAATCAGTATTATTTTTGTTAAGTGAAACTAACGAGACTTTATGTTTTTGAGTAACGTCAATGAATTTCAACGATTTCTTACTATTTGCATAAATGACTATTTTAATATATACATGGCTGTATATAAATAATTGAATCATTAATTTGATGTTGGTGCGATTACGTCGTACAATAATTCAATAAAATTAAATAAATAAATAGCCTGCGTTTTATTTAGAAACTTGAACCCCTACCTCCAAATATTATTATACTGTGGGTTGGCGGATGTAGGTTCCCTAGATGGCAGTGATACTATGTTGTACGCCATACAGGATCCCTAGCCAGATGGACTACAATTTTGGTTCATTTACTTTCTAGAATATGAAAAGAGCATACTGGACAAGGGAACTCGTCACTTTTACAATTACATCGGGAAGCAACTTAATTCAAGGCCAACTTTGCCTAAAGTTCTCAAGTCTGCAAGTGGATCCATGATCACTGAGCCAATAACCATTGCAAATCTATTTGCAGACCAATTTCATAAAGCCTACATACAAGTGTCCGCTAGAAACCCACCAAAGGTTGCTCAACTTCCTAGAGTCGTCGATTCACTATCAAACGTAAACTTCACAGAGCAGGAAATTCAAAAAGTTTTGATGTCTTCGGACGACAAATCCGCACCTGGACCTGAAAACCTACCAACAGCCTTTCTCAAAAATAGTTCTGGATCTTTGTCTCCGATACTTTCACACATCATGACTTCGTCGTTCCAAAGCGGAGAACTTCCAAAAATCTGGAAACATGCAACTGTTACTCCTATCTACAAAAAAGGAACTCGCTTAGAACCCATCAATTATCGTCCTATCAGTCTTACTTCTGTTGTCTGTAAATGTATGGAAAGAATTATCATTAACAGTATGGTCCCCTTCCTTCTTGCGCATAATATAATTCCAGATGAGCAACATGGCTTTATACCGGGTAGATCAATCACAACGAACTTATTAAGTTGCCTAAATGTGTGGACTAGATTAATTGATCAGAGTGAACCCATTGATGTAGTATACCTTGACTTTGAAAAAGCTTTTGATCACGTTCCCCATGACCGGCTTATCTTGAAACTAGAACATCTTGGCATTCGAGGGCCATTACTGGCATGGATAAAGGCATTTCTTACCAAAAGAACCTACCAAGTTAAAATAGGAGAGATAGTATCTGACACTTATAACGTCGTGAGTGGAGTCCCACAGGGCTCTGTTCTTGGTCCCCTACTTTTTCTTATCTATGTTGCAGACCTCAGACAGTTGATAATATCCACAGTGAGTGTATTCGCAGATGATACAAAATTCTTTGCAAACCCATTAATCGAGAGTGACATCATTCAAGAAGATCTGCAGAGAATCCTCAAGTGGACTGAAGAATGGCTACTAACGCTAAACAAAGAAAAGTGTACAGTGCTTCACATGGGAAAAAACAACCCACATCTTCAGTACAGGTTGGGAAATCAAGTAGTTAAAAACGTCACATCACAAAAGGACTTGGGCATTGAAATAACACATAATCTCAAGTGGGAATCACATATAACCAACATTGTTAAAAAAGCAAACTCACTGCTATATTTGATACGTAGAGCTTTTTCAGTACTAACTCCAGAATTGTTCATAAAAATCTACAAAATCTATGTTCGGCCTGTGCTGGAATTTGGATTTGCAATATGGTCTCCCTATTTCGAAAAGGATATCCTACTGGAAAATGTACAGCGACTGGCAACAAAATTTCCAGTTGGCTTCCACGGTTTGCCATATGAAGAAAGGCTTAATAGGCTCAGCCTAACCTCCCTGAAGTGCAGACGTGAACGTGGTGATCTAATTGAAACATACAAGATTGTAACCGGACAGTACAATTGCAGTGGTTTAAGAGATATGTTTACATTCAGTGAGAACCATCAACTACGTGGACATGATTTCAAGTTACGCAAAGACCGCTTCGCTTCAAATACACGCAAACATTTCCTAACGAACCAGTAGTAGACTCGTGGAACCGACTTCCGCAAGAAATTGTAAGTGCTAGGACTTTGAACACTTTTAAAAATAAACTAGACAATTTTCTGTGATGCAAACAGTAGCTATATTATCATTATTTTATACTAGATACCATCTGTTGTAGTCATCATGTAGTCATGTACAACCAAATACATGTATAGAGGTATAAGCAGCTGACAGCTGACTGCCTTCAATATGTAATAAATAATAAATAATGTATCGTGATCATGAAAATTTTCAATTTTGGTGGAAATACATGTTTCGGACCTGCAAAACCCCAAAACGGTGCCCTATAGAGACAATATTACTGTGTACCAAAAACTTTCGAAAAGTTCAAAGCTATGAAGTGAAAAAAGTTTTGGAAATTTTCAAAACGATATTACTCAAAAACTGACCACAAGATTTTTCTTTAATTTTATAAGCTCATAGGGCTGAAGATAAGCTACAATTTGGTTTTGTGTCTCAGCTCCTAAATTTCTCGCAGATGCCGTCTATGAATTTTTGTAAACCGAAAATGCCTGTTTTCTTAATTAATAAACAAGAGGCTGACAAATACTGGCGGACTGGGAAATGGCAGTGATTCTGCTGATCTACAAGAAAGGTGACGCTAAACAGTGCAGAAACTACAGAGAAAATCTACGAAAGAATACTAGAGAGCAGTTTAGGAAAACAAGTAGAACACCTCGAAGACTCATAGTGTGGATTCAGATCAGGGAGAGGCACAGTCGACCTAATATTTAACGTCGGACAAATGACAGATAAAGCTATAATGCATAACCAAAAAATATACTGTTGCTTCCTTGACCTAGTTAAAGCATTTGACCGAATACAACAGGAGGTAACATGGAAGGTACTCAAAAACAGAAAAGTGAACAACGGCTTGATCGAAGGAATAGAGAGTCTGTATAGAACGTGTAGGAATAGTATAAGGACGGATAATAACGAATCAAAACGGTTCCAAACAGTATTAGGTGTAAGGTAGGGGGAACCGCTAAGCCTGCTGCTGTGTATATTAGTATTCAGTGATGTGATTTTACCGGTATAATAAAAAACGGTAAGTAAAATCATTATTTTACCGGTAAAATTCATTTCACGTCAAAAATGATGTCATTGGATTGCTTATGAAAAACCATTTAGTTTGATACTAGATACTCGACAGGTCTACTTAATACTTGATACGAAAACACAAAAATACAATTATTTATAGTTTATAAAAATATAATGGTTATGTAACTTACAGTTACAGTTATAATTATTAAATTATACCTAAATTAAATACAAAGCAAAATGTGATAAAAATAAAAAATATGAAGATATAAATCGAAATAAACATTTAGATTAAATAAACTTATACATATAAACAAAAAGTTAAACAAACTTAATAAATGTAATTGTAACTTTTAATAACAAAAATAAAAAATATTTAATATATATTATTATATTATAATATGATTGGTTTAAAGAAATTAATCTTTATTTAGGTTTCCTATCACAAAACATTTCTGACCCTTTCCAAGAAAATAGAATATTATAGACCAAGGTAGAGAAGATATTTTTCTCAGCCGAGCAGAATTATTTCCCGAGATGCGAAGCATCGAGGGAAATAAGTTGCGAGGCTGATAAGTCTTTTCTACCGTGGTTTATATATGTATTATTTTTTCCACTACTAGCACCTTTATTCCTTTTATAATTAATTGATTTTACATTAATAAAAAATAAAATTACAAATGCAAATATGCACAAAAATGAAGTAGCCTTGCTTGAAAACAAGAGAATAGTTAATTTCAATTGACATTTATGTAAAATTTATAATTTATTTATAATTTATAAATTAGGGAAGGTGCAGAAAGTGTTGGTGAACAGTTATTACCAGTAAAATCAAAAGATTTTTACATGAAAGTTTATGGTGAATTTAAAGATTGGTAGCAATTGTTTTCATTATTAACCAGTAGTTAAAAATGAAATATTATTAACCACTAGGAAAGAAATTTATCTTCCTGGCTCTAAAACAAAGTAAATAACGATATCGTTTAATGCCAGTAGTGGAAAAATTCATGTTCTTGGCTCTAAAACAAAGTAAATAATGATCGTTTAATGCTAGTAGTGGAAAAATAATGTTTTGTTTTGGAGTACGACGAATATCCGCGCGCGGCAATTCGAAATGATTTTACCATTTTACCGGTAAAATACCATTTTACTATTTTACCCATTTGGTAAAATACTGAGACTCACATCACTGTTAGTACTAATAATAATATTTTTATTTGAGTAGTTATAAAAGTGTACATTCAGTACCAGATTTATTTGTTTCATTATTTTAAACAAAATAGGTCCATCCATTTTCATACAATTCTCGAAAAAACAAGCTTTTTTTTAACAAAACCACACTAAAAACAGCTAATTTGTCTGGACCAGATTTTTTTGAAACGTCAAATTTTAACAAAAAAGGATCGATTTTAACGTTCTTAGGTGTGGAAGTTTTTTGGAGCTTCAAAAACAACAAACTTTTCTAGACCAGATTTATTTTCTAGGCGTTGAAGACTTTTGGATCTGTTGAAGTTGTGTTTTAAAATCTGGTCTAGCCTTTCAAACAAAATAAACAGTTTTGATAGATGGAATTTAAAAATCTGGTTCAGATACATTTTACCGACTTGATAGATGGAACAAGAAAAAATTTCTTTCATTTCGAGAATTGTATGAAAATGGACCTATTTTGTTTAAAGTAATGAAACAAAAAAATCTGGTCTTGAACGTACACTTTTATAACTACCAAAAAAAATTATAATTAATAATTCAACATCGGTCTTCAAAATTTAAATCGGTTCCATAAAAATCTAAATCGGTTTCCATAAAAATCTAATATATGTATTTAAAAATTTATTTGTTAATATCCATTTAAGCCAGCTTGCTTCATGTATTTTTCTCTAGGAAAGAATTGTAAATTATCTATAAAATCTTTTTCTTTTAAATAAACTTCTTGTTCAGAAATCCTTGCAGCGTTTAACAAATTTAACATTTGTTTATAAAATTTATAAGCTAGTCTATATTCAGTAGTTCTTTCTGGAATTTTATAGGCCTTTTCAAGTAAAACAATACTCCAACGCCTAAACCCACAGAAATTGAAGGAGGTAACATAATTCCAGATAAACTAGACGTACTAAATATTAAATTTCCACAACTCAATCCTATTCCAATATTTTTATAAAAATGAAACCTCTTTCTATATATGTACATACAATCGCTTCTCTAGATACATCGGCATCTCCATTTTATTTTTTACATTTTTTCTTACGGGAACTAGACTTACTAGTCGGCCCATGTTTCATTTGTGATTTTTTATTTCCATATTGAGCACATATTGCAAAATAATATTTACTTCCACCTTTTCCTGTTTTTAATTCAACGCTTCCTTTTTTTTTGTATGTTTTTTACAAGCCACACAGTACATATTACAAAACCATTTATATTAGATCAAAACATTTAAAGAAAATTAAATTTGCCATATCGATAGTAAGAAAGCTATACTTTCTTTCCAGCATTTTTCACAAATTTTTTTTAAACTCTTGTGTAATATATTTGAAATAAAATATCATAAATAAATTTAACATATTTGGGTGGTAATTTAAAAACAAATAAATAATTTGCGTTTCCACGTATAAATATAAATGTATAAATTTTCATAATAAACCAGTTTCTCATTAAAAATAAAATTTAAAGTTAAATGTGTTTTACCACTATTAGTAGGTCCAACTATAATTGCAATAATCGTAGGTCTTTCACGTTTACCAGCTTTTTCAATTTAAATCTTTAAAATATTTTAATTTTACTCCTTTAAATCTATTCATTTAAAAGATACAGATTTAATAAATGATGAACGCTGATGAAATTAAAAAGTTGCATCGAAAAATAAAAAAGATTTGAGAAATAGTCCAACGATACATTGAATCCATCAATATGTACGACTGAAATTCATCAAGATGGTTCGACTACAAGTCAGACTAAAAGTCCGACAAAACAAATGAGTGCCAACGAAATGAAAAAATTAAAAATGCTAATAATAAATTAATTATAATTACAAAAATTGTTCAAAATTCTCCTTCGTTTTCAGTTGTGCAACATTCAAGTCTATGCAGAAATTCTCTACTTGTAACTTTTATTAATAATTCTGGAGGAATATTACTGCAGACTGTAGTAATGTTATCTTTTAGTTCATCCAAATTTTCAAATGGACTTGAATAGACGTGAGATTTTACATATCCCCACAAGAAATAATTTAATGGTGTAATATCGGGTGAGCGAGCTGGCCAGCGCACTAGTCCATTTGTTCCGAACCAACGATCTCTATAAACGTAATTTAAGTGATCTCGAACTGCAAGACTATTGTGAGGTGGAGCACCATCTTGTTGTAAAAGCAACCTTCTTCTGATATTAAGCGGCACATTTTCCAGCAGTTTTGGAAGCGTATTTTGAAGAAATAACAAGTAACGATCACAGGTCAAAGTGCCTCCATAGAAATATGGCCCGATTAAGTGTTCTCCTATTATGCCACACCAAACGTTAATCCCCCACATGTGCTGAAAATTACTTTGTCTGATCCAGTACGGCTGCTCTGTTGACCAGTATCTTGAATTCTGTGTAGTCACCAGTCCATTATTGTGGAATCTACTTTCATCCGTCCACAGTATCCTTCTAAGAATGTCAGGTTCTTCTGAATAATTCGCCATAACCCAACTGATAAACTCCATTCGGCGTACTATCCCCTTGGTGCAGTGCATGTACTCGCATAAATTTGTACGGTCGGTATATACATTCTCTTTCAAAATCCTACCCACAAAAGCCTTTGATATGTCACACTGAGATGCAACGGTGCTAAGCGAAGAATTAGGATGTAATTGAACATACCCCTGCATGAGCATCATCTGTAGCGGTTCGTTTATTTAAATTTGGAATTTTCTTGTCCTTTTTAAATGACCCATGCTCAAGAAGGTTCGATGCCAAGTTAATAAACGTTTTATGATCAGGATGTATTCTTTCCGGATACCTTTCTGCATACAACCTTGCTGCTCTTCTTGCATTCTTCTCGCATAAACCATAAATAAGGATCATATCAAGCTTTTCAGAATTAGTGTAATTCATTTCTAATATGATTTTAAACAAAGAAGTAATAGACGTTAGGAAGGAGCTTATGCACATTGGCCAGTAGACCTTAAAGGTGTCTGAACATGGCTGCCAAACTGTGACGTAGCGGAAGTGTCACCAGTGGCTGCGTCAGAAAATTATATTTAGGGCATAACGAACAAATTATAAAACATGAGTATGCTGTTTTAGTTGCCAATTTATTATAGAAGGAAACAAAGTACAAGTATTTTATTGCCCATTAAACAAAATTAAATGGGTTAGACGACTTCTGCATTCTTTGGAAACCTAAATTTGGGGTTAGAGAAATATTGACCTCTCGGACACTGTCTTAACCTCAAACGTCAAATTGAAATTTATATTTACATTTGGCAAAATACTTACCTATGGAAAGTTATTCCTTTCTGCTTGTTAATTTTAGTACTCGAGCAACCACAGCAAATACAACTAACCATATTTAATAACAAAATTTGTAAACATCACCGGCACAAATGAATCACCAAAAGTGTCTGAATATGGCGGCGGTGACGTCACATCCGTCACAGTGCTTTAAGTGCAACTAACTCGAAACCTTCCTTCCTAACCTCTATTACTTCTTTGATTTTAAACAAGAACATACAAATACAGAAAGAATAACTGTCATTCTTTGCAACGTAAATTTTTTTTTTTTATTTATTTATTTTTGAAATTTATCTCAAATAGCTTCTTGTTTGAAGCTCAATCTAGAGATATTACAGACTTAACCTTATCTTACTTAAACTTATCTTATGGTTGTTACAATTAAATTAATGACTATGGTAACTTGTATAGGTATTATTTCTACTATTCTAAGTTCTCCTATAATACTGTTTAATCTCAGTCTTGTTTGTTACGATTTATTGCACTGATATGATTGCACTATTATAACGTTTGGAGAATCGCTTAAGAATCTGGATGGACACGAATGTGCTTCTGCATCTTCTTCTTGAACATACGCACGCTTCTTGCATTCTTGATAGTTTCCGGCAAGCTGTTGTATAACTTGGTTCCAATGTATTTTGTTGTCCTTAGGCCAAAGGTGGTTGATTCCACCCTTTGTGTTTGTATGTCATTTGCTTTTCTTGTGTTGTGTTTGTGAACGTGCTTGTTCCTAGTTAACGTCTGGTTACTTCTAATTTTTTCCTGGGTTAACTCAAAGACGTATGTGGCTGTTTCTATGTTGATGATGTCTTTTAATGGGGTTATTCTATTTTCGGAGTACAGTGCTTTTGTGTTGTATCTGAAGGGTAGGTTGTAGAGTGCTTTTATTATTCTGTTTTGTGCTATTTGCAGTTGTTGCAATTGTTTTTGGGGGGCGTGTCCCCAAATTGCTGACAGGTAGTTCAGGTGTGGATGAGCTAGCGCGAAGTAGATGTCTCGTTTTTGATTTTGTGGAATGTAGTGAGCAATTCTTCTGAAGAGACCGATTAATGGTGTAATTTTTTTCCTTATTGTTTGTATGTGATTATTCCAGCTCAAGTTAGAATTTATATTAAGTCCTAGGAATTTTGCTTGGTCGACTCTTTTTATTTCATGACCCTTGTAGCGTAGTGCCGTGTTGAATGGGTGATTGGTGCAGAAGTTGATGTATACTGTTTTGGATGTATTTAATGTTAGCTTTTTTCTTTGAAGGTATTTCTCAATGGTTGTTAGGTCTTGTTGCATATCGGTTTTTATTGACTCTTGATGGTTTCCTGTGTACAGTATCGTTGCGTCGTCGGCGAATAATGTAAGCGTCCCCTTCAAACTTAGGTTCCCAAAGTCGTTTATGTATACCAAAAATAAAGTTGGGGAAAGCACCGATCCTTGTGGAACCCCACATTTTATTATTCTTTCGGAGCTTTTTTCGTTGCTTATGCAAACGTGTTGTTGCCTATCCGTCAGAAAGCAGCTAATCCAACTATTCATTATTCCTCGCAGACCTGCATTTTCACAGGCATTTAATAGTTCTTTATGATTTACTGTGTCAAAGGCTTTTTTGAGATCTAGCAGTAGCATTGCACATTGTTGTTTTTTGTCCAAGCTTTCTTGTGCTCTGCTTATTATATCGGCAGCTGCTATTTTTGTGCTGGTATTTGTTCTAAATCCGTGCTGGTTGGTGTAGAAGAAATTGGCCTGTTCTAAAAACTCCATTATTCGTATTTGCACTATTTTTTCTAGTAGTTTTGCGAGTACCGGTGTGTTTGTTATTGGACGGTAATTTCCCGGGTCCTTTTTGTCGCCTGCCTTGTAGAGTGGTGTAACTTTACCTGATTTCATCTGTGTGGGTTCTGTTCCATGCTTCAGAGATAGGTTGAATATTTCTGTTATTTCTTCTAAAATAGTGGGGTATATTTTCTTTAGTTGTTGTGGTGAGATACCTTCAGGACCTGAGCTGGATTTGTTTGGCATGTTTTTTATTAACGATTCAACTTCCTCTGTGGATGTTGGCTTGATAAATATGGTGTTGGCTGGTATAGGGCTTTGGCTAATTGGGTTTGTTGGTGTATTAATGATTGTCTCTTCAGTGATTTTTTCTGCAATTTCTATAAAATGGTTGTTTAGAGCGTTGGCTATGTCTTTTTGTTCAATGTTGTGTGTTCCTTTGTAGATTATTTCTTTTATTATCTGTGGTTGGTTGTTTTTTGTAGTATTATTAACTAGCTGATTAATGAGTTTCCATGTTTTTCCGGTGTTATCGCTGGCTGTCTGAAACTTGTTGATGTAGAATTCTCTCTTCTGTTTTCGCCTAAGACTTGTGATTTCGTTTCTTATTGCATTTCTTTGTCTTTTTAGGTCTTCGTTCGTGTTTGTTTTCATCTTGCTGTTAGTTGCGTCTCTGGCTTTTATGAGGTTAATTAGTCTTGGGGTGACCCATTGGCAGTTTGGAAGTTGCCTTTTGATCTTCAGGTGTTTTTCTGTTGTGCTTGCTGCTATTGCTTCGCATATTTTTCTCGCCAGTTTATTGTACCTTACGTTGGGATCCGTGCTGTTCTCGTGCGTAGATGTATTTTGCAGCATTGTATATACCTCATCTAGGTTGGTTTTTTTATAGTTTATTTCTACATTGTGCCTCAGACCTTTAGCACTTGGAAATTTTGTTTCATAGATGATTATTTCATGATCGCTAATGTCATTGTTTATTGTGGATATGTAGTTAGCTGTGTGGTGCATATTTGTTGTTATGTGGTCTATGAGTGAACGCTTACCATTGTTTTCGTCTATTCTTGTGGGATATACGGTGTTCCTGACTTTGTAATTGTGATTTGCTAATAGTGTTTTGTACTCCCAAGTTTCAGCGTTCTCTTGTAGAGTGTCTATATTTATGTCTCCCACAATAATTGTGTTTTTGCTCTTATTGATTAGCTGTTCAAGTTCTTCCTTGAAGGAGTCGAATTGATTAGTTTGCGGTCTGTATATAGCTATTAGGTTAAAAGATGTGAAGTTCGTGATATTTATCTTCACCTGTAGTGTCGAAGTGTTTTGTATTGTGTTGCTTTGAATTACATTGTACAGGATATGATTTTTAATGTATTGAAATGATATGCGTGGTCTTGTACTTACCAGGAAACAATCCCTAAATGCCTGTCATACACGCAACTGCAATTATATTTCGTATGAGACTCTTATTAATTCTCTCAGGGTCGTTATTTAGCTATTTAGTTTTTTTTTAAATAAATAAATAAGAAAAGGATAAAACACAAAACAAAAATCAACGTTACAAAACAAGAAACAGGTTTTATTTAAAAGAATTTCTAAATGTGGTTTCCGAAAAATCAAAAAGAGTTTTACTAACTACTATCGTTTTTTTTTAAAACAGAACACTTATCTTAGTGTGACCTTCTTAGGATATTCTTCGCTCGTGTACAACACTGAGCATCCAATCTCTATTACGCTCCGCTGGCTTCTCAAATAACCACAGGAATAACAGTACAAAAATCCAAGTGTTGGTCCACCTATATTTAGGCTAAGTTTTGATCGTGGTACATTATCTGCATTCACTCTGGTTTTTCAACAATTCGTTGCCAATCACTTGTATCCTCTTCTTTTATATTCAAAATTACTTTTATATAGCTTTTAAACTCGTTCTTTCTCTTTAGATTTCCAGAGGATCAAAATTCTCTGTATCTATTTACCAAGACGAGCCGTTACTAACCCAAACAAATTCTTTTATTCTTTCCCTTCCTTCTTTGATTTTCATTTTATCACAAACAAGTAAATCTCATGTCCATGAGTATATCATTCTTTGATACGTTTATGAAACTTGACACTGACATTCAAACTGACATATATCAACGCACAAAATCAAGTAACTCTAAAAC
This sequence comes from Ctenicera cuprea, assembly GCA_958336395.1. Lineage (NCBI taxonomy): Eukaryota > Metazoa > Arthropoda > Insecta > Coleoptera > Elateridae > Ctenicera > Ctenicera cuprea. Next base: position 51,420,274 of record OY284491.1, on the reverse strand, counting down.
TTTTTATAAACTAAACCTTTTTAACAATTCTAAATTAAATTCTAATTACAATTAACATAAATACAAATCGTATCAATCTGATTGTGTTTTTCTTTTCTTTTAGTGCAAACAAACTTCACAAATATGAAAATACAAATTATTAGAATATGTAACAAGAAATTATAGCAACAAAAATACGCAACCCTGAGTTTAAAAGTTAGAAAATCAAAATCTTACAAGTCTTCATATATCTCCAAATGCAAATTGAACTGCAACAAACAATCCAAAAATTGCCTTCCAGCAACCACAATACCCCAGTCAAATCAAACACCTCTAAATATCATAGCAGTATATTGCTACTCCTCCCCCTCTCTTGTTGTTTCTGAATTCAAAGGCTGCTTGGTAACCTTCAATGTTGTAGTATTTTTCGTCTCCCTCTGTTAACCATGTTTCTGTAATCACTATGAAATGAATCTCGGTTTGCAAATTATTAATTAGTTCTTCTATTTCTTCGATTTTGGATCCTGCTTTTACACTTCTGGCATTAATGTACAAAATTTTTGTTGTCAATTCTTTAGTGTGTCTGTTGTTGTAATGAAATATGGAGTCATATTGGTTTTCGGTGGTAAGGTTCATTGATTGGTTGTTGATATTGTACGATTATTATTATTATAATTTTTGTGTTGGTTATTTGATGTTTTTGCCTATTGTTCTTTCGATTTCTTCAATATCTTCCTCTGAGGCGATTCGTATCGGTTTTGTTCCGTCGTTTTCTCTGGCAAAGATTTTTCCTTCCTTAGTCCAGATATATTTTATGTTTATTTGTTTTAGTTTTTTGGCTTTGCTAAGTAGGTATTTGTTATGCGGAGTTAGTTCTTCACTTATATAGATTGGGGTGTCTGGGCCTTCGATGTTGACGTTTTTCGTTGATAGCTGGCCTTTCTTGGTGTAGCATCTTTTTGCTGAAATAATTGCTAGTGTTGTGGTGCGGTCTTGTAATGTTACCCTGATTGGGTTGTTGGTAATTTTTTCCCGGGGAAAACTTCGCTTTGCGGTCTGGATTTCCTGTGGATTGGCGTTATAGTTGATTTCTTTAAATATTGTCTCGACCATTTTAACGGGGTCTTCGTTTTCGTGTACTGGGATTCCAGCTATCTCAATATTGTTGGCAATTTTTTCTTGTTCAGACTCGTGACTCTTATTTGCGGTTTTGCGGAGCTCGTTTTCTACTCTAGTTAACCTGTTGTTAAGTTGTTCATTTTGTTGTCGTAAATTTTTATTTTCCGAGGCAAGTTCTTTGAGAGCATTTTTGAGTTCTTCCACCGTTTCTGAGTTGAAGTTCAAAGAAGCCTCTATTTCTTTTTTGAATTCCCTAAATTGTTTTTGTAAAATTTTTTCAATACTTGCCTCTATCTTTCCCGTATCTAGTGGTGACGCCGCTTCTGGTGATTGTTTGGTTGTTTCGTCCGTTGCCGGGTTCTTAACCATTTTAACCACTTCCTGTGCGTTTGTGATTGTATTCATAACCTCGCTTTCTTCGCATATTTTGCAAACCCATTTGTGTATGTTTTCTTTTTTTCCTAGTTTATTGAATTTCTCACGTGTTAGCTGTTAGCATCTTAGGTGGAACCACATTCCACATGGGCCATTGCATAGCACTTGGAGCGAGTTTGAAGCTAAATTTTCGTTGCACTTGCCGCACACAAACACTTCCTTGGGCGCCATATTTAACAGCCAATTGTTTTACAGCTATACGCAAGATGCATGGATAGCTAATATATATATATTGGTGTTTTCACTTTTTAATATTTACATTGTTTTGCGAGGGACCCACAAATGTATTGCCGCGAGAGGGCAGCAGTGAAGGTACATCGCTTTGACAGCGCCCGTGAATTTTAACCTTACCCTCCTGAAATGTTCTGACAGTTGACGAGACAATTCGATTCGTTCAAAAAGTAAAATAATAACGAATAAAAGCATACTTCGGTGATTTATTAATTAACACACCAATGTAATTCACAAAACTCAATTTAGTAGAAGCTTCAGCTTAGTAAAAAGACAGACTACCAGCAGAAAATTAAAGAGGAGTAAGTACTGTTTTAATTTTAATAAATATGTATGTAGAATAACAATTAACTAGTAAAAACACAGTTAAGAAGTTGAGAAATACTTAAATTAATTATTTTCAGGCAGTTAAAAGAATTGTACTTCCGATCACTGTTGATAATAATCACAGCATATAAAAATTTTCTTTTGCTGTAATTTAAACAATCAACATCCTTTGTATTTTAGTAGGCAGCTACATGTTACAATGGAAAAAGCTGGTTTAATTTAAAATTACACTAATGCTAAATTAACTACAATTTAGCATACTCTACAATTTCTAAATAGTTAGGTATATCTATTTAATTATGTTTCTCATAATGATTGCAATATTTTTTAGGATTCATAACAACACGAATAAAGGAAAAGTTAAAAGAGCCCCTTTACTTCATTTAAATGAAGTCTGCACAATTTTCGTTTGCCAAACATACAGTGTGATTCATAACATGTGGAACGAATTTTCAGGATAGATTCAGAATCTAAATATAATCGAAAGAATTCTCATAAACATGGGCCTGAAAACCCTTCATTATAGGGTTACAGTTTCTTGAAAATAAACCAGGCTAATCACTTTTTGTAGATAACTTTTGCAGTAATTGCACTCAAATTTTAAAATTTCATATGTGAGCATTATTCACGTAATTAGTTATTCATGTATTTGTAATAATTTTGGTTTGAATAAGAACACCAGAGGTGTCTCGTACGGGGGGGGGGGGTCACGTAATTATGTTCTACATATTTTAGATTTTAGCATTTTTTTGAAAAATCTTATTCTCCATACAAAATTGCCCAAAAACATGTTCTCATGTTGAAAATTTCTAAATCTAACAATTTTCGAGATAATATGCTTTTCAAAAATTAAATTGCCATGAAGGTCTAATAAGTGTTTTCTTAATACGATAGAATAGAATAGTTTACACAAAACTTTGAGAGTAAATTCTATAAACAGGTGTCCATAAAAGCTGCTTATGAAATTAAATCTATGGAAGAGAATACTGTTCCCACTTCTGTAGACTGCAACTTGCCCGGTAATGAAGAGTTTTTGGGCACATATTTATAGGAACTTTTTATTATTTTCAGATTCTTAATCTGTACTGAAAGTACATCCCAACATATTATCAATCATCCTGTGTGCATCGCCACATATAACCACAAAAATATGCGTTGATTCCTCAACTGCAACTGGTATGTCACCATCCCAGTGGCAGAATTACCAGGTCGAGAACCCTGTGTTATGATTACCTTGTCGACGTGCCATCATAGTAGGACAACGACAAATATAATAGTGACTACTTGTTCAGTGAAAGCTGCATTTGTATTTATTCAAAGCGTACAGACATGCAGTCATGTATGGTTTATGGTTTAATTATAATTTTTTGCAGACTTGCAAAACGCATTAATTGTTTTATAATGTAAAAGATTTTTTTAATGAATTTATGTTTATATCAAGTATATTTTATTGGAATGCTTGTCTAATGCTTAAGTTAACATGCTAAAAAAGTACTAAATTAGTTAACGTAGATTTTAATGTTTTCATGTTTTTTTACGTATTTTATGTGTTTTAATCCTGGTTTATACAAGCTACCCTTAGATATTTAAATCTTAGGTTTGAGATGAATATTATACAATGTTTATTGTGATCTGTGTAATAGGCAGGAGCCCTTCTGAAATTTTGCAAGATAATCGCTATCCGCACACAAGTAAATAATAAACTTTTGAAGTACTTAAAATACTTGTTTTTATTACTAATTATAATGTTAAAGAGATGCACTATGTCTAGAGTGACTGTCCGCATAGATTTTGTCAATACAGTACAATTTTAATGTATTATTATGTACCTACTGATTTTTGTTTCTGTTCTATTTTTAATGTTTTAAATTACATTTATCATTTTGTGCTTATGCGGTTTGTATGTTACACAATTATAATATGTGCAGGTAGATGGTACCCTCGTAGGCAACTGTTAACCGAAACGACATTATAGCACTGCATTAATTCTACGATAAAATTGCGCAGTTACTTCGTTGTCTTCTAATTCGATTACATCTTTATACTTTACTACTGCTATTGCCTACTTTCACTAAATAATTGCAATAAAAATTAGTACTCTATAGTGTTTAAGGAAATATGTAGAGTAAGCAATAAAGTATGATTCATATGGGTCAATTATCAATTTTTTTCATGTTTCTTTTTTTAATTACAATGCCTTACAGTCATTCCATTCTATAACTACATAAACTGTAGCATTCTACCGTGACCCATGCACATAATAAACATCAAATCGGGCGCATCAAATTGCTTCGTGTATGTTTTATGGTTTTCATCGCCGATGAGTACAAATTACAAAAATCAGTTGTTTCCATGGCAAACCTAGACTTCAACTTTCAATCGTATTTTTTTTCGAGAATTTTCTTATGTAAGAGCCATATTGGTTTACATGGTTGTAACGAGAATAAAGAGTACTATCAGAATGACCGAAAAAAAGCATAGTGCGCAATTTGAAAAAAAAAAGTTGAATATCGGTGCCATAATATGAGTACAGATTTTCTAAAATTTTCTTTCCCCATCTTATAGAGAACTTGCTCCCATTTACGAATATATATATAGTGTATTATAGTTATTTTTAAAAATAACAAAGTTATAGGCCTGGGGAGTCATGTCTGAGACACCCTGTATAAACAGAGGGAAAAGAAAGAAGAACCAATTACGAAAAGATTGGAAAAAATTGATAATCATTTAGAAGAAGTGATTGGTGTTTCTAAAAATAAAAAAACTAAACGATCAACGAAAGTCTCTCAGGCCTTAGACGAAGATGAAGTATTTGAATATAGTGATATATGGTTGTCATTAAAAGAGGATGCTAATAGAACTAAAAAATAGATATTATGATGGAATATATGGTCCTCGATATGATTTAGCTTCTAGGGAATTTATGATGGGTTCATAAATTATAAAACCGAGTAATAATAACTTTTTATTGGATAGAGAACTTGTTCAACTTAGATCAGGATTTAAAAAAATATTGTTTGAAAGAGAAGTACCAGATATATCTGAATACACATCCGAATATCAAAATTATAATCCAAGTTTAAATAAACCATTAACTAGTAAAGGAAGTAAATGGAAAGATTTAATTAAACCAATACGGTGCAAAGTGTGACACATCGTTCAAATCAGAATAAAAAACTCTATCCAAATATGAAATAATTCAAAATACGGGCCATAAGAAAAAAAAAGTTGACAGTCGAAAATGAACAATAGTAACAGTTACACCAAATCTGATAAAAAATTTAGATTCACCATAAAAAAGGGTCCTAATAATGCGTTAACTAGAAATATGTAGCATCAATGATAAATGCGTTATGGCCGAAAACAAAAAATACAAAATTTCAGTTTTTTCAGATATCTGAAAAACCAAAGTGGCTACTTTAAATTTCTTTACAGATTATTGTTAGTCAGCAAATTTGCCTCAATTTAACCAACTCTCTATCTCTTCAAACAAGCAAGATCCCCATGGTGGGGCTCGAATTTGATACAGCCTGTATAGAAGAGGGAGCTATTACAGATGACGTGTCTTCTGGATTAATTAAATTTCAATAATTTTTTAATTTACCTGCAGATGGCAAACTAAATAAAGAAACATTAAAATTAATAAATACTCCTCGTTGTGGAGTTAAAGATGATCCAACTCATTTTAGAATTCATCCAGAGAAATGGAACAAACCAAATTTAAAATGGTATTTCAGTTTAGCAAATAAGCAACAAAGACAAGTAGCTCAGAAAGCATTTGATGATTGGCAAAGTGTATCTAGGTTAACTTTTGAATATAATCAAATTAAACCAGATATTTTAATTTCGTTTTCAAATAGACCAACTCAACATAGTAATAATGCTCGGTGTATGAATGGAAATTGTTCAGATTATTTTGATGGACAAGGAAAAATATTAGCTCATGCATTCTTTCCAACTGGAAGAGATAATTGTAGAGATTTACATTTAGATCAGAAAATTGGTATTTAGGTTTTGATGGTCCACCTAGTGATCAAACAAGTTTATATACTGTAATTTTACAAGAATTGGGTCATGTCATGATGTATTTACAATTCAATATTTATATGGTATTCCTGATACATCGACCAAGTAACCATTCATGACAACTAAAAAACCAGATGAACCAGCTGCTTTAGCAATTGATTTGTGCTCTATAAAATATCCAAATAATTTATTAATAACTTCTAATCACCATTTTTATATTTTCTACAAGAAGTGGGTTTGGATAATGAATATAAATGATAAGAGATACAGAGACCCAAAATTAATTTCTGAATATAAACCATTTGTAAAACAAATTTCTTACATTTATCAAAGACCTTCTGGAGAAGTTGTAATTATAGATGAAAATAAATTTTATTTATTTGTAATTCCTAGTTTGGAAACATTCGTGAGTTAGGAGTACCAAGTAATAAAAAAATTTAAACCATTTTTAATTCATATACTGGTCGTACGTTTATATTTTATGATAATTATTACTATATTGAATCAGACGAGTGTAATTTTAAACCAAAAAGACATGGAATTCTTAATGAGTTATTTGTAGGTGTTCCATCCAATGTAAATGCTGTATTTAGATATAAAAGCGGCATATTGTATTTTTTAAAAAAGAAAGGCAACAAAGCGATTTTATACAAAACGATGAATTTTCAAATGTGTTAATAAAGGCTGGTCCATTTGATTTTAGTACTTTCAATATCCACTGAACTGCTGTAGAAAGTATGTGAAATTCTTCTAAGGACAAAAAGATTATTAAGGCGCAAAAAATTCGATTTTTTGTAAAAAGATTCTTCTAGAGCAAACAAAACAAAAAACAAAATTTTTTGTTTTCTATCGAAAAAATTTGGGTGGAGGGGGAACAGTAGCCCCCCTAAATATGAAATTATGGAAAAAATATTATGATATTCGGATTTTGCTATCAATGATGAGCTATATTGCTTTAACAGAAATATTTTATTGCTCCCTGTTAAATAAATAAAAGGGTACCAATTTTCAATATTCAAAAATTCACAGACGGCGTCACAGTGAAATTATAGCAATGAGCAAAAAACAAAATTGTAGCAAATGCCTATCTTTATCAGCTTAAAAAGTTTAAAGCAAACGTGTGGGCAGTTTTTGAGAAAAATTTTTTTGAAAAATTCCAAAATTTTGAGATCGTTTTCGATTTTCAAAATTAATTATATTTCATGGTATAGTACCCTTGAAGGGCTACCAAACAAGATGTAGTTGATTCCAATCAGATAACTGGAGTAAATGGGCGTTAAAGTCGAAATGTTCAAAAATTCGTAGCGGCCGCCATTTTAAAGGTAGAGAGTTCGGTAAAAAATAGTTTGGTTTGTCCTAAGGTCTTCTTTAATCTCCACTATTAAAATTTCCAAAATTCAGTTTCTGAAAAAAATGCTACCAAAAAAACATGTCTAACTTCCGCTTCCGGTTTCGGATTCTTTTTAAAAGCTTATTTTGTCGATGAATTTTTGATATACCTCCTCATTCCAAAGCACATCGAAATCGGTCCAGCCGTTCCGGAGATATGAGCGTTACCCACCCACCCACCCACACACACACCCACCCACTTTTTTTAAAACCACTTTTTTAGGATCCTGGAAGCCCAAAACATGTATTTCCGTCAAAATCTCGATTTTGAAAGTTTGCATGAAATCAATACTTCCCTATACTGAAAGTATAGGAAAGTAAAAACTGTCATTTGTTTTATAATTTGAAATTAACAGGGATTTAAGTTAAAATAGTCGTTTTTCGACAATTATAAGGGTTTATATCACTAGTAGTGAAAAAAAAGTATATACGCCTCGGTAGAAAAGTCTTATAGCCCTCGAGCCTTACATCCCTCGGCGCTACGCACCTCGTGATCTAACCTAAGCCCTCAGGCTATAATAGTAGACTTTTCTACCTTGGTGTATAATATACTAATTTTTGTTGTTGTTGTGCATATGGTGACATGCTACTGTTTATGTTCCTGAAATCTTTAGCGATAGTGGCAGCACCGCAATGTGCACACTGTCTGCCAATAACACAAAAATTAAGTACTTGGGAGTAAAAAGGAAAAATGCAGCTTGCTTCTAAAGTATTCATATGATATACGATGACGTCATACTGGCAAAAACTTTGCATTAGCGTTTAGGAAACATTGATAACTCTTAATCATTGTTTTGGCTACAATCCAAAGGGCCAGCCAAAGGGCTGAACATGCAAAATGCAAAGAATAAATAGTAAATACTTATCCTTACTTGCTAAAATAAACAAATGTAGGTTCTACATTTGTCAGAAGGAAAAAATACCTGTATAATCTTAAAATAATTACGGTTACCCTTCAAGAAATTTTTAATTTCGGTTTTCGTTTTGGTTACGGTTCGGAAAATTTTGAAGTTTTTGATTTGATTATGGTGCACGTCCCTGGGAGAGAGTTAAACAAATTTTAATAGCATATAATAAAAAATACAGTTAAGATGCAGTATATCTGCTATCGCATGCGTTAACTACCGTGCAGCAAGTATCACCGTATAAGAAAAAAATCGAAAGATTTCGAGAACCCTTATGCCTACAAAAAAAAATAATACTAAAATCGTACATTATGGAAGTGAATAGCACATGTTTAATACATTTTCAAAGTGTTTCACATTAAAAATTATAAAAAAAAAATACTAAAATTATAATAGTTATCCCATACAATTTGTGGAAATCACATTGAAGATAAATATATTTTACCCACTTCAAATAGTACAACATTTAAGAACTAAGATTAAGAGAATATAAATACAAACAAATTTAAAACAAGACTAAAATCATCTAATACATGACAGTGAGTTTTATCCGATATGGATGTATTAGTCATAATGTACTAGTGACACTAGCGTCTAGCTTTTGCAATAGTCGTGGAGTGTGTATGTTTTCCTCCAGAAAGTACTATATAAGGTGACTGCATTTCCTTCTGCTTCGATTGCAACATGTTCAATGTACCCAAAGGTGTATCTGTTGAGCTCATCTTCTTCATTAACTGGAAACGAAACAGCACCATGTGATTAAATTTCAGGAATTTAAATTAACTATTTAATTAAAAATATAAATAAGAATTAATTAAACAATACAATTACACAGTTACATACCCCTTCTTGTTGACTTTTTTTCAATCTTTTCTCAACTTTATTCTTTCCTGGCCCTTTTCCATGAAATTTATGTGACAAATATCTAAACGCTTCTTTAGCATTAAGAATGTGGCCCTCATCGTCTATGTATTCAAGCTTAACATTTGGTTTATAAGAATCTTTATCTTTAAAGTCCGAAATAGGCCCGGCATAACGTTCACGCCGATTTCCACGTTCAGCCTCTTCCCCATAGCTTTTATCTTCAATGGAATAGTGCTGTGCTTGTAAATGTGCCAAACGTGAATTTGATGGCCGATTATTGTCTTCTTTATCTAAATAACCCTTGCTCATTGCTAATTTAAGAGCAGCGCCCACTCCAGATCCTACATCAGGTTCTTCGTCAAGGATTGGCGTATCAATAACTATTTCAGGTACCGGTTCTTTAACGATACGAGTGGGATCTACTGCGTTCCATTTACCACCTTCATCAACATCTTCGTCTTCTTCTACGTCCATATCTTCGATGAAATCTTTGTCGAGTTCCAATAAATTTTCACTGTCTTCTCGGTTACCCGATTTTCCATAGGTTGGTATATCCCCTGTTTGAAAACAACGGTTTTAATTTACAACTTTATGAAAAATTAAAATTGAGGAAGAAAAAGAAACGTACCCAAGGTGCGACAAAATTCTGCGGTTGCATTCAAAATGATGGTTCCTGAATCTATGGGCTCTTCGGACGGTTCGGCCTTGATAACGTCAACGGGTGTAAGCATTTCTACAACGGAAGTTTCTCTCTGTTTCAATTTTCTAGCTTTATGCAAGGCTCGTTCTAGGACATCATCATGTTCATCTTCGATTTTCAGCTCCGTCTTGGTATTCACTACTGTTGCTATAACAATAAAACTCTTATAAATCACACTGCCGTTCTCACGCTATGCGCTATGTTACTTATCACCCTTAAGGAAACATGTTTTCTACACCAAAACCTAGTATTTTAAGCTAAATATGTAAGTTTGAAGGTTTCGTAATCAAGATGTGCAAAATTATGTTAAGTAAAATACCCGTATTTAAATGTTATCAAGCTCAAACCTGGTATTTTGCAGCAAGTACGGTGGTTTTACTTAGATATTTACACATAATATGGTCGTTAGTAAGTTGCATTTGTTATAATGATGCAAATGAGTTTTGCTTGTGGTCATTGGTAATTTAGTTGTTTTACTTATAAAGGGTGTAATAAGAATGGCGCTGTACTCGCTGAAATGACCAAAAAAGTTCATGTAAACATGTGTCCTAAAATGCTTCTGAAGGGAGCTAGGGCACCCTGAAGGGGGCGAATGAAATTTAAGATTTAATTAATATTTCAGACACCCTTTAATACAAAATAATGTAATATGGCATACAGTTTAGTACTAGTAAACGCTACTATCTAACACCATCCAAATAAAATTATATCAACCAGAGGCGTCCCAAACTGGATGGGCTAGGACATTTTTATTTACTATTTTTGTAATCTTCGATTCTTATTATCAATTTGACTCAGTAATTTGTTTCTACGTTAAAAAATGCATAAAAAAGTATTCTTGATTTTTTTTGTACGACCAACCATTTTCCAGAAAAAAAACGATTTAAACATTTTTCTTCTTCAGAAAGAGATAAAACTTGTTTTTTATTTCGTACCTATTTATTAACTTTGGATACAGAAAACTTAAAGATAATGTATAACAACTAACTATTAACAAAACGTAATTCTTACAGTTCTTAAACGATAACTAAAAAATGGCTACCCGCACAAAAAAATTAAGACTACCATTTTTATGCAATTTTCAACGTAAAATCATAATACAGACTCAAATTGGTAAAAAATCGAGGATTACAAAAATAATAAGTAAAAACGACCTAGCCCCTTCCCCCCAATTTGGAACGCCTCTAATTTAAATAATTTTATTCGGATGGTGTTAGATAGTAGCGCTTACTAGTACTAAACCGTATGTCAAATTTCATTATTTTATTTTTATTAAAGGGTGTCTGAGATGTTGATTGAAACTTAAATTTCATTCGCCCCCTTCAAGGGGCCCTAGCTCCCTTCAGAAGCAATTTAGGACACATGTTTACACAAACGTTTTTGTCTAAAGTCTACAAAATTTAAAAAAAAAGTGTTCTTCAGCATTGTGTTTCTGCAAAAATTCAAAATTGATATTTTTTTCATTTCACAGTTTTATTAAATTTTATAATGAAAAGTATGTACAAAGTGTCTCAACAACAAAACCAAAAATTGAATCTAATAAATTCGAAAAAGAAAAAGTCGAGGATATTTGAATGAAAGTTCGTAATATTATACCTTAGATAGAAAATTTTAGATGGAAATCTCAAATTAAAAAAATCAGTAATACCTTCTAGTAGAGAAGCAGCAGGTTCCGGGCCAGTACCCAATACCTGGCCAATTTTCGGAGGTACCTGGTAGTATACAATTATTTTATTTATTTATACAGGGTGTTAATGTGTATTGAATCAAGTGGCATTTTTGGTTAAAATAAATTTATTTTATTTCTACCAGTGGTGTGCATCGGGGCTAGGGCTGTCAATCCCGGGATCCCGCCAAATTTTGAATCTCAAAAATCCCGGGGCTGCACTAGTTTTGTTCCCGGGATTTTCGGGATCGACCTTGATCAACTCTGATTTGAAATATGATTCCTATTCAAGGCGCGTGTCTTATCGCTTTGTTCGGTACTTCCTAGAATTAGTTATATTACTTTTTTCATGAGTGAAAACAAAGGTTTTTGTAGTAGTTAGTTCTGATTTATAGTGTGTAGAGTTTGGATGCTGTTCAGTTACGTACGTACGTTCAGTTACGGACTATTTTGAATATTAATTGGAATTAAGGTAAAGTTTCAGAATGAAATTGTTATGTGTTATTGTCAGTTAATTTTTAACTAGGTTTAATGTAGAATCGATCAAGTCAACTGTCAAACATGTCGAAGTCCGCGAATTTTGAGCCTCACCCGAAGAAAGCGGACGATAACAGTTGTTGATGAGGATAACCTACCCCTTTCGAATCTCACTAAATTAAAACAAGTTCAAAACTACGACAGTGTGTGTTACTTAAAAAAAAATTGAAGGACGCTCTGAGGAAATCTATGGAGCCATTTCAGCCAGGTGCTAAGACGGCCAAGAATGTTTCGCTATCTTCTACTTTAACCAAAGAAATGGAGTTAGTTGAAAACGGTGGCACAAGAGGGTTTAATTTTCAATTATCCTACGATTTTTTATTATCGATTCCTCCTACAAGTGTAGAGTCTGAGACGGCCTTCTCAGCAGCTGGCACATTCTCCACTAAAATTCGATCAAGTTTAGGTCCGGATGTGCTCGATTGTTTTTAAAACTTCAACACCCTGTATCTTAAAAACGAAGCCGTATAGGTACCATGCTTGTATAACCTTTATGTCTTAGAATAATTCAAAGAATCGCCCTGTAAAGTTTGTATACGTACTTAATTAACACCCTGTATATTACCCTCACACGCTAAAATTCATACTCTCTAGCCTAGATTTTGGTGGTCTAAAAGGTACGAAATAAGTCTCTCTCCAATTAGGCAAATAAATTCAGGAATGTGTACATAAAATAGTTTAATTCAGTCCTCAGGCAACTCCCCATCAACTAACAGCTCCAGTGAGTGCCCCTGATCAAATGTTTTCCAAGGAATCTGCTGTAATCCAATCATATTTGCATATCAAAGGTTTATGACAGCAAACTAGTACCCGGCGATGACAAGAGGTCGGGTACCCAGTACCCAATCTTTTAAATAATAGTACTTGTTGCATCCCTACCTTCTAGTTACATACACTAATAATTTGTTTTGTTGCCTGCTCAGTTACCCATCTTCAGAATTTTTTTTTGTATTAAATGTAACAAATTAATTCAAGGTTTATTTTTTTAAGCACAGAACCCTAGGGGCGTATTTTTTTGTTTACTTACAATTTTTCTGGATAAATTACAAAGTGCAAACCACGTTGCTAATATAACATGTTTTGTGATTTATGTGCCGTTTTGTAAAATGCAAAATAAAAGAAAGCTAAACAATATGAGCCGTTAAATATAGGTATGTCTTTTTATCAAAAACTTCATTTTTGTAGAAGGAAAATGCTCATGTGCTATACAGTTTTTTTTCTTAATAATTTGTTTTTTATATGAAGAAAATCTTTATACCAGTATGCAAATTTTTTTCTCATAAATTGAAAAATAAATACGTTTTTGACGTTTAATCGATGTTTGGCAAACAATTTAACAAAAATACACCACATACTTATGTACTTTTACCAATTCATTTAGGCTAGCTACAAGAAGTAGCTTTAAAGGCGTTTTTCAGTTTACTTTTTATTTCTTCTTACAGCCGCAGTACACCACATTATATACAGGGTGTTTCATTAATAATTGCCATAGAGTAACTGGAGAATGCTCGATTCAAAATATGACGATTTAACCTAAAACACTTAGATAAAATATTCCTCCTAACCGAGATACAGGCTGTTTTATTTAAAAATACAACGATTAAAGATAAACGTATTTAGGTTTCATAAAAAATGTATTTGAACTATTTGTAACACAAAATAAAACTAATCAACAATATTATAATAAATTTTCAAAATGGACTCCATTGACTTCAATACATTTTTTAATTCTTTTGCTAAAATTTGTCCTAACCCTTAAAAATATGTTTGGTTGATTTCTAATAAAATTCGTAGCATTTTGTATTTGTTGCCATAATTCTTGTTGGGTATTAATCTCCTGAGCGTACACTAGTGTCTTCGTATGTCCCCACAAATAAAAATCTAGGGGGTTAAAATCGGGACTCCGAGTAGGCCAAGGAAATTCACTTCCTCGCCCTATCCATCTATGAGGAAACTCATTATTTAAATAATTTCGCACCACTAAGGAAACATGTGGTGGGGCGCCATCTTGCATAAACCACATATCTCTTCTTTGGTTTAATGGCAACTGTTCCAACTCATCAAAAAGTGTAGTTTGGAGAAATTGTAAATACGAATTACCATTTAAATTTGTAGGTAATTCAAAGGGACCTATTAAACTATCTCTAAAAAGTCCACACCAAACATTTATCTCAAATTCGTGCTGGAAGTGTGCCCCTCTAATGATATGTGGATTTTCAGTATCCCAATAGTGGCAATTTTTCCAATTGAAAACGCCTCTGCGTGTGAAAGTAGCTTCATCACTAAACATAGTGTTGATAACGAAATTGTTATTTGCATTTGTCTTATCCGTAATAAATTGTGCAAATTCCATTCGTCGAGGGATATCTCCCAGTAATAGATTCTGCACTGGAGTGAAATGGTAAGATTTTAAGTTTTCTTTTTTTAGTATTCTGAAAACTGAAGTATGGCTTGTTCCAGTTATTGCTGATAAGAGTCTGGTACTTAACTGGGGATCATCAGCAATTCTTACTAAAATATCATCTTCCTGATCTCCTGTAACTATTTTTGGACATCCTGCATCTCGCTTTGGATGAAATTGACCAGTTTCCCCTAATCGGTAGTAAATATTTTTAAAAGTCCTGTAGTGAGGTTGTCATCCGTTGGGATATAATTGCAACAAAGAAAGCCATTATAACAGTAACTAATCTTACACTTTCAATGAAAATTGACCGTCTGACAGTTAAACATAAACAAATAACATCAGCCTACTACACCTTTATCAATAGACAAGAGGATAATATTAATTTACTTAGAAAATAATGAGGAATCAACCTAAATATCTCGGTTAAGAGGAATATATTATCCAAGTGTTTTAGGTTAAATCGTCATATTTTGGGTCAAGCATTCTCCAGTTACTCTATAGACAATTATTATTGAAACACCCTGTATTTACATGAAGAACATTGAAAAACAATTGGATACCATACCTGGAATATCATCAAAATCCATATGATCTGCTTCATGTTTTAATCTACCATGTCTATCCACTTCGGTTGCTTGTTCTAAATCATCAGCGGTTAATATTTTTCCCTTAGAACGTATTTTACGTGCTTTCTTTTTGGGTTTTTTGAATTTGGCCAATTCTTCTTCATTATAATAATCAGAAGCAATGCTCAGTTCGGGTGTAACTAAAGTTTCGACAAGTTTATTGGACAGCTTATTCTTAATGCTTTGAAGCATGGCTTGTTTACGTTCTGCGGCATTTATGTACCCAATTTTAAAGCCTTCCCTTTTTTCGCCTTCAATTTCTTCATCATATTTTCCTAATAGTGTTTTAGGTTTAAGATTTCCAAATTCATCCAATTCTTCCTCATCTAAACCTGAATAACCCAGCTTCTTCTTTTTATTTTCGTTACTCTAAAAACATAAAAGATTATTCAATTTAACGTAAAACTGTTAAATTTACGTTTTATTACCTTTTGGTACCTTTCATTGTCCTTCATGTTAACGTTAACGAGAACATCATCGTCTTCATCCAAAACTCCCTGATCTTTCAGAGTCAGTATAACCGTATGACCTTCTTGGAATGATTCGACGTCATGATCCACTTGCAAACCCTTCAAATTTTTATTACCATATTGTTGATTTCGTTTCATCCGCTGTTCT
The DNA here is from genome assembly GCA_958336395.1 of Ctenicera cuprea. Taxonomy (NCBI): domain Eukaryota; kingdom Metazoa; phylum Arthropoda; class Insecta; order Coleoptera; family Elateridae; genus Ctenicera; species Ctenicera cuprea. The sequence continues at coordinate 51,404,448 of OY284491.1, read as the reverse complement.
GATTCCACAATTTCACCAATTCCAAACTGAGCATCCAACTCTTCTAACATTTTTGCCTAAAATAATATAATGTCCCAAACAAAACCAAAACTATTAAGTAACTTACTCTCTTATTGGCCTCCTTTTTTGCATCTTCCAATCGTCTACTCTTTTTAACCCACGCTGCTGGATCGTCTGCTTCATCGCTATCTCTATCAGCGAGTAGTGCTACCTTAGACAATTTATTTTCCACGGTACGCCTTTCTTTGTGTTCTGCCAACCTTGTACGTATTTTCTCCTGAGTAGCTTTTTCCTTTAAGTTATGAGCTGGCTTGTGATAAAACTCTCCTAAATCGTCTTTCCTTTTGCCATCACTGCTTTTAGCAAATTTCTCTACTTGTAACGGCTTCAAACCTAGCTTGGCTCTGAGTTTGTTCGTTTCGTCAATTGAAAGACTTTCAACTGAACGACCAGATGGTTCAGGTTCGGGTGATTTCTGTCTATCAAGAGAAGGAGGTGGTGGTGTCGAAATGTGCACCACATCAGGTGAAACCACTTCCACAACATCAGAATCTATAATAAAAACCGACGTCAGATAAACGTTTAAAACTTGAAGAACAGAACAGAACAGAACTTGCCTTCGCTTTCGTAATCATGTTTTGTATGTTTTTCGCGTTTCTTATCCTTATGATGCCTGCGATGATGTCTGTGTTTCTTTTCCCTAGGAGCTTCTCGTTCCAAGGACTCGCTGCGGCTGCGATGGCGACGTTTTCTACTTTCCTTTTCTTTCGATCTCTTGCTACTGGAACCCATAACTTGTTTAGATTATTTTACATTAATAATCAATACCTAACCGACCGTTTTCGGCTGAAAAATAACTTATGAAAACAATTCTAACCACAAAACGACTCACAACGTTCAGACAGACTGCTCCAGTGTTGCCAACTATTCCATTCCGTTCCCCACAGTATTTAAATAAAAATTTGTAGTTTAATTTTTTTTTTTTAAATAATTAAATAAACAGAACTATGAACGATCTAAACTAAGCCGCTCTGTGCATATCATCAACCAAAATCACATGGATATTCCAATTTCCCCAAATTTGTAGTTTATTAACTTTTTTTTAAAGGTAACTACAGCGAGCTGATATAAAAAATATTCTTTTTGTTTGTTTAATCTTTCACCCAAGATGACTGGAAGGTATGGTGTTGTCACTCGAGTTTGATATGGGCGTCACGAAATGTTTTGCGGAGAGATGGCGCAGTAGGTACTAAAAAGACGTTTGCGCGTCAAATTTGAAATCCGCACGCAATGCTATTCTAACCTGACTTTGTTCATACTGTGATATTATACTGTCATAATTCAAGAATTATAAGAACATTATAGTGACAACTATTCTCGATCATATTTTCCTATAATTCATTATTTATTGCAATATTGAAAAGGTTAATATTTAATATAGCCTGAAAATTTATATCTTCACACTGATTATCACTGTAGCGGGCACTGTAGTTATTCAACTTCGGGAAAACGATTGTTAATGCGAGGAGGCGGTAAAACTTGGTTTTGATTTTCTTGGGAAATTCGAAAAAAAACAGATTTCAATGCACTCAGTTTTGACATCGATAAGACTCCAAAAGGCTTATTGCAAAGCAAAAATACGAAGAAAAAAAAATCGAAAACAAAATTGGTTCTGTAAAGCAATTTGATGCGCCCAATTTGATGTTTATTATGTGCATGGGTCACGGTGGAATGCTACAGTTATAGAATGGGATGACTGTAAGGCATTGTAATTAAAAAAAGAAACATGAAAAACATTGATAATTGACCCATATGAATCATACTTTATTGCTTACTCTACATATTTCCTTAAACACTATAGAGTACTAATTTTTATTGCAATTATTTAGTGAAAGTAGGCAATAGCAGTAGTAAAGTATAAAGATGTAATCGAATTAGAAGACAACGAAGTAACTGCGCAATTTTATCGTAGAATTAATGCAGTGCTTTAATGTCGTTTCAGTTAACAGTTGCCTACGAGGGTACCATCTACCTGCACATATTATAATTGTGTAACATACAAACCGCATAAGCACAAAATGATAAACGTAATTTAAAACATTAAAAATAGAACAGAAACAAAAATCAGTACATAATAATACATTAAAATTGTACTGTATTGACAAAATCTATGCGGACAGTCACTCTAGACATAGTGCATCTCTTTAACATTATAATTAGTAATAAAAACAAGTATTTTAAGTACTTCAAAAGTTTATTATTTACTTGTGTGCGGATAGCGATTATCTTACAAAATTTCAGAAGGGCTCCTGCCTATTATACAGATCACAATAAACATTGTATAATATTCATCTCAAACCTAAGATTTAAATATCAAAGGGTAGCTTGTATAAACCAGGATTAAAACACATAAAATACGTAAAAAAACATGAAAACATTAAAGTCTACGTTAACTAATTTAGTACTTTTTTAGCATGTTAACTTAAGCACTAGACAAGCATTCCAATAACATATACTTGATATAAACATAAATTCATTAAAAAAATCTTTTAAATTATAAAATAATTAATGCGTTTTGCAAGTCTGCAAAAAATTATAATTAAACCATAAACCATACATGACTGCATGTCTGTACGCTTTGAATAAATACAAATGCAGCTTTCACTGAACAAGTAGTCACTATTATATTTGTCGTTGTCCTACTATGATGGCACGTCGACAAGGTAATCATAACACAGGGTTCTCGACCTGGTAATTCTGCCACTAGGATGGTGACATACCAGTTGCAGTTGAGGAATCAACGCATATTTTTGTGGTTATATGTGGCGATGCACACAGGATGATTGATAATATGTTGGGATGTACTTTCAGTACAGATTAAGAATCTGAAAATAATAAAAAGTTCCTATAAATATTTGCCCAAAAACTCTTTGTTACCGGGCAAGTTGCAGTCTATAGAAGTGGGAACAGTATTACCTCTTCCATAGATTTAATTTCATAAGCAGCTTTTATGGACACATGTTTATAGAATTTACTCTCAAAGTTTTGTGTAAACTATTCTATTCTATCGTATTAAGAAAACACTTATTAGACCTTCATGGCAATTTAATTTTTGAAAAGCATGATATTATCTCGAAAATTGTTAGATTTAGAAATTTTCAACATGAAAACATGTTTTTGGGCAATTTTGTATGGAGAATAAGATTTTTCAAAAAAATGCTAAAATCTAAAATATGTAGAACATAATTACGTGACCCCCCCCCCCCCGTACGAGACACCTCTGGTGTTCTTATTCAAACCAAAATTATTACAAATACATGAATAACTAATTACGTGAATAATGCTCACATATGAAATTTTAAAATTTGAGTGCAATTACTGCAAAAGTTATCTACAAAAAGTGATTAGCCTGGTTTATTTTCAAGAAACTGTAACCCTATAATGAAGGGTTTTCAGGCCCATGTTTATGAGAATTCTTTCGATTATATTTAGATTCTGAATCTATCCTGAAAATTCGTTCCACATGTTATGAATCACACTGTATACCATTGCTTTGGCAAACGAAAATTGTGCAGACTTCATTTAAATGAAGTAAAGGGGCTCTTTTAACTTTTCCTTTATTCGTGTTGTTATGAATCCTAAAAAATATTGCAATCATTATGAGAAACATAATTAAATAGATATACCTAACTATTTAGAAATTGTAGTTAATTTAGCATTAGTGTAATGTTAAATTAAACCAGCTTTTTCCATTGTAACATGTAGCTGCCTAATAAAATACAAAGGATGTTGATTGTTTAAATTACAGCAAAAGGAAATTTTTATATGCTGTGATTATTATCAACAGTGATCGGAAGTACAATTCTTTTAACTGCCTGAAAATAATTAATTTAAGTATTTCTCAACTCCTTAACTGTGTTTTTACTAGTTAATTGTTATTCTACATACATATTTGATTAAAATTAAAACAGTACTTACTCCTCTTTAATTTTCTGCTGGTAGTCTGTCTTTTTACTAAGCTGAAGCTTCTACTAAATTGAGTTTTGTGAATTACATTGGTGTGTTAATTAATAAATCACCGAAGTATGCTTTTATTCGTTATTATTTTACTTTTTGAACGAATCGAATTGTCTCGTCAACTGTCAGAACATTTCAGGAGGGTAAGGTTAAAATTCACGGGCGCTGTCAAAGCGATGTACCTTCACTGCTGCCCTCTCGCGGCAATACATTTGTGGGTCCCTCGCAAAACAATGTAAATATTAAAAAGTGAAAACACCAATATATATATATATATATATATATATATATATATATTAGCTATCCATGCATCTTGCTTTCACCTCTTACACCCGAAGGTGTCGAGGACTTTCACTCCGGGTAGGCTCTTCGCTTGTGAAAGGTAGTGGGGCCTTTTGGCCTTTAAAAGAAATTTTCTTTTTCGATTGCCACCCGCAATAGATGGCGCTGCTAAATTAAAAATAGTTGAGTTTAAGAAGGAAACCAAACCGTTTGCGATAAGTTTCTATCATAGGTGTTAATTTGTTATTTGAAATTTGAAGAATCAAAATTAGTATTGCTCACAGAAAAGTGTCCTTTTTGGATATGTTTAAATACTTCGATAAATGAAGGCGACCAATTGAAGAAGAGGCACTTTTTATGGCAGCCTACTTTATAATGTGTGGTTCACGGCACAGAACATAAATCTTGGGTATTGTGTATTATTGTTCTGTGGTGTGGTTGTAAAAATGAAAGTAGGCAAATGAAATATATTAATCAAACGTTGAACTACCATCCATGCACGAGAGTTTTTGCGTGAATGTTAGTACTAGTAGGAAATAGTTTTGTTTAACTTTAATTGTGAGTATTCTTATTGAAAAATTGAAAACATCAAATGAAATTTTTGGCTTATGTTTACAAATGTAGACAGGCACTTTATTCTAGAGTCACTATACTATGTATAAGGAGAGTACTGCCACTGATTGCCGTGGCGTTCGCCGACAGTAGCGTCAAAGAATATCAAAATACCCAGAAGCGTCACTTGTGTCGGTTCCTTTGATGTTTTGAGCATAATTTGGGTGACCTTCGCCATATTGAAAATGGTTAACGTCAAAATTAAATGGCGCCAATTTTAAATATAACTTGTAGACGTACAACACAAAGAACTAAATAATATTGCTAAGGGTAATTCGCAGGAAACCGAAGCACACATTAAATAAAGTAATAAGTAAAAATAATTCTGTAGATCGAGTAGGATTTTTATTAGGTACGTGAAATGCAAATAAAATAAAATTACATTGTTCAATATTTTGTAGTAGGTATACCTACCGCGTATTGTTATGTCCAAATGGTACGAGTATTTACCAACGTTTGACTAAAACTGATTACTTTAAGTAAAATTCACAGAACACAATTTACTGCTAAGTCAACCAAACGAACTGCTCCGTCTGTGATGCTGTTGTGGTATTGTGCTACATTTGACACGCTAAATAACTGTAATACCCTTAAAAACGATATCTGAATAAAATGGATGAAAGAAGAACCTTACATGGAGTGAAAAATAATGTTATTGTATCTACTGTTAATTATTATGGGTGTTTAAATACAATAATAAACAGTAAGTTGAACATAACCTCCAAGGTACATCTATCAGATTGACAGTTAAACCATTTACAATATGGCCGACTAAAGTACAAAAAAATATCGAAGTGACGCTTCTGGGCGTTTTGATGTTCTTTGGTAGCGTGCTCCTATACGCGTGATTAGTTGTGACGTAGACTGTTAGACAAGGGTGAGACAAAGACAGCGTTCAAAATCCAAACAAACGCGACAGCTTGTATACGTTAGCATTGCTGATTTTTAAAAGTATTTTTGTTAAGCCTGTATTTTATTATTAACGATCAGTAAGTATATTAATACATAGTTAATACATACGCTGATGCTTAGGAAAGTATTCATACAAAAATTTACTGAAACTTGGAAGTTATGAGTATTTAAACAAATATAACCTCAAAATTTACTTAATAATTTCATAAACTTTCGGAGTACAACTAATATCAATTTCTAAGTGTAGGTATTTGTCAGTAAAATAATCTATCTAACACTGCTTTTGATTTTACAGCCAATATGGCCCAGAAACATGTTTTAAAGTTTGCGATGTTATCAGAGTTTTTTAAAGGCAATAACAAGCAGCTGAAACGGGGAGAAATTGCTGTTGAAAGTGGACATGTCCAGCAACTCATAATATAATATAATAAAATATGCCACATGAAACTTTTTAAAATCAAATTTTATCTAAAATAAAAATAAAATTTATTAAAAATACAAAGTCAATTTTGAGGTTATATTTGTTTATGCGCTCATAACTTGAAGTTACAACACATATCAAGCAAATTTTTATAAAAGTATAAATCTCTAAGCATCAGTATATGCATTATTATACTTACTATTCGTTAGTAATAAGAAAAAGGCTTCACAAGAACACTTTTAACAATCAGCAATGCAAAAGTACATAAGCTGTCAAGTTTGTTTGGATTTTGAACGGCGTCCTTGTCTAGCAGTCTACGTCACACTAATCACCACAAACCAATATACTGAACATTTTGAGCCTCTGAGCACTCTACTATTACTGCTGATAATTTTAAAGATGCAACCGCTCCAAAAAAAACGCTAACGCCGATCACTATAAACTTTTATCAGTTCGATAGACTATTTAAAGTACTTTATCTACGATCGTGTAAAAAGTATATATACTTTTAAACGTTACCAAATATACATTAAGAAAGTTTAGCAGTGTATTATTTCCCAAAGCCCACTAAAACCAAATATTTATACTTTTAAATATCAACAAATTGTTTTTTTTTCTGAAAGCTATAATTTCACTGTGGCGCTTTCTATGAATTTGGATGGATGGAATGGAAGGTCATAATTAAAAAAAAATTACACTTTTGCAAATGCAATAAGTTTTAGTATGGTAAAGTCAACTCGAAGTCCACACTTCAGCTTTTTTAATTAATTTAATTCATTTATTACATGATTTCTTTGTTTTATGTGATAGAAATGGAAAACGAAGTTTTACCGTGTTCTGAAGTACCAGCGGTAATATCTCCAAAGAGATTAAAAATAATACTAGTAAAACAGATGAAAGCAGTGACTCGTCAGATCAAGAAATATTAAATTTAATTAAATATGATCATTCTCATCACAGCGATTGCATTATTAGTAATTCCACCCCACTACAGTGGGAAATGGACCAGCACCTTTTAACCATGCCTTCACCTTTTAGTAGAGTAAAAAGCTTCTTCTATCGTGTCATCCCGTTTGCACTTTGTTGCTAAAATGTAAGACCCACTTCAAATCATTCCCTATCCCTTAAGAATGCAAAATAGCCTGGTCGTCCAAAAATCGCCCTGCACAGGACTTAAGTCGAGAACCTTTCAGTTAATCAAAAAAGTCGTTTCTACAAACGTTGTAGATCGAAGATCGAGGATTACATTGATTTTTTCAAATTCTCAATCCGATGGCTAGTTTCGTTAAAAAATTGAAAATTGTAACTCCATGTCGTGCCGATCGCGGTCGGGCGTGGAGACGCGAGGAACGTTCAGATTACCGTGGCTCGTGCAGCCGAAAAACGACTCTATGTTTCAGGGCGCATATAAGGTTGATACTCGCCTATTAACGTGGTCTTTCGGCGCCTTGGACGCTTTACCGCGACTTTCTTAATAAATCTTTTGTTCAATGAATTAAATTTATTACTTTTAATGGTAATTAGATTTTCTTTGGATTTTTCCAATAATAATAATTGTAAATACGGAAAATATATATAGGTAAGTACCTACATCAGTAAGCAGTGTAAAAGTTTTATTGAATAAATATGACGTTATCAATAACAAAAATAATAATATTTATGGGTTACAGTCCAGTAGATTTAAAATCAAAAATACTTGGGCAGAAACTTCCTCCTGTTAGAGACGAATGCCCAATTAATTAATAATAGTTAATTATTAAAATAAGAAATTTTATTTACCTACAGCTATTAGTCAGAGTCCGAACTTGTCTCTTTGTCAGATAACATATCATCAGGGGAAACTATACGGCGAGTATTTCTATCGCCCTTATTAGCACATGTTAATTGGGCCATACATTTGCAGGAGCCAATACAACTAATTCGTCTTTTTTTTACAGGAACACAGCGATCCTGTACACCCTGAAATAAATCGTTCGTTTTCTTTAGTTCCAACTTTCATCCAAATTTCCGGAGTCAATATATCTTTAAAGTAAGCCAATAATACCAAAACATCCGTATTTTTGCAATCCACTATACATCTCGTATACCCTTCCATTTTTGCCGACAAAATGTGTAATATAATCCTTGTATCAGCTTCCTCGTGCGATGCTACTAATAAGTCATTATCTAAATTATAATTTGCTTTATACTGCAATACTTCAAGGAATCCTCCACTAGTAACAAACTTAACTCCCAAATTTAAAGAATGTTCGTACAGCTGATTACTCAAAAAGTTGGTGAGTTGTTTTTTATTAAAGATTGAATGTATAAATAAATGCCATTGTTGCGGTAATAATGTATATGGACTGGCAATCGCTCGCTCTATAGTTTCCTTTAGCCCTCTTTTCTGTCGTGTACAATTCTTTATTGAAAGATCATTATAATGATCTATCACTAAATCTATTCTTTCCGCATTGTAGGCATTTTTAAATACAATTAATTTAAAAATATTTCCATAATTTCCGAACGATTTGATGTTGGCAGGTTTGCCAAGGCCCTGTATCAATGCCATCCCATCAAATATGTGGCATGTTTTATAATTTCCCAATGGCAAGTCTTTACAACAAACAGTAAATGTTTCTAAAATATTTCCCAAAGCAGATTTATTTGAAGGGGTGGATATAACTCCGTTAGGTGCAAGAGACATTGGGTAAGCTGTCAGTTCATGTCTAAAGATATCTTCATATTTAATATTTCTTCCCATTTCTTTGGCTGCTAATATTTTCTGCAAAGATTCTTGGCCTTTTTGAAAAGTTTTTTTATTCTCAGCAGGAGCTACTTTAACTGCAGAGTGTTGAAATGTTTGCAAATTGATTTTTTTTAACGGCTTATAAAAATCAGGAGTACCAACAACGTCAAGAAATTTCCTCAGAGCCTCTTCTCCAATTTTTTGCGCGGTAAGTAAAGAAGTTTGAACAATCTCAGAGGCAATTTCGTTAGTTGCAATAACAAGAAGTCGATCTTCGTTTTTAGAAAAAACATTGAATCTTGAAAATTCACTTTGTAATCTCTGCACAGAATCTTCATCAACTTTCATTCGTTTTGTACCACATTCCACGTTTTGACTGGATGAGTTATTAACAATATTCAAGGATGATCGAAATTCGTCCAACACCATGCCTACAACATTATAGCTCAAGAACCACTCATCCAGTTTTGTACTATTTTTAGTTAATCCTACTATGCCTCCTGCGTCTTTTGAGTTCTTGTTGATATGTTCCAGGGCTTGATCTACCGAAAGTTGATTAAAATTTCCATTACGTCGTTTAATAACAAAATTTTCATTCATAAATTCCTCAAAAACTTCTGGCGCTGCTTGGGGAAGTTTGTACATATCTAATAAATATATTGTTCCCCATCTAGAATAGTTAGTGTGATCTAAAGCAAATAACCATGGAAGCATTTTTCTAAAGCTATTCAAATGCAGCTCCCACTTTCCATTTCTTTCAGCAAATTGAAATTCTAGTAAAATTTCAACTAACTCTAGGTAAGTATACCAGTACTTAAATGTAGCTGTTTGTGTCTCAATAAATTGGGGAAATTCTTTAAATAATTCTTTTGTCAGATTTGATGTTTTATAAAAACTTGGCAATGCGTCCTCTTTCCTTTTTATACGATCGCGGATTTCCGAAGAACAAAGATGTATTAGATTGAAAGTGTGTACAGAGAAGCTTTTGCACTCGATAAGCCATTTGTTAAAGAGGGAAATTAATATTCGCATGAGACTTTCGTACGTTACTTAATCTAATTACCATTAAAAGTAATAAATTCAATTCATTGAACAAAAGATTTATTAAGAAAGTCGCGGTAAAGCGTCCAAGACGCCGAAAGACCACGTTAATAGGCGAGTATCAACCTTATATGCGCCCTGAAACATAGAGTCGTTTTTCGGCTGCACTAGCCACGGTAATCTGAACGTTCCTCGCGTCTCCACGCCCGACCGCGATCGGCACAACATGGAGTTACAATTTTCAATTTTTTAACGAAACTAGCCATCGGATTGAGAATTTGAAAAAATCAATGTAATCCTCGATCTTCGATCTACAACGTTTGTAGCAACGACTTTTTTGATGAACTGAAAGGTTCTCGACTTAAGACAAGTTAAAGTATATCACAGTTATGGCGTTTCAGGGCGAGCGTTTATTCATTAAGGCGCTCCATATGAAAGCATTGTATATGGTAATTTTAAAAATTAAAAAAATATATTTCTGATTAAAATATTGATTTAACATTTTAGCAGATACATGCCCAGGTGACGTGGATGTAAAAGACGCAAAAAAAATTTTTTGCAAATTTTTCAAAAATCACCCCCCGCCACCCCCTGCACAGGACGATTTTTGGACGACCAGGCTATTTTGCATTCTTAAGGGGTGGGGAATGATTTGAAGTGGGTCTTACATTTTAGCAACAAAGTGCAAACGAAAATCTTTTCTAGAAGGCTTTTGGCGGCTGGCAAACTCTACTATTTGGACTGCATCGCATAGATACAAAATAGCAAGATTTTACTGCGTTTTTGCAATATTGAGGCAGCACTTGCTTAAGATGTCAGCGGGGTGGGGCGGGCGAAGGGTAAAGGTGCGTAGTCGTCGTTTTAACACGCTTGATGTGCCGAATGAAATAACAATATTTCCAACCGAAAATGCAAATGCTGAAATTACAGATGAGGATTCAGGAGAAGAGGATGAAGTAACCCTGAATAATTTACCAGAAAATCAGCTACGATCAGAAGTAGAAATAACTTTTTCTACCCGTGATGAGCCCGATCAATGGGAAAGCGAGGATGAACTTCCTTTGTCTGCATATCCGAAAAAAGAAAAAAAGACAACTCATAAAAAAAGGAAAAATTATAATTGGTCAAAAACAAATTACTCACACAATTTTCGTCCATGGGCAGAGAAATGCGAACCAAGAAGGCAATATACACCTCTCGAAACTTTCTCGTTATTTTTTGACAGTGAAATTCCCAGTCCTAGCCGAAAGTCTGCAAATGTTCATGAACATTCTCAACATGATCGATTAGATCACTTGATCAGCTATCATGAAAATCAGACGCGTTGTGCTGTAGCCATAAAAAATGTAATTTTGTTTGCTATAAATGCGAAGTAGCGTTACATCCAAAGTATTGTTTTTATAAGTATCATACTGTGTAATCATAGAGAATATTATTTTAGTATAGATGTGTTATCCACTTCATTATTTGTCTTATTTGAATTTATTTTTCCTTGAACTTATATGTTGCATATCTTACCACCGTCCTTTAAAAAAGACACAATTTTTGTCAATGTTGTAAATATTTTAATAATAAATTCTTTCCAAATAATTGTTTTAGTGTCTATCTTTATTACCGAAAGCACAATAAAACTTAATTTCTCAGGAAATAAGGTTTGGTAATATTTGTAACTACAATACTTTTTCGTTTCATTTTTTATGGTAATTTTTTTCCTAGATTATTAAAATAAATCTTTATTAATTTTTAACAATAATTGCGGTTCAAACATATTGTCGTGCAACTGTAGGTAGGTAGGTTTGCTAGCCTAGCATGTTTTCTTAAAATTGGTCACTGGTTGCAACAGTGGGTGGTGATTTTATCAAAAAAATACCTTTATTTCATACTGTCCACCGTACACTACTTTACGTCATTAATTTGAGTCCGGGAAATGACACATTACAGTAGTAGGCCGGGAAGTGTTGCCTCGCAACCTTTCGCCAATCACAAAACAAGATAAATTTTCAAACATTTGGTTGCTATCGTTATTCTAAACAAAAGCAACCAGATTATCCTTAATAATTTGCTTGATTAAAATATTATTTAAAAATGCGATACAGTATGAAATAAAATGTTGTACGTCACACGGCCGTGAGATGATCTTACAATACTCGTCTCGAAATTTCAGATTCGGCT